>KV441717.1:731906-1102841 GCA_001644525.1 Phaeosphaeriaceae sp. SRC1lsM3a
TGTCGTGATAGTGGTATATTGAGGAGGTACTCCAACGTAGACGGTACCGATCTGACTTGCCGCCGACGGAGCCGGACCTGTTGACGTTATCGGGCCTGTAGCACCAGGGGCAGTATTCACCGTTGTGACAGTGGTATATTGAGGCGGAATGAGAACAAGCACAGTACCAGTCTGACCTGCGGCTATCGGGCTCGAGATTGTCGATGTCACCGGAGTAGAAACGCCAGGTGTTGGATTCAACGACGTGATTGTGGTATATTGAGGTTGTACAAGGACAATAACGGTGCCGGTTTGGCCTGCAGCGGACGGAATGAATTGTGTAGAGGTTACCGGTGTGGTAACGCTGGTCGCTGGGTTGAGTGACGTGATTGTGGTATATTGCGTTGGGACAAGAACAAGGACAGTACCGGTTTGATCTGCTGCGGTGGGCACTGAGATTGTCGATGTCACTGCAGCCGAGACGCCGCTTGTAGGATTAAGAGACGTAATGGTGGTATATTGAGGTTGAACAAGTACAAGGACAGTACCGGTCTGACCCGCGGCGGTAGGACTCGTCAGTGTCGTTGTTACTGGAGCGGAAACACCAGTTGTTGTTGGATTCAACGCGGTTATCGTCGTAAACTGAGCTGGCACCAGGACAAGGACTGTACCAACCTGGGTAGCTGCGCTAGGAACTGCTATTGTTGATGTGATTGGAGCAGATGCCCCGCTTGCTGTATTCAACGAGGTAATTGTTGTGAATGACGTGGCAACGAGGACCACTACAGTGCCAACTTGGTCTGCGGCTGTTGGGACTGCCACAGTCTGTGTTACCGGCAAAGAAGCGCCACTCGCAGAGTTAAACGAAGTCAGGGTTGTATACTGTGGAGTGACAAATATTACTACTGTCCCAATCTGACCCGGTGATGACGGCGATACTGCAGTAGATGTGACAGGGGCGGAAGCACCGGAAGCAGTGTTGAGGGAAGTAATAGTTGTGAACATCTCTGGAACGATGGCCAACACTGTGCCAGTTTGACCTACCCCTGATGGTGTTGCAATCGTCGAATATACTGTGCCTGATACACCAGGTGCAGTATTCAGGGAGGTAACTGTGGTATAGGGTACTGGAATTAACACCTGCACCGTCCCGGTCTGACCAACCGCAGACGGTGAGACAATTGTTGCAGTGACAGGGGCAGAAGCACCAGACGCAGTGTTGAAGGAGGTGATTGTCGTGAACGGTGCTGGAATCAACACCTGCACTGTACCAGTCTGGCCGACGGCTGAAGGTGTTGCGATCGTGGATATGACAGGGGCCGAAGCACCAGACGCAGTGTTGAAGGAGGTGATTGTTGTGAAAGGTGCTGGAATCAATACCTGAACTGTTCCGGTCTGCCCAACCGCAGACGGCGAGAAAATTGTTGATGTGGCGGGGGCGGAAGCTCCCGGAGCAGTGTTGAAAGAGGTGATCGTTGTAAATGGCTCAGGTATTTGCACCAACACTGTACCAGTCTGACCAACGGCCGAGGGTATTGCGATCGTGGAAGTGATAGGAGCTGAAACCCCAGGGGCAGCAGTATTGAAAGACGTAACTGTCGTAAATGGGAGAGGAACCAGGACAACCACTGTACCTGTCTGCCCAACTGCAGACGGGGCTGCGATGGTAGACGTGACGGGGCTGGAAGCACCCGGTAAAGTGTTGAACGAGGTCAGTGTTGTGAATGGTTCGGGTATCTGAACCAGTACTGTTCCAGTCTGACCAGCCGATGATGGAATGGCAATGGTGGAGGTGATGGGAGCTGTCGCGTTTGAGGCGCCGGTGATAAAAGATGTGACCGTGGTAAATGGCTGAGGTATCTGGACTAGCACAGTACCAGTTTGGCCGACGGCTGATGGTGTTGCAAGTGTAGAGGTGATGGGAATCGACGCGCCGGAGGCAGCAGTGATGAATGATGTTATCGTAGTGAACGGTCGAGGGACTTCAACAAGCACCGTACCGGTCTGACCGACATCAGAGGGCGAAAACAGCGTGGTAGTGACCGGGCCTGAAGCGCTAGCCGTGTCTGTGTTGAACGATGTAATCGTCGTAAAGGAGGGTGGTATCCGAACAAGCACTGTACCAGTCTGGCCAACAGCAGAGGGCGACACAATCGTAGAAGTTATCGGTGCCGTTGCGCCGAGCGTGTTGAGCGATGTGATCGTAGTGTAGAACCTGTCAGCAAGCACAAGGACTGTACCCGTTTGACCAACCGCCGTGGGTGTCGCGATTGTCGAAGTCAAGATCGCGGTACTGCCTAAACTATTGAACTGTGTAACTGTCGTATACTCTTGAGTTACCAGAACAAGCACTGTTCCGACATCACTGATACCTGTGGGTGCTGTGAGCGTGGACGTGACGTTCGAAGACGCTCCCGCCGTATTGAGTGACGTGATGGTGGTAAAGGTGCGAGTGATGAGAACCAGAACCGTTCCAGTTTGACCAACTGAGGAAGGCGTCGCAATCGTCGACGTCACAACTGCAGAGGCACCCGGGGTGTTGATGCTTGTAATTGTTGTGAATACTGGAGGTATTTGGACCAATATCACACCAGTCTGGCCCACAACCGTTGGTGTCGCGAGTGTTGTTGTTACGACAGCAGTTGCTCCTGGAGTATTGAGTGATGTGATCGTAGTATACTGTTGAGGTATTATGACAAGCACAGTGCCAGTTTCACCCACAGTCGACGGCGTTGCGAGAGTTGTTGTGATGATCACTGAGCCGCCACTCGGGTTTAGCTGAGTTATCGTCTCGAATGGTCGAGGAATCTCAACAACAATGGTGCCTATTTGACCTGGTATGGTCGGAGTGGCAATAGTTGCTGTAATGGTGTCTGTGCCATTGGTAGGGTCGAATTCAGTGACTGTTGTGAATTGTGGGGGCAGCAAAACGACCACAGTGCCCACTTGACTTGCATTGGTGGGCGTGGCAATTGTCGTGGTTCTGGTCGTCGTGCCTCCTGCGGGATCGACGGACGTCACCGTCGTGAAAACACCAGGAACAAGAACGATGACAGTACCGAGTTGACTTATGGCGCTCGGTATCGCAACTGTGGCTGTTGTCGCTGTGGAAATATTTCCAGCGCCAACGCTGGTAATAGTAGTGAATTGTGCTGGAATCTGCACGACGACTGTTCCAGTCTCGCCAGCCAACGATGGAGTCGCAATTGTCGCGGTGTTGGTGAATGAGCCACCGTATAGTGAGGTTAGTGTCACAAAATTCTGTGGGACAAAGACGACCTTTGTGCCAACCTGGCTCACAAGGCTCGGCGTAGCTGTGGATGTACTTGTAGAGGAGCCATTATAGAATGATGTGACAGTGGTGTACAGCTGAGGTACTTGAACAAGCACAGTACCGATCTGATCGGCTGCACTGGGTACGGCGATCGTTGATGTGATGGGTACTGAGCCGGTATATAGTGAAGTGATGGTGGTGAGACTCGCCGGCACCTGTACAAGAACAGTGCCGGTCTGGCCCACTGCACTAGGTATGGCAACAGTCGAAGTGGAGGCTGCTGTACCTGAATACAATGAGGTTACCGTAGTATATGGCGTAGGAATCTGAATCAGAATAGTTCCGACTTGGCTAGTTCCACTGGGCGTTGCTATCGTCGACGTGACCGGTACTGAGCCAGTGTAGAATGATGTGACTAGAGTAAAACGCTCAGGTATCTGTACAAGAACGGTTCCGGTCTGGTCGACCGCGCTTGGAATCGCCAGAGTTGAGGTAGCAATGTCTGCACCGGTATAAAGCGATGTTATGGTGGTGTACTGGCGAGGAACCTGAACCAGAATCGTCCCTGTCTGGCTAATTCCGCTTGGTATAGCTATGGTTGATGTAACTGACACTGATCCTGTATAGAGTGAGGTAATGGTGGTAAATTGCTCAGGAATTTGCACAAGGACAGTGCCTGTCTGGTTGGGTAGGCTTGGCGTTGTTATGGTGGACGTTGCGACAACTGAGCCGGTATACAGCGAAGTAAGCGTCGTAAATTGAGCGGGAACTTCTACTAGCACAGTGCCGGTTTCATTGGCATTGCTGGGTGTAGCGATGGTTGAGGTGATGGTTATAGAACCCGTATAGAGCGATGTTACCGTTGTAAACGGCGTCGGCACTTGCACTAGCACCGTACCCAGCTGGCCTGGACTGGTCGGCGTCGCGATCGTCGTGGTTGTTGATAGAGATCCAGAGTAGAACGAAGTAATGGTCGTGAATTGTTGTGGCAGTTGTACGAGTACCGTACCTGTTTCACCAGCGACCTGGGGCGAAGTCAGTGTTGTGGTGGCGGAAACTGAACCGCTATAGAACGATGTCAACGTCGTGAAAGCAGGTGGGATTTGGACAAGGACTGTTCCAGTCTGACCAGCGCTTGCTGGCGAGTTAAGTGTGGTCGTGGAAGACACCGTGCCACTGTAGAACGACGTAAGGGTCGTGAACGCAGGTGGTATCTGCACAAGCACTGTTCCGGTGCCGCCCGGAGCCGTAGGCAATGCGATCGTCGAAGTAGAAGATACAGTGCCACTGTAGAACGATGTGAGTGTTATAAAGGCTGGTGGGATCTGGACGAGCACAGTTCCAGTCTGGCCGGCACTTGCTGGCGAGTTGAGCGTGGTTGTCGAAGACACCGTGCCACTATAAAACGATGTGAGCGTCGTGAAGGCTGGCGGTACCTGTACGAGCACGGTCCCAGTCTGGCCTGGAAGAGTGGGCGAGGTGATGGTTGAAGTGATAGGCGCTGAACCAGTGTACAAGGACGTCAAGGTAGTAAACGCTGGCGGGATTTGGACGAGCACTGTTCCCGTCTGGCCAGGGATAGCAGGCGAAGAGAGGGTCACAGTGGCCGGCGCTGAGCCAGTGTAAAACGATGTTAGAGTTGTGAAGGCTGGTGGAATCCTGACAAGCACTGTGCCCGTCTGACCAGGAAGGCTAGGCGTGGCTATGGTCGAGTAATCCGTGGTAGAACCGGTGTAGAAGGAGGTCAAATAGGCAAATTGCTCGGGTAATTCTACTACGACTGTACCAATGTCCCCTGGAACAGTTGGAGTTGCGATAGTTGAGGTTACAATAGCAGTACCAGTATATTGGGAAATGATCGTCGTAAACTGTTGTGGTACTTGTACCAGTACTGTTCCAGTCTGGTCGAGACGACTTGGAGTCGCCAAGGTTGACGTTGTGGTAACAGACCCAGTGTAAAGTTCAGTGCGAGTCACAAATGAAAATCGTGGCTGAGGAACCTGGATAAGAACAGTACCAGTTGCTCCAACAGCACTAGGAGTAGCAATGGTTAACGTTGCAATTGCAGTCGCTAGCGGGTCAGTAAATGTTGACGTGATGGTTGTGAAGCGAGGCTGAGGAACCTGAACAAGCACCGTGCCTGTTTGTCCTGGCACGCTAGGAATTGCAAGCGTTGACGTTGAAGCAGCTGTCGCTGCGGGGTCAGAGAGCGTTGATGTGATGGTGGTGAAGGCAAGTTGGGGCACTTGAACCAGTACTGTGCCTGTCTGACCGGGCAAGCTGGGAATAGCAATAGTGGAAGTCAGTGCTGATGACTGATTAGGATCCGTAAAGGTGGATGTGAGCGTTGTGAAGGCTCGCTGAGGCACCTGGACAAGCACTGTACCAGTCTGGCCAGGAAGGCTTGGCGTTGCGATAGTCGATGTTACAGTTAGACTCTGGAGGGGATCCGTGAAGGTGGATGTGAGCGTTGTGAAGGCTCGCTGAGGCACCTGGACAAGCACTGTACCAGTCTGGCCAGGAAGACTTGGCGTTGCGATAGTGGAAGTCAGTGCTGATGACTGATTAGGATCCGTGAAGGTGGATGTGAGCGTTGTAAAGGCGCGCTGAGGCACCTGGACAAGCACTGTACCGGTCTGGCCAGGAAGACTTGGCGTTGCGATAGTCGACGTAACAGTTAGACTCTGGAGGGGATCCGTAAATGTTGATGTCAATGTTGTGAATGCTCCCTGAGGCACCTGGACAAGTACTGTGCCTGTTTGACCAGGAAGACTTGGGGTGGCGATAGTGGACGTGACGGCGGAGGACCGAAGAGGATCCGTGAATGTGGAAGTAAGCGTTGTAAATGCTGCTTGCGGCACCTGTATGAGTACGGTGCCCGTCTGACCAGAAGCGCTTGGGGTAGCGATCGTCGAAGTGGCAATGACAGACTGCAAAGGGTCCGAAAATGTCGAGGTGATTGTTACGAAGGCAAACCGTGCGTACGGCACTCGAACAATCACTGTGCCTGTCTGACCAGACACACTGGGCGTGGCTATGGTCAATGTCACAGCTGCTGATTGAAGTGGGTCAGTGAAGGTAGACGTAATAGTGGTAAAGGCATATTGCTGTTGTGGAACTTGCACCAATACTGTACCAGTCTGCCCAGCAGATGTAGGTGTGAAAATGGTTGATGTGGTCGCTACTGATTGCAGAGGGTCAGTGAATGTCGAAGTAATCGTTGTAAACACTGTCGATAGCTGTGGCACCTGAACCACAACTGTGCCAATTTGGCCAGAGAGAGATGGAGTAACAATGGTCGACGTGAGTACTGCACTGCCACTATAGGTCGACGTGATTGTGGTGAACTCGAAAGCTTGTGATGGCACTTGCACAACCACAGTCCCAGTCTGTCCGGCAAGAGACGGGGTAGCGACCGTTGTCGTTACAACTGCAGTGCCGCTATATGTTGACGTGACTGTGGTGAATGCGAGAGTTTGCTGCGGCACTTGTACAAGGATAGTGCCGGTTTGGCCTGATACACTTGGTGTGGCGATCGTTGAAGTAATAGTCGAAGAACCGCTATACGTCGAGGTAATCGTCGTAAAAGCAAATACCTGCTGCGGCACCTGTACAACTACCGTCCCGAGTTGACCGGACACGGTGGGCGTAGCCACTGTGGTAGTTGCGATTGTTGAGCCACTGTATGTCGATGTAATGGTAGTGAAAAGGAATCCTTGCTCGGGCACTTGGACCACAACTGTGCCAGTCGCTCCGGATGCACTCGGCGTGGCAATCGTGGTGGTCACAATTACTGAGCCACTGTACGTAGACGTCAGAGTGGTAAAGGCTAGCTGCTGCTGAGGCACCTGTACAACAATTGTACCAGTCTGTCCGGAAGCGCTTGCCGTGGCAACCGTGGTGGTCTGTGTCGTCGAGCCACTGTATGTTGACGTGATTGTTGTGTAGGCTAGCGCTTGCTGAGGCACTTGCACGATGACAGTACCTGTCTGCCCAGGAAGGGACGGAATGGCGGCAGTCGAAGTAATGACTGTGGAACCAGTATACGTGGAGGTGATAGTAGTGAAAATCAGGGATTGCGGTACTTGCACAATCACGGTACCGGTTCCTCCAGACACGCTTGGTGTGGCAACGGTAGTGGTCGCTATCGTCGAACCACTGTAGGTAGACGTAATCGTAGTATAGATGGGTGATTCTTCTGGTATTTGCACGATTACTGTGATAAGCTGACCGGACTGAGATGGAACTGCGCCCGTTGAGGTGACAGTAGTCGATCCACTATACCTTGAGGTTATAGTAGTAAACCCAAGCCCCTCAGGTACCTGCACAATTACAGTACCAACTTGTCCAGGAAGACTAGGAGTAGCCGCAGTCGACGTAACGATGACCGATCCAGAATACGTAGATGTCAGCGTTGTGAATTGCAGAGTCTGAGATTGGGGCACTTGAACAACAACTGTGCCTGTCTGTCCCGGAAGACTGGGCAGAGGAGCTGTAGAAGTGACAACGACTGATCCTGTATAGGTGGATGTAATGGTAGTAAATACAAACGTTTGTGGAACTTGCACAAACACAGTGCCAACTTGACCAGATAGACTTGGAGTCGCAGCAGTTGAAGTAGCAACGACTGATCCTGTGTAGGTGGTGGTAATGGTTGTAAAGCTAAGTGTTCGTGGGACCTCAACCACCACGGTGCCAGTTTGGCCGGACAGACTTGGAGTGAACAAGGTAGACGTGGCTGTCGTTGTGCCATCGTACGTAGATGTTATGGTCGTAAAGAAGATATTCTGTGGTATTTGCACAAGCACAGTACCTGTCTGTCCAGGGAGACTTGGGGTGGCAATTGTTGACGTCGTAAATACGGAGCCAGAGTATGTGGACGTAAGTGTGGTAAACAAGAGCGTCTGTGGTAATTGGACGAGCACAGTCCCGACTTGCCCAGACAAGCTAGGTACGAAGAGTGTCGATGTTGTGGCAATTGACCCAGAGTATAGCGAGGTCAGAGTTGTAAAACTGAATTGCGCGGGTATTTGAACCAGTACAGTTCCTGGCTGCCCAGACGCAGGCACTGCAATCGTTGAAGTAACAATAGCAGTGCCAGAATATAGCGATGTAATGGTGGTAAATTGTTGGCTGACGGGCACCTCGACGAGTACTGTACCCAGCTGCCCATTTGTGGGGAGAGCCACTGTAGATGTAGTGGGCACCGATCCAGTGTAGGTTGAGGTGATGGTAGTGAACTGTGGTGTTGCTGGCACTTGTACGACCACGGTTCCCAATTGACCAGATGCAGGGAGAGCGGCCGTGGATGTGATGATGGTACTTCCGGTGTATGTGGACGTGATTGTGGTATATTGCGATGCCTGCGGCACCTGCACAACTACCGTGCCTAGCTGACTTCCAACTGGAAGAGCGACCGTTGAGGTAATGGGCGCAGATCCACTAAAGGTGGCAGTAATGGTAGTGAAGCGCAATCCCTCCGGTTCCTCAACTACTACCGTACCTAGTTGACTCAGTGTAGGCATCGCTATTGTTCTAGTCGTAGGTGTCGACCCACTGTAGGTTGAGGTGATGGTCGTAAATTGTGGCACTTGTGGCACCTCTACGACCACGGTGCCTCGAATTGCGCCTGACGGAGAAGCGACAGTCGAAGTAAGAGTGATGGATCCTGAGTAACTCGAAGTAAGAGTTGTGTAGAACAGGGATGAGGGGACGGCCAATAGAACGGTGCCAGGTTGTCCAGATGTGGGAAGTGCTATTGTTTGTGTGATGATGTCGGATCCGGGTCCTGCCACAGTGCTCGTTATGAACTCTCCCGGGATCTGAACCAGCACGGTACCAAGAGCTCCTGACGTTGGAAGTGCAATTGTTGAGGTTTGTGAGACCGATCCTGTATAAAATGACGTTACAGTGGTGAATGCAGTCTGCGCAGCGCTTGATGCACTCAAACCTGCACTACTTGAAGGGACCTCCACGACAACAGTCCCAAGTGCGCCGTTCGATGGAAGAGCCAGGGTGGATGTCTGCGTAGTCGACCCAGTATAGAAGGACGTAACGGTAGTGAATGCTGACGATGGAATAACAGAACTCGTCTGGCCCAGGCTACTTGCCGGCACCTGCACAACAATTGTTCCAAGTGCGCCATTGGTTGGAAGAGCTTGTGTAGAAGTCTGTACAGTCAATCCAGTGTAAGTTGAAGTGATAGTGGTGAATCCAGACTGCGAAACACCTGGACTAGTCAGACCCACACTGCTTGCTGGCACTTGAACAACGATAGTTCCAAGCGCTCCACCAGATGGTTGGGCAAGAGTAGTGGTTTGCGTAGTCGTTCCACTGTAAATTGAAGTAATGATCGTGAAATCAGACAGCGTAACAACGGCAGAGCCCGTTAGACTCGCGCTACTTGAAGGCACCTGTACAATGATAGTCCCCAGAGCTCCACCTGATGGCTGAGCAAGAGTGGTGGTTTGTGTCGTAGAACCTGTGTATACCGATGTGATAGTGGTGAAGCCCGAAATTACAGCGGAACTTGAACTGCTCTGCCCGCTACTGCTCGATGGCACCTGTACAACGATAGTTCCAGGCGCACCATTTGATGGCTGCGCAATAGTAATTGTGCCTACTAAGGTACCTGTATAAAGCGAAGTGATGGTCGTGTAATCAGACAATACAGCGGCGCTCGAGCTGGCTGCCGCTACGCTATTTGACGGAACTTGTATGACAACTGTACCGAGCTGTCCGGACGTAGGGAGGGCAACAGTTGACGTGAGGGTTGACGAGCCGCTGTAGAAAGAAGTAACAGTAGTGAAGTCAGGTGCACCACTGCTGGACGGTACTTGTATGACAACGGTCCCGAGTCGGTCAGATGCAGGAAGAGCGACAGTTGATGTGATTGCCGAAGAGCCACTATACAGCGAAGTGAGGGTAGTGAATCGAGACTCTGCGATACTAGATGGGACCTGAACGAGAACAGTACCTGGCTGATTGAGTGTAGGAAGGGCCAAAGTTGATGTCGTGGCGACTGATCCAGAGTACACCGATGTAATGGTGGTGAACTGTAAACTACTTCCAGTCGTACTGCTCGGTTCAACGAGTGTGGGGCTGAATATAACCACCCTAGTGGGCTGGCCGGATGCCAGAGGAGGTAATGTGGTCGTGCTAAAGGCTGTTCCGTCATACGGTAATATCGTGGTACTGAATTGAGGCACAACTCCACTTGCGCTGCTTGAGCCTGAAATGGGAAAAGTCGCTGTTGGACTGAAGATAACCACTCTTGTGGGTTGACCGGATGCCAGTGGGGGCAGTGTCGTCGTGCTGAACACCGCCCCATCGTACGGTAGTACCTCAGTGGTGAATTGAGGTATGCCCCCACTTGCGCTGCTTGATACGGAAATAGCTGAGATGCCAGAGGGTGAAATTGCAGTTGGGCTGAAAATAACCACCCTGGTGGGTTGGCCGGATGCCAGTGGAGGTAGTGTTGTCGTGCTGGATACTGTCCCATCGTACGGTACCACCACAGTGGTGAATTGAGGTACACTACCACTTGCGCTGCTTGACACGGAAATAGCTGAGATGCCAGAGGGTGAAATTGCAGTTGGGCTGAAAATAACCACCCTGGTGGGTTGGCCGGATGCCAGTGGAGGTAGTGTTGTCGTGCTGGATACTGTCCCATCGTACGGTACCACCACAGTGGTGAATTGAAGCACGTCCCCACTTGCACTGCTTGATCCTGAAATGGGTGCACTCCCCGTAGGATTGTAAACCACCACGGTCCCAAGCTGGCCAGACAAGGGCTGGGCCAATGTCGCCGTGCTGGCTACCAATCCAGAGTAAGGTGATGTGATGGTGGTGAATTGTGAGTCTCCAGCGCTAGAACTAGGTGATCCGGTGCCACTTGCAGAAGTGGAGGGGATTTGCACCAGTACAGTACCAAGGCGGGTGAGTGCGGGGTCAGGAAGAGCGAGCGTTGATGTGACAGCCACGGAACCAGAGAAGAAAGATGTGAGGGTCGTATATTGAGGTGATGCCGCGCTTGAACTCAGTTGGGACACGCCACTGGGTGTAGAGACAGGTGTACTTGATCCCTGTACAAAGCCTGATGGGACTTGCACTACTACTGTGCCGAGCTGACTTCGAGCAGAATCTGGCAACGCTACCGTGGATGTGACAGGTACTGATCCAGAGTACGTTGATGTAACAGTGGTAAACTGTGGCGACGCAGAGCTTGAACTAAGCAGGGCTGTGCCACTGCTTGTAGAGACAAGTGTACTTGAGCTTTGTACAACGCTCGAAGGGACTTGCACTACTACCGTACCAAGCCGGCTCAGAGCAGGATCTGGCTCGGCTATTGTCGACGTAAGTGCTGTCGAACCAGTGTAGGTCGAGGTTATGGTCGTGTATCTTGAATCTCCACTGTTTGAAGCCACTGACGAGGCGCTCGAGATCGACGATACACCGGCAGGTGATGAGCCGAAGGACGACGGTACATCATTGGAGGATGTGGATAGAAACGGCAATGTCGGAGATCTCGAAGTTGACGAAAGCAGAGGAAACGATGGTTCGGTGGACGGTGATGAGACGCCCGATGGCAGCGATGATTGCGAGAAGAGACTGGACGGTATGATGATGCCTGGAGGGAACGAGCTGGGTTTGAAAACAAGAATCGTCGTCGTCGCATCTGGATCGAATGTATTCAAAACAGTCGTGCTGCTAAAGTAGGGGCTTGACCAGTCCGTCGTCAAAGTAACATATCTCTTTGTGATGATGTTCGTTATCGTCGAGTACGCGGTAACGACTGTGCTTAGTAGTGTAGGGGCGTTGTTGATCGTGATTGGAACGTTGTAAGGATCGGGAGTGAAGGTCGTGTTCGCGGTGATCGGTGTTACGATTTCGAGTGGCTGACCAATAACTGTTGGAGCGGTGTCATATTCGATGGTGTATCGCGTCAAGCAAGTGTCCTGCAATGTTGACGCCTGTCTGGCCAGAAACTTTGGTTTCCACGCTGACGCAACCAAAGGCAACGCCTGCAACAGAAGCCCAAACGAGAGCTTCATGGCTGCGACAGTAACAACTGCAGTTCGAATGCGTGAAGCAGTACGACTTCAGGGCATGGGGTACAGGGTGTTTTCCGTTCATATTGGGCCTTGTCCCATTGTCGCCTTAGCTGGTTTTCTGGCAACACATTCCAGATCTACCGCCCAGATGCGACTGAACTCCTATAGTGTCGCACATATTTTGGGATCCGTCACTTTTGCAACGAGTTCCCTTCAGCAGCACATGTGGGTCTAGCCAGAATACAGTCTGGCACGATATCAACGACAACAGGAGTCTAACATCGCTGACTTGATCGAGATGCAACATTGTGAAGATTTAAAAATTGAATGCGATGGACCCCTTCCAGTATCGAGATCCAGGTGCTTGGTGCTGTACGAGGCTTGACATGTTGGACGAGGGGCGAGGAGCTTCAATTACGGCCTCTCCCTCGCCGAAATGGTGCTAGTATTCTCTTGGCACATCGATCTATCTCACCCTTTCTGCGAACCTCCCATACTGTTGACCTTGGATCCTTCTAAGACTGTTATAGCCATCTACGAGTTGCTGTGCTTCTTATCCCTGCACGATGACCGAACAATGCCGAAGCCAGGTACCACGCGACGCCACTGCCGCCTGTGACACAGTCATTTCGGCGCTTGTTGCCACCTGTCGGAAGATTCCTGGCATCGAATCATTTCGCGCTACGACTGGCAATAGGCGTGTTTTTAATGCGAATTCCACAACAGCCACACTGGCGCATAGCACGGATTTGTTCGCGAAAGTCCCAAGCACACTTTCTGGAATGTTTCTCTGGGACGACCACTCTGGTATATGAACCTTTCAGGACTCGCAACCGACTCGTCCCGTCACCCATCTCATTTATCATACAAATCACTCATCTGTTTGCTTTCTCACAAAAAAAAATCCTCTTCCGGCGTCACATAGACGCTCCTCTACCAACGCACTGCTTGGCAGCTTATTTAAACTGACGATCGCTCCAGCCAGGTAAGGCTTTTGTTACCATGCGGTTGCTAAACTATTTCGTGCATAGCCTCCCGGATGCTGCACTGTGGCTACGTGCTCCTTCAGGAATAGCCAGGCGCCAGGGACCATCTGGAGTATGCACCACAACCACCTCGGTAAGTCTTCCAGCGGACACCACCATCAACACCGTGACTGCGACCTATGTAAGACGCCAGGAACCACTGGCTTGTACCACTACTTTCAGCGTAAGTTTATCAACCGTGACTACTATAAACAGTTTGACTTCCACGTACTCTGGCCCTTCTTCTGGAAACTCTTCTGCCTCTTCCGTAACCAGTTTGGCATCTGGATCCTCTTCTCCTTCTCCAAGCAGTTTGACGTTCACTTTTACAGGCTCTTTTCCTGGACCATCTTCCTCATCGGTACGTCACTATTTTTCCTTCTCTCTATGCTCAAAACTGTGCTCGAGGAGGTGTGGAGGGATGATGCACCCAGCGGAAGGGTCATCGCAGAAGCGCGAATCAGCAGACTGCGATGGCTGTTCGGAAGGGCGGCCCTGCTACATTCTCTTGGTCTTAGTAGTTTACGTGAATCTTGATCTTTCGAGTATGTAGACTTTCGTCTTTAGCTATAACGATCCAAGCATCCCGCGTGACCGCAACTTTTGCGACATAATTCTGTGCGTTGTTGTGATTGCTTGACCAGCATGGCTCAAGATGTGATTCAGTAGGAAGCGATATGCTCTGGGATGTGTACTAGGATAGGAAGTAAACTTGAATCGATCGCTGCAACCGATAAACTACGCCTGGACATTGTAAACCAATGCTGGCTCCATCCCAGGACACCAGTATTTACCAGGGGTCGCTTCATGGTAAACAGTGATCAAACATGGTATAAGAAAGGGTGAACAATTCTCTCGGTAAGCTTGGGCTGTCGTCATAGATGTTCACAATGACAAACAAGACATTTATTGTCTGAGATACCCAGCCTCGACCTTGGGGCAGCATCACGGACGGGAGAATACTGAGAGGCCTGTGCCGCGGCTGTAGCGAGAACATTGCGGTACGGACGATCATGTGCGATAGAGTGCCGAGACCATAATTTTAGCAAAATAATGACAATGATCGCGAAACATTGTAAATGACACCCATATCTACGTGGATTAGGTTTCTGCTCCAGCTTCGCTTCGTCGAATCTCCCTCTCAACCTTCTATCTCCCCCAACAATCCTGGCACAACAATTTCCTCGTTGAATCTCCAAATCATACTACTATCTTGCGCCCTCCACGTCGCTCCAGTCCACCACGTACCCCTCTGTCCCTGCAACTTATATAGCTCATCATAAAATCCATCCTTAATCTCCTTCGACCCCACCCTAGCATAAAACGGAGCATGCGAGCTGAACGTTATAAACCTTGGCTCTGTCTGCTTGTATAGTGTTGGGTTCGCTGCTTGTAGACGTTTGAGCGCTGCTACTATATCCGCCTTGACTTCTTCCTCAGAAGTCGGCAACGTGATGTGTGAGGGCAATGTGCTGTAGTATATAGCTTTGACTCCAGGAATGACTGTAGGCTGAATAAGATATATTCCAGGCAGCGGCGGGAGGCTGTATTGCGTTTCGGCAGCGACGTTCGAGATGAAGAGATCGTCAGGCAATCCTGTGTCGGTAACAAGCGAAGTGACGTAGTTTGTCCATTCAAACTTCTCGAATATGGCAGTCTCGGCGTCAGAAAGATCGAATGGCTTGAGGATCGTAGGATGCGGCGGGATTGTGATGAGTAACTTGCTTGCTCGAACAAGTTTCTTGCCTTCAGGAGTATGGACGATGAGCTCAACACACTCATCGCTGCGGGAGCTGTCGATAACAGTAGATGAGAGGAGAAGAGAGTCATCAGCGTCTAGCTCGGCTTGCGCAGCGGCATATAGTTCGCTATTATTGTGTCGTTGGGTAGTGACAAAGCCACCTGTTGCGAGCTGTTGGACCAGACTCAACCCATTGCCGCGTTGATTCTCGACAAATGGAAGACTGAGCATATCGCCAACGCCTTGATTTGTGGTAAACATGGTCGGTATGACATTCTGAATGCCGTATTTGATAGCGAATTCCCCAAAGGGAATGGTAAGATCTTCGGGCACGGGGGAGGGAAGAAACATGCCATGATCAAGTTCCGGATACTGGGCAAGAAATCCGGCATATTTCTGCAACGCGGCGCCGAGGGCTTCAGGACCAGGGCGAGTGATGTTTACTTGTCTACCAGTGCGTAGATCGTAGTCGAGACTCCTTGGAGCGGCAAAGGTATTGGGGGCGAGAGGGATGTTGAGGCGTTGGAAATAGTTGCGTACTGTGCTGATGTTGTGGAAGATGATCACACCCTGGTCGACGGCAGATCCTGTGGTAGGGTCGGTATATGTCTCTGTATGTCCGCCTAGACGTCCTTTTTGCTCGATGACGAGTATAGATTTGCCTTTATCTTTCAGGGCAATCGCAGCGTGGGTGCCAGATGATCCGCCACCTATGATGGCAATGTCGCGGGTGATGATATCTTCTGGCTTGAAAGACGATGTGTCATACCCAGTACCAGTGGAGAGAGCGCTAAGCGCAGAGGTCAAGGTAAGAAGGATCAGATTAGACAGGGGCCGCATCTTGTCACCTAGGGGAGCAGTGATGGTTTCAGGTTGCAGTCGGGCTATGCTAGATATATATGTGCGAAGAGCGGATAACTATGTGCCTGATTGTCGCCGGGCGATTCCAAACCGTGCTGATGCTTTGATTATTGGCCCATTGCATTCAAGTGACATAAGGTTGACGAAGCCCAAGCATCTCGCACCAGTCGTGACAGCTCTTGGTATGCATATCGCTAAACCCTGTGAGACATTCAATGATCGCCGTGAGATTACGCTTAGCTGGGAATCCAGGGAGCTTCTTCGGCAGTGGTATATCAGGTGACAGCAGGTGTAGTCTTCATGTACGGACGATCTCGAAGTCAGTCGCGCAGTATTGGTTCTGCGTGTCACCTCGAACAATAGCAACACATTTGGATTGACAACCAGATTAAAATCAAAAGGCTGACAGGTAGCGTACATTTTCCTTTTCCGGTGATGGTTGTTGTTGGCTGACGTTGTCCAGCGCCACAAGTCTGTAAGCATCAGCGGATAGGCTACGCCCGCTCAGCAGAACATAGGACCTGAGAGTCAGCACGTCAATTACGGACGCTTGAAATGGGGTATGTCCTCGCCAAGTAGAGTTCCCAGCTTTAGTATATGGTTCGTACTCGTGACCCGTCACTGCTACGGTACAATCATGCCTCGAACGTGAGCGAAGTCGATAGCCAACCTACTAGCACTGCACTGGTATCGATTTTTTCCGCTTAGCAATGGAAATTTGCCTCCATAGGATCCAGTGAATGAGTGCGAAACTATGATTTGATGATTTTCAAAAAGACGAATTGCGAGACGGAAGTTTCCCGCCCACATGGCACGATAGACGAGTCCGTACGGTAAGTGTGTTGTTGTTGCATTTCGGTTGCGCTAGTTATCGCGCGGGGTTCTGGTGAACTGGGCCGCCTACTCCAACACTTCTCCTCTGCACTCACACCTGATCACAAGACTGCGATGATGTCGTTGTTGCGGATATCCTCTTGATCTTTCGATGACACGAGTAACATACTATGAGTTCGAAACAGTCACAGTGCGGGTATCATCGGACGCAATCAGGCGTCTCATGAGAGCGGCTTTTACAGAAATCCTGTAGTGCGTAAATCCTGCTTTCGTGGCAGCTTGATCGTAGGCCAAGAATCCTGTTGTCAGTCAAGGCCGATAATAATCGCGTTCGCCCTTACAAAATTCGGGGTCACGGTCTGCGGAAGTCCGCCTTCTCAAGGCACGACCGGGCGAAATCGGAACTTCGTACACGACATCGAATGTACTTGAACAAAGCCACATCGTATGAGGCCATATAAATATCGCTCGCTCAGCTCGTAGGAGTCATTGAATGCCATCCTTGTAAACCATTTTCGAACCAAGCTCACTGCGATCGACACCGTCCATGAAGACTATTATCGCGACTTCGATCCCCGCAGTTTTTGCTGCTGCAGGACTCTACCACCTTCGCAATATATACAACGCCGTACATCGCGTCCCAGAGGAAAACATTTCTTTCTCGTTCAGCATTCCAAAGACATTCCAGACATCAACTTCCGTCAAGATCACAAACCCTCAAAGTCACGTTCCACTCCATGACTCAAGGTCCTTGACCGTAGCCTTACCAGGAAGCATCTCTGATGAAGAGATCTTGACTCATTTCGTGAAAGGTTTCTTTGGTGGTCATGTTTTTCGACTGGAGCGCAGCGTACTGAGGGCAACAAGGAACGAGATGACCCGGTTTAAAGGTTAGTATGGAGCAAGAAAATTCTGGCGCAAAGCATCACTCTGGGAGAACTATACTGACGTGACAAGCTGTCGAGAACATCCCAGTTTCAGCAAAATACTGGTCGGTGGACGAGCTACCCGAAGATGAGCTGCCGCCGCTCCACTCCCTCCTCTTTGGTGTCTGGCGGATAACAGATAAACATGTCGAGAACCGAGCATCTCAAAATGACTCATTACCCCATCAGAGCTACGTTGATCTTGCGTTCGGAGCAGATGATTTCTATCTTGCGGGCGTACATCGCTTCACAGTATCGCGCGAAGCTGTTGAGAGTAAAACTCAGAACAAATCCGATGACAAGACTGTCGATGTGAAGATCGAGTTCTCTCACGCAGGATGCAACCCCAGGAAAAATGAAAGATTGAAGCCAGATATTCTTGAGCCTTTGCACAATTGGTACGCGATGTTGTTGTTCAGAGAAGGCGTGGCAGAAGTTCTGAAGGCGGAGTAGATAGGGCAAGTTCCAAAGCATCTGGAGGTCATGTAATTCCCTTAATTCATGTATCTGTACAATACTCAACTTCTTTCTCCGCCCGCGAAACCCCCCGGTAGATCTTGGCAAGACGAGACCTGGCCCTTTTACCCGGAGCCAGGAACAGCAACTTGCTGAATCTAGCATCGGTCCTACCCCAGCCTTGGTTTCCCCGCACGCAAGGATCATGAACGTTCCTTGGAAGAGCCGCAGGAGCGGAGTTCTTTCGCCATTGAGTATCGTTTGTTGGCTTGGTATCTGATTTCCAAGACCCGGTGCTCGGGACGCCCAATTCTGGACCGTGGTAGGCAATAATTTTGTCGTATAAGACAGGACCTTTTCCTCAAGTTGCGAAGGAACTAGTCGATACACGCATTCCTGTCGCAGTTGCTGTAGTGCCTTATCGCCTGTGCAAGTACGACGAGTAGAGTGACGACAACGTTGGGAATATAACCCCATCACCTGACAATATGCATATCAAAAACATCCCAACCCAGCTCCTCTTTTGCGCATCTCTAGCGACTGCTCTTCCACGCAAGGACCCTAATGCCTCAAAGAGCTGCACAAACGCCGAAATCTTAGCGGCCCTCGCAGGGACATACAGCCTCGTCAACACCACCAGGTAAATCACATTCCTTCTCTCTCCCTTGCTCGTCCCAATTCCTGACCCGCGCGATTAGCGCCCTCAACGGCGTCCCCATTCCAGATGAAGCATACGGCGCCGCCCCTGTCGGCCTCCTCATCTACACGGCCACCGGCTTCATGAGCGCAACTATCACCGCCACCGAGCCCGAATATCGGCCCAACCTCACATTCCCCTTCCAACCCAACGATACCGACGCCGACTGGGCTGCTGTCGGGCGACACAGTATTGGATACGCCGGGCCGTTAAGGATCAGCGATGCGATTCCGGCGAACAAGACGAATGGCCAGGTGTTCCACGGGCCGTTGACGGTTGCGAATGTGCCGACGTGGGTGGGTGCGAATCAGAGGAGGAATTATACGATTATCAAGGAGGGTGAGGAGACGTTGTTGAAGATTGGGAGTGAGCGGGGTGGAGGGTATACGGGGGTGTTGTGGTGGAAGAGGATTGAGGGGAGTTGAATTCGTAGCATAGAGAAGATGGAGCGACAATAATTCTGAGACGACATGAAAGGAAATAAATGACGGGTGATCCAATCTGATTTGCTTGATGCTGAATATATGTATATAACCAAAAACGCTTTTGAACGACATACTGAAATGCTAACTCACATGCTAAACGCCCAATATGCTTATTGCTAAACCTCAAGACCAAGAAGATGCAAACCCTCATCATCCTATGCAGCAGCAGCCTGTTTACTCCTCACCTCCAACTTCCGAGGCTTCTTCTTCTCCTTGTTTTCCTTATTCTGCTCTTTCTTCTCCCCACCCGCACCACCATTCCCATTCATCTCCCCAATCCTCCCCGCCGCCTCCCTCAGCACCTCCGGATTCGGCACCATATCCTCCGCATCCGCCCCCGGATCCTCCTCCAACTTTGCCCCTTCCTCAACCCCCTCCTTGCCATCCCCCATCCTCCCATCCTTCCCAATCTTCCCCAACTTAATCCAAGGACCATGCACCGCTCCCGTTGCAACACCAGCTAACCCGCCCACCGCCGTCGCAGGAATAGCAGTGACCGTACCGACCAACGTGCCTACTACGGTCCCCAGCCCTGCAGCCGTCGCGGCCCCTATGCCTGCGCCGCCCACGCCGCCCTGGAACGCGCCCGAGGTCAGGACGCGCGCCTTTTTGGAGTTGCCATGTGCTTCAATCTCCTTATTATATGCGTCTTTGAGGTACTGTTCGCGCTTCGCGGGGTCTTTGAACGTCGCAGCGGCTTGGCGCAGTGTCGATGCCGTCTTTTGCGCAGCGAGCGCGGACTCGGCGGCTGCGGCTGCTTCTTGGAGTTTGGTTTGCGGGGAGTCGCCTTTCTGGGCGATTTTCTCGAGCTCAGAGGAGGGGATCTCTTGCTGGGAGGTTGTGCGGGCGAGTTTTTTGGGAGGCATGGTGAGGAAGGAGGAGTTTGGTATCGGGTGATACACGGTCAGAGATGGGAGGGGAAGACATGTTTTGTTTGATGTGCGATGGATCTTGGTGATGCAGCGAATGTTGATGGCAAGTATGACGTAACGCGCGCGTGTGCGGGAAGGCTACGGGGATTAATCTTGGAACATGGTCGTACCGTTGGACATGTGGATCATGGCAACGTTTCAGAACCCAGTCGATGGAGGACGAGCCGTTGCGAGTCTTTAGATCTGCGGTTGATTCGTTCGATTGCGTGACTAGCTGAATCTCCATGACAGATGACATGAAGCTAGTGCACTGTAGCTTACCATCGGATAGGTACGCGCCAAGGCTATAAGTACAGTTTCCAGGAGTAATGTGAAGAGACGGTTTGCAAATTTTAAGTATCGATTATCTAGATATGATACGCTATGAAGTGATGCTCAACTTCTGTGTCATGCTGTTTGCTTGTGCAATGTGTGTAGAGTGTGCCATTTTACGTTATTAAGATTGTCGAAATCGGGTGTGCCGTACAGATCTGTGTCACCTTTACTCTGGTTCAGAACAGCCACCTTGTCATCGGCTTCTTAGGAAGCTATGGAGGATATCAAGGGCTCCAAAGGTGCCAGTGGTGATGGGTGGGACCCACCTGTCAGTACCTGGAACTTGCACCCTGCAATTATCCCCAACGAACGGTTCAAAAACCTATACACTGACTCCCGTTTTAAGCTGGCTGCAGCTTGCGATACTAACAAATTATAAAGCGAGTCTATACTCTCACCAATCCAGGTCGTCCTCCGAATCATCCTCGCCTTCATTTTCTTCACCATCCCTCTTCCCTTCCGTCTTGCCCTTCTCATTCACCACCACTCGCGGAGCCCTCCCATCGCCATCTCCCTCAAACAATTTCAATACGCTCTCCTTCCCACACGCAGCTGCAACATCCAAACACGTCCTCTTCATGCTATCCTCCATCATCGGATCCAATCCCTTCTTCAGCAGCGCTTCGAACCGCGTAATTGACTTCTCCGACTCCGCGCCTTTTTCGGAGTGCGCAAAGGCGTACGCGTAACGAGGATTCTTGGGCGGCTCAATGGTTTCCTTAGCGGCAATGTGGAGGAGCCCTTGGCCCGCGTTATTGATGGCGAAGAGATCTGCACCAATGTTCTCGAAGAAAGAGAGAGCATCGAGAGCGGTAAGTGGTGCTGGAGATCCGTCGGGTGGTGAGCGGGTAGCGGAGATGGTTTTGTTGAGATTGAAGACTGGTGTTTCGCCATGTATGTTCTCGGCGTTGATGTCCAGTCCCCTCGCTACAAGCTTGGAAAACAATGCGCGTATGCTGACACTGTTGTAGATGCGGAACGCGAGGATGTGGAGGCATGTATTACCGTTGGCCTCGGTGGCATGGACGTTGGCACCGGCGGCTATCAGCGTCTCTGCAGGGGTTGTATCGTGCTGGTAGACGGCGTATTTGAGCGCCATGTGCAGTGGAGTTGTGCCGTTCACGTCTGCTTGGCTGAGAAGACCGTTATAGTCTCTAGTCAGTCGGACAAAAGTTTGGATGTCGCGCTCGTTACCAAGCCAGCGTACACGTGGTAGGAAGATGTGATGCAGCACGTTGCGTTGCTCGTTGTCAAGGGCCATGACGTCTGCTCCTTTGGTAAGGAGGCAGTCCAGGTACGATGGGAGCGATGATTGAAAGCCTGCACCGGACTCAAACAAAGAGTCGATAGGAGCGCCGAGACACTGCTTGTGCGCTGCGGCGTGTAGCAATGTCAAGCCCTGCGCATCGCGATGGTTCGGATTCAGGTCTCTGAGATTGAGGATCGGGTACACCAATTCCCCCTCTAATACGAGTTCGTGAAGGAGAGTCACTTCCTCGTCCCTTTGCTCTGAGTCGCGCTTTTTCTCCGCAGCGATGAGGTCGTGTTCTCTGTGTACACGCTCGTCGATGGGGTCGTGCTTTGCGGTTGACTTTTGAGTGAAGGCAGCATATGGAGATGCGCCTGCTTCCAGCAACGCTTCCACAAGCTGTATCGCTGTAGCCGCATACTGTCGCTGCTCTTCGGCAGGTCGGACCGGGTAACGTCCTGCGCCGTGTCGAGTTGCGGCAGCATACAATGGATAGATTTCATGTTGTGGCATATCGTCTCCAAATGGTGATGTTCTCTTCTTCTTGCGCGTATTGCCATCAGGCCTGGGTGGCAGTGGATCACGTCGCTTGTTCGGGTCTCCCCCAGAGACCAAAAGCAACTTCAGCACATCGACTCGACTCGAATTAATGGCCATAAAGAGTGCAGCCGCGTCGATTACGACGCCGTGATCGATGAGGAGTCGCATCATATCCAAGTTCCCCGCTGTACTTGCTAAACAGCTTCGTCCGTCATTGTCCCGAGCATTCACGTCAGCGCCGCTTGCTACCAAGAACCTCGCCGCATCGATATTGAACGGTCCAATGTAGCGATCCGGGCCTCCTAAGGCAATATGTAGCGGGGTGCAGCCCTTGTTGTCCTTCGCGTTGATCTCGGCCCCCTTGGAAATCAGATATGGCAGGGCCAGATGGACATGCCACCAATGTGTGCCCTTGGCAAGACGGTGTAAGGCATTTTCTACAGCCTTCACCGTGTTCTGTCCGTCCTCATATGATCTATCGTAGCGTGGCTGATTCACATCGACATGAAATTCATCGACTAGAAGCCGAAGAATGTCCATGTTAGGAATGGCCCTCTCGAGTGCGGCAAACAGTAGGATGTATGGCAAGGGGTCTGAGTATCCCGTATGTTCATTGAGATTCACATCGAAATAGAGACCAGGCTTGTTCTCGTCCTCGAAAGCATGCCACTTTCCGTGTTCCAGTTGCTGTGTAGTCTCGAGCTTCCCAAACTCACCGAGTAGGTTCGCGTAGCCATATTCGACGAACAAACCTAGCATTGGTTTGTTCGTATCCTTATCCACGCTCAAGAAGTTCACACCCGCATTGTACCAGGGTCTTATCACATGGAATTGCCGTTGTTTGAGGAAGTCAACGAACATCGATCGGTCAGGCTTATCAATCGCATGCAGAACCTTGGCGTCGGTTGCGGCAGCAATCTCTGCCGCCCGCAAGCTTTCGCTGATGTTTTGCTGAAAGAGCGTTCGTGCATTGGTGTATTTGCTTGCCGTACCTATCTTCTGTAGTGCTCGAGTGAAGCATCCGAATGTGTATGACCTATCGATGCGCGCTGCGGATTGTAGAAGCGTAGGGTTAAACCAAGAAGAATCATCGTCGTTGTTACCCGTCAAGCTTGCTGTATTACACCCGTGCGCAACCAGCAGCTCAATAATATCTTCCAACCGCAAAGAGTGCTTAGCGTCGCAGAAGCCATACGATCGCCAGTCACTATTGTTGTGGCTAGTCGGTCGCGAAGGGTCATCAATTGTCAGACCCGTAGCGCTTTCGTTGGTTTCAGTATCTGCTGCATGGCGAGGCATTTCCCAGAGTCCCTGTTCATCCTCGAATGCAGCGCAAGCAGCAAACAGAGTCTTGTCAGATGTATTGGCCCCGGCGTCGATCAACAACTTCACGGTTTCAGGCCTGCCCGATTGACAGGCATAGTACAATGCCGAACGACCTTTCTCATCTTTTGCATCGACGATACTTGATTTGCCTCTAGCCAAGAATTCCAGTAGAAGGCCAACAGAGTTGCACTGCCTTACGCGAGCGGCAAGGTGGAGTGGCGTCAAACCGTCATTGCTTGGCAGACTTGGGTCGGCGCCAGCGTCGAGAAGCTTCTTCGTAGTGTATTCACATACTGTACTTGCAAGATGCAGAGCTGTGAGGCCTTGATGGTCACTTTGATCGATATTCCAGACCTGCGAAAGGGCTAGATCTAGTACGCTGACATGGTCGCATCTGAAACCGCCGTGACTGCCAGCTTCTTTCGCGGCTAGTTGGTGAAGCACTGTCCTTCCTCGGTTGTTCTGCTGATTAGGATCAAGACCCAGAGATATCAGCTGGTTCCACAGTGGAAGCATGTGGGGTCCGGAGTAGGAATCCAGCATGTTTGACCGCAGAGCCAGCTCGTGCAGCAAACTGTTGCCATGGTAGTCCACAGCTCTCAGATCAAGACCCAAGGTGATGAGGAAGTCAAACCTGTTCGGCCGTGCTGCGCTCCAATTGGTATGTCCGTTGTTCCCCTCTTGCGTGGCAATGGCGTGATGAAGTAGCGTCCTGCCTTTGTAGTCACGGACATCAAGCTTTGCGCCCTTCTCGATAAGGTCCGTGATATCCTTGTGGATGATGGCTTCGTGACCGCTGCTACTTGGCACCCTACTTCGTACGGTCCGCGTTAAAATACTCAGCCCTGCATGATCTCGTAGATTGATATCCGAACCAGCCTTGAGGAGGAGATCCACGATAGTGCCCGACTCTCTGTTGTCCATCTTCATCTTGAGGAGGGGTGTTTCCCCGGCGCGATTGCGTTCATTGGGATCCGCGCCGGCGGAGAGCAAAGCCGTGATGATCTCTGGGTCCGTGTTCCACTGTGTGAGGGTGGTGTGCAACGGACCGTCGCCCTTCTTGTCCTTGGCCTTCATATCCGGGTTGTACTCCAGCAGCTTCATTATAGGCTCCTTGTGGTATGTTGCAAGCATGCCCAGCAGAGGCGTGCGCCCGTCTCTGGGATCGATAGCATTGATTTTTGCGTGACCCTCTTCAATGAGGACGCTTATCGAGTCTGGCGATGTTGCAGAATGTAAAGGTGCGCGCCCACTGTCGTCTAAAGCGTTGGCATCGGCTCCGGCTCGCAGTAGCATTCGAACAAGAACAGGACTATTGACTGCAGCGTGCAGAAGCGTACTTCCACTTTCGGTTCGCACGTCAAGTCGAGCTCCTCTGCTTAGGAAAAGAGGGAATAGTTCTTGCAGCATCTCCGGCTCATTATCAGTTGTGCCATAACCACGCCTTCCAGATGAACACAGCGCGTGGAGCGCAGTCAATCCACGCGTCTCGTCCTTCTTCCGGCCTGGGTACCAATATACTCCGGAGTTAATGCCACCGAACTCTTCACCATGCGTGCCGCAAAAGATGTTGGGATCTGCCCCGTTATCCAATAACGCGAGGATGGTCTCGCGATGAGCTCCCACGCACGCCAGATATAGCGGGGTGTTGTCGCGATATTTCGCATTGATATCAACTCCCGGATGCTGCAGAATCCGTTCAACAAGTTTCACGCGTCCTCGTGACGCAGACCAAGAGAAGGCGCGATGCACCATGTCGATGTCTTTCAGGAAGGGTAGGAAAGCGTCCAAGGCCTCGAGGTGCCCATTGTGGCAAGTGTACTGGATACGTTAGCCTGAATCCAAAGTTATAGCAAATCGATCACTTACCATCAGAGGGGTGTGCCCTTTCGTGGTAGGCGCGTTACCGCACCGTCTGCCCGGGGTTTCGAGAGTCTTTGGGGTAAGCGGATCAACACCAGCATCCAGCAAAACCTGCACAGCTTCCGCATGGTTCTCCTTTGCTGCTTCGTGTAGAGGCGTCAGGCCTTCAATCTTGTCGGGCTCGTTCGGGTTCGCGCCACCTCCCACCAGCAAGCGGACGATGTCAGCGTGACCACGATTTGCAGCCCACCACACCGCAGTCTTGCCATAGTAGTCTCCCTTGTTCACATCCACTCCCGTTGATATAAGCTCTCGTGCGAAGGCCGTCAACCCAAATCTGGCAGCGATGTGTAAAGAATTCATGCGCTTGAGCTCTTCATCGACACCACTGATCCAGGCGTTCCTCCGCTTCGGATCATCCAAAAAGCGCACGATCGACCTGACAAGTTCGGTCTGGTCGTGCCCTGCAGTGTAGGATTTGCCCACGTGAACATACCAATTCGGAATCGTGTAGGCAAAGAAGGGGAATTGAAGTCTCAGGCGTTGGTCCTGCTCATCCAGCTGCCCCTCATCGCGATAGTAGCGACGTCGTTCAAGCCGCTCGTAGACGTCCTCGGTCTCTGTGTCGCTCTCGGCATCTCCAGCGGAATCAGCTGCGGCGATTGTGTCGAGACATCCGGCTTGCAAATAGTCCAGACATGCAAGAGCCAGCTGTGCATGAGTTGCGCCAAGATCAAGGATGGGGTACCCACCATCATCGTGAGTTCTTGTGGTACCTTTCAGATACTCGGTGAAGGAGTGATGGATGACGCAGACTGTTTCATCAGGAAGAATTGTCAACAGAGGACCAGCGGCAGCGCGGACCAAGGCTTTCGCAGACGCAAGATCAGGTTTGCTGTGGCTCGGGTCGCTTGATTGATACGTAGTGCTAATCATCTCGGCCACTTCAAGGAGGCGCAACGGCCGCGAAGCGTGAGTCACCCACTGGAGTATGAGACGCTGGATATCGTTCGGCACTCCGGATCTTCCACCATGCTCGCGCAATAAGCTTGTGTACATGTGGTTGAGGTCAAGTGGGAGAGCCTTCAAAACCTCGTCGACCTGTGCGCCGGGCTCAAGGAAAGAGTTCATCGCAAGTCTAGCGTAGAGAAAGATGCCATTTGCGCGTCCGGGCACGGCGTTGCGGATGTCGTCCTTCTCGAGAGAAGAGAAGGCAGTAGAGATTAGTGCACGTTCAACGTAGCTTGCAATGTCAAGGTCGACCATGTCTTCGTCCAGGCGCATACGTAGCATGTTCGCGTTCCGCAGCGGGGTCTCGACGCTGGGAACTGGACGGCTGGTGATCAATAGCTTGACCTTGTGTGGCTTCCAATTCCCGAAGGTTGCGAGAGCCCGAAGGAAATCGTCGTTCCCTCCATCCATCTCGTCAAGCGCGTCGGCGACACAAACGGCTTTCGCAGGGAGATTTGACAGGGCAAGGCGAAGGTACTTCCATAAATCGTCCATAGACAAGCTGGTCAAAGATCGCCTGGCTTCCACCAGCTCCTTCAGCTCTTTCTGCAGTGGGGGAGAAAACTCTAGCACCTGGTCCAGCCAGTCGCGTAGCAACGCAGCAGGTTCATGGTTCGCGTCGATGATTTGGCGAAAGAAGAAGTACAGCACAGGAGCGCCGGGATTGCGAAGCGCGAGCAGCTGCACAATATGTGCAGCGATTACAGATTTCCCTGAGCCTGGTATTCCCTTGATCCACAACGCACCGTCCTCGCTGCCATCGCTCCATTTGCGGAACGTTTCGCTGGAGGTTAGCCACGTTGTAGTACCTTCCATGTACGATGCCAGATGACGGCGAAACTCTCCGCCTTCGTGCGCGTAGTCGGTAGCCTGCAGCCATTCCCGAATCTTCTTGATCTCGGCTGGCGACTGTGGCAGGATGTGTTCTGGGTTGTAGTTGCTGATGTCGTCGCGATCAATCACGACGGCATCGTCGTCGCTACTTGAGAGACGCCGCGACATGTTGTTGAATGGAAATAGATGATTTGGGAGTGTCGCAAATCCGTGGTGGTGGACACTAGATCATATCTAAGTTGGTGGTGAGATCGGTGCTAGGCAGCAGCCGTGAATGATGCAGGTGCCCGCCTGAACCGCGCCACGTCGTGGTGTCGAAGGTACGAAGCCGCATAGCGCTGCCATCACCGGACACGGATGCAGCATTGCAGGAACATGCTCGAGACATCGAGAGGTTTGTTTGTAGATGGCTGCGTCCTCTCGCTTGCATTAGTTCGCATGGCTGTCAAGCGGTTTCGGCGCCACGCTACAGCCTTAGCACCTGTTTATAGGAGCAACCCTAACCCTGCGCATTACCATAGGTAAGAAACATGCCAAGATTGTGAGTACACTTTCCAAGAATAATGTCCAAAGACGATATCCAAACTCTCAACCATCAATTATCCAGATCTAAAACTCTGCTTTTGTCATACTTGACGCTCTCACTGCCAGGTCAAACTCCAATCCCCCTGCCACGCTCCGCCCTTCGTCAAGTCATTCAACCCAGTCAACTTCAGCACACTTGAAGTCGAATTATAATTGACCTTGTCAGCATCAATCGTCGTCCCGCTGAGCTTCACTTGCCCTACACCACCAGAAACGCCAAGGATGGTAACATTACCCATCGCATTGGTGTCTTTGTATCCTCCCTTGACGCTAACCTTCAATTGTCCCTTCATAGCGGTAAAGCTGATATCAAGCGAGTCGGATGGCTTAATGGACTCTCCGTCATCAACGTATAGCGACCCAGATGCTTCGCCGTCGTCGCTTAGCGCAATGATGAGGCCCCATGGGTTCTGGCGCGAAGCGTAGGTCGTGTATCCAGGCTCCTGGGTTGGCAAGACTGATCCGCCGCGGATGTAGACGGGAATGTGGCCCAGAGGGGCAGAAATGGTGGTGTTGACGCCAGCCTGAGCATTGACACGGCTGCCGGTGTACCAATCGTACCACGACTCTCCATCAATCACACCTGGGAACACACCCTTGACCGTGCTTACTTGCGGCTCGAGGACGGGTGTGACGAGAATGTTAGGCCCAAGCAGGAACTGCGTGTCCACGCCCGCAAGCTGAGGCTCGTTGGGAAATTCCCAGGCCAGCGCGCGCATAACTGTCGAGCCGGTGGTGTGTGCCTGGTGGAAGAGGGTGTACATATATGGTAGCAGGGTGTAGCGAATGTTCATCGCTGTGCGGGAGGCGGACGCTACGCTCTCCCATCGGAAAGGCTCCTGCGGGAGAGCAGACAACGTATTGTGGTTGCGGTAGAACGGGAAAAATGCCGAAAGCTGCATCCATCGCGCGCACAACTCAGCATCAGTATTGCCATTGAAACCACATGTATCAACGCCAAACATTGGAATTCCAAAGAGTGAAAAGGACAATGCCTGAGGTATCGAGAAGAACTGAAGCATGCAAGGTTAGTATATGTGTCGTCCGGATCCGCAGTGAAGTATGACTTACCATGTAATACCACTTCGAGGTGTTATCTCCACCCCAGTGGCCAGCCCACTGTCCACTTCCTGGGAAAGTAGATCTGCCAATGATAAATGGACGCTTTCCAGGGAATACCTCTTGCAGACCATGGTAGGTAGCGTTGATGATTTGGTGACCCCAGACGTTGTGAACATCATACTCTACCATGCCGTTGGCATGAGTAGCATTGGGGCTGGTGGCGTGGACAGCGAGCTCTCCTTGAACATGGTTGATAGCATAAGGCGGGTAGTTGATGTTCCTGACTCCCGGTGTTGGCGTAGTCCGCAAATAGCTTGTTGTAGTCGAAATCGAAGTAGCAGCCGCTGCGGCCGACTGAGAAGCTGAGCCCGCGGAGGCAGATGCTGCTTCGGTAGCGTTTGTGATGTTGAAGGCCTCAGGATAGTCAAAGACAATGTTGCCGACCTCACCGGGAAGCGAGAATGGAGGATGTACGGGGTTGAGCGTGACGTTGCCCGAGCCACACGAGCCGATGCAGAAGGAGGAGACTTCGTTCATGTCGAGCCAGAAGCCACTATATGGGACTTCCTTGTACCATTCGGTCATCTCCTTGCTCCACCAGGAGTTTGCATTGGGAGACATCCAATCAGGGAACACAGTGTAGCCTGGCCACACAGCCCCAATGTATTGAGAGCCGTCAGGGTTGGTCATGAACGAGCCAGACTGGTTGCCACGTGTGTAGGTATCGTAGGCATCGCTAGCATTCTGCGGGTTCGGGATATAGATCGCAGCATCAACAATGGGAACGAAGTGCTGATTGTTGCCATGTAGCCAATCAAAGAAGTCAGAGACATTCGATGGCGGGAAGGTGACAGGATCGAGCGTGAAATCGCGGTACTGATCCATGTAGTCGATGTCAAGCCAGATAGTCTCGAGTGGGATATCGAACGCCTTCATGGTCTCGATAATCTCTCTCAATTCAGTCCAGTTGTGGTATCCCCAACGGCACTGGTGGTAGCCAAATGCCCAGTATTGCTGCATTGCTGGGAGGCCGATTGCGGACTCTTGATACTGCTTGGTCACCTCAGGCTGTGTGGGTCCATCAAAGAAGAATAAGTCAATCTCGCCACCTAGTGTGCGCCAGGTAAGGCTTGTTGGTTCCAGAACAACATCCATACCGTGTGTATTTCGGTAATACACGCCATGAGAAGCAGACTCGTACGGCGAACCCTTCTTGCCATCACGTCGGCGGTATGCGTCCTCAGATTCGAAGCTGGCCTGCTGCATCTCGGAAGACTTCAATGCTCGTCTAGTCTTGTTCGGGTATCCACCGGCATTGAAGTATCTAGTCTCAAGATAGAATGGGTGACTGCCGTAAAGATTACGATCAATCGGGTCTCCTACGTCGGCAGCGTAGATAGTGGCAGTGAAGTTGTTATTGAGCTTTAGGCCGGTGATGCGTTCTCCAAGACCGTAAAGATTGTAGTCTTCCGGCAAGCTGTTCACGAATTCGACAAATTGGTTCTCGAAGACGAGCTTGGTATTCTCGGTTGTGAAGATGGCATCGCCAGATGACTTTCGACTCACGCGGAACCAAAACGATGGTTCGTTGCCCCAATCGAATTTCAGATCCAGGTCCGAGCATGAACCTTCGCTCTTTGGCCGCGGAATAAGATCTTCTGGCACAATATAATGTGACTTATTAGACGCGTCGACATAGGCCGGCTGGATGTTGACCGCTAGTCTGCTGCTGCTCTGATACTCGACCTTGAGATTCAGGGTCCCGATATCATCGCCATAGACATTGCAGGGCGCTCCAGCAAGTGTCAGTGTTGCGCTCAAACCACAATCTGTCTGCTTCAGGTTGGAGGCTTTATATCCCGGACAGACATCTTGTGCATTGACAGCTTGAGGGTCTTGGATGTTGGGCAAAATGTCATAGCCAATGTCCGCAGCAGCAGGGATTGTGAATTCTGGTCGGAACTGTGTCGGAGTTCCGTGTATTGTCGTGCTCCAAGGTCCCTTGGAAGTGGTCGCAGTAGTTGTTGGAACAGAGTAGTTCTGTGCATGTGCTAATGACGCCAATAAAGAAGCAGAAAGCACCGAAGCTTGGAAAAAGCTTGTGCGCGGCATTGTGATGAGTTTCACGCCCGGGTTCAGGTGCAATGAGTGAAAAGCCCAAAAGGAAGGCCTTGCTGGTTTCCAAACATTGTACCAGGGTGGACAAGCAAGTTATAGCCCTCAATTGCATTGCCAAGGTGCACGCAGCAGGTTCATTTTCAGCGACCATTCTCCGCATGTCGGATGACATGGATGACGATTGTCAGGTACGTTGACTGGGGAGCACACATAAGCGAGACGGTGGGGAACGATCTTCAATCAAGTCGTGCCGACAACGCACAAATCAACGGTCGCGGAGGACCGTCGATGGTACGGCTCGTGTGGAGTACGTCAAGCTTCGAAGTTCCCGTTAAAAAGCTTGATGCTTCTGCGAGTCTAGCGTGGTGGAGAACGTAGAAGTGATGTCGTTGGAAGTATAGTGTGCAAGCCCTACCCCGCAAATGTCACCTAGCAGGAACGCAACACTTATTCCCTCAACCTGAATGTTACGTTGAAATGTTTCGGCCCAGAATCGAATATTCTGTGGCAAGGATTCTAGAATGACATTCGTCGTCCATCAGAAACCTCTAAGGAAACGAGTAGGTTCAGCTGCATTCAATGAGCAAAACTTACCGATAATGTGGCCTGCGCGGAAGAGAACTTCCAACTTGTGGAGTACTCGCATCTCAACAGTGTAGATCATCCCACTTGGAACGGCTCGCTACTAATGAGGCTCTGTCTGATGCAAACCGTACACTAATCATCATCTAGTCTCTCAGTCAAGGCAGCCCCAGTCGCATCCAGCACCTTGGTAGGTCTGATCGGACGTGTAGTTTACATTGAGCCCAGCCTGCCTTGCGGATTATCTCTCCGATAAACAATCCGCGCCAGTTACTACTTGGATGCGGGACTACTTGAATGTTGATGCCCTTGAGCTAACTTCCTGCTCGTAAATGTGCCGCTTGACGACTCGATGCTAAGTCCTCGATACCTCTGATTGTAAAGTGATGAGTGGTCAACCAGCTTTAAAGGTCCAAAGTGCCTAGAAATCCCACTTCTTTGTCTAGTGCGAGCGCTTGGAGCGAGGAAGTGAGTTCGATAGTAGTCGCAATTTATCATCGAGGAAGATTATAGATTCCCAACTGGCTCAGATCACGCATAATATACACTAGCGTGTTCGAGCGAAATGCATTTCATTGGTCGATAGTCGGGCCACATAGGCGGGTATAAGTACAGCAAGACGCTAATCAACACTCATACAAAATATAGTAATAAAACCAAACGCCATCCTCATGAACCCCTACTATAAAGGCGAATAACTAGTCGGTCGACTTGCGTCGCTCAACCGTCGCCTGAACATAGTGTACGAGTCATGGGTTCCCTCCTCTGGCAGATATACACCGTCCTCTGGGAGCCAACTTCGCGACAAGTGGTTCTGCTGCGTGGTCGTGCTACGCAGAGAAGCACGCATTGGCTGTGCTTTTGGTGGCCGTGAGGGCATGGTGTATACGGTCGGTGAGAGTCTGAAGTTGGGCGACGTCGGGCTGGCGAGTGCTGCTGTGCTTGGATGCAGATGGGATGCGCTTGGAGGTGCTGATATGGTGGGTGATAAAGGTGATGGCATGAGACTGTTTCGTACATCCTGAGAGTCAGAGCACAGCGACGCTCCGAAGGTGGTTTTTGTTGGTGTCCGCGCGGGGCTTCGATCTGGTATTGCAGGAGCACCTGTATCCTCGGTGCTCGTTTGCTCGGTTCCTATGATGTCTTGATACCAGTCGTACGAGCGGAAGCTAAAACTTGGGCTTGGTGGTGGCAGATCGAAAAGTGGCAATTGTGGTGGTTTGCTCTCCAACCTCTTGAGTGTGCTCTTTCTTCTCAGTTGCATTTTGTCTTCTGAATCATCATCAGATGACGACTCGACGGTCGAAGAGCTGGTTTTGCGCGGGTACGGTTTCATCTCAATTTCTGAATTCCGCTTGCTTGGTGCTATGGACATTGGTGGTGTCTGCGCAACAGGTGGAAGATACTCCTCGAACCGATACTTCGGCATCCGAGGACTATCGCGCGGTGTGCCACCATCGCGGCTCGCCATATTGAACATCATGTCGTCAAAGATCATGCTCTTGTTTATATTCACGTTAATCGCATAACGCTTCTCTTCAGTCGGTTCTGGCGGCAGTGGCATGTCATTGGGTGGCGAGGGCAGGCGCTTTTCTTGGGTAGATTGAGGATTACCGCTTTGTCGCTCCATTGAAGCCGGTCGTTGATATGCAAATCTTTCCTTCTCCGAAGAAGTGAATTCTGCAACCTTGTTGGAGGAGACAAGCTGCGCAAACGATGCAGTGAGCATCTGTTCGTTTCGCTCGCGAAAATCGCCATGCTGGGGACTATTTGGAAGAGATGCTACGAGCGTCTTCTGATCAGTCGCGCTCGATGCAGATCGATTGCGATTGGGTGGAGGCGCCTCGATGGTATAGTTGAGCGACTTCAATCTTCGTCTTCGCAAGAACCATATGCCAAGACCGAATAGTAGGAGGAAGAAGCTCACAACGCCCAGGCCCAAGGCAACGGCTGATCCTGTGCTCATATGCGATGCTGGCTGAAGGTTGGAGCCTTCTGCCGGACCAAACGGTGCAGCATCAAGAGTCTTAACGCATGCGCCATTTGAACATCTTTGATCGCCATTGCATTCGCTGTTCGTAGAGCATGTGACGCCTGATAGTTCGGAAGATGTAGTTGCGCTGGGTATCGCGGTATCTGAAGTTTGTTCTGGTACGTTCTGAAAAGGCGTGTTTGTGTCCAAGTCGAACAAGCTGAATTGAGGAAGTGTCGTTGGCTCTGATGTTCGTTCTGAAGTCGTGATAGCGATGGTAGATGTGACAGATCCTCGCTGAGAAGTGGAAGGTGTTGGGCGTTCGGTACGTCGCGTGGATGATGTGACGGTGGTAGACATTATTATTAGAGGCGCGAATTATATGCAAGAGAAACAGTAACTGAAGGCACGTGTCAGCCGCATTCAAGGTTGGGATACGTATGATTACATACACGAATGTATCAAGGTTGGCCGTTCAAATGCTGATTAACGAGAGTGTGCTTGGTGTAGCATGAGGGTCCACAGCAAACATCGGCTCGGAAGAGTCGACGCGACAAGACTGTACCGCAACGTGAAGGAGGTACCCCCCATTATTGTAGCTTGCGGGAAAAGGCCGAAAGTTTATTGACGATCTCGAGTCGATCCATTTTGGGGAAAGGTGGTTTGACCACTCTTAGCGTGCAGACTAACGTCGCACCGGGTCAAACCTTCGCCAGAACGAGCTGTCGCGCTACAAACGGGAGCATCGTGGCGCAGAGAAGAAGCAAGCAAAGGCGCATATGACAGATAAGAAGAAATGAATGGTGCTCAAAAGTATGATGCGCTCTGCGGGAGCTGTTCAGTGACTCCACGAACTCGCAATCATGTTTTGAAGTCGTGCAGTATATCATGATCGCTACTGGGAATGCCGAGTCATGGACTTCCCAATCCGTCCCTGAGGAGATCCAGCTCGTTTCAGTCGAGCGGAACGGTACCTGCATGTACTATTTTTTGAGCGCCAGCCACTTTTTCACCTCTTTGGCGTTCGAATCGGGAGGGAAGACAGGGTACCAGACATGGATGATCTTTGCATCCTCCACAGCGAGCGCAAGTCTCTTGATCAAAGTCTTCTCTTGCCATTCGAAGGTGGGTAGTTTCAGCGCGTGTGCGAACGTCAATTTCTCGTCCGAAAGTAGCTCGTAGGGTAGGTGCAGCCGCGCTCTAGCCTCAGCCTGATAGGGAGTGTCTTGAGTCGACAATCCAAATACGTTGTTTACGCCGAGCTCGTGCAGTTCGGCCAGTTCATCTCTGAAGCTACAAGCTTGCGGAGTGCATCCTCTAGCACCTGGAATCGCATTCCAGTCATCTCCAATGGTCTCGCCCGGTGCGCCGGTCCGCGGATAGCAGAAGAGAATTGTCAGACCTGAAAGGGCAGCGATGTCAACCAAGTGGCCCGAAGTGTCAGGCAGGGCGACTGAAGGCATGTTTGAGCCCGTCAAATGCGAGCATGCCCCATCATCCTCGGGAACAGGTAAGTCTGAAGGAAACGCCGTGTCTATTTTGGTCAGCATGTTTCCAAGTCTTCCGTTCTTGCGACTGACGAGCCATAGTTGGTCGGTGACAAGACACCACGGGTATCCCAGTCAGTGTACGGTAGAAGTTGCGGAAGCGAGCTCAATGAGATGCTTCAGCCACAGCTCGCCTCCTGAAGCTTGACTTGAAATGCCGTCGGCTATTGTAGCCACAAACAGGGACCGTGCGCCGTGACAGTTGTGCGTGACAATCTCGCGCTGTACAAGACTGTTTTGACTCTTGTCAAACCTTAAGATGATGGTAGTCCGTGATGGTATCAGATGGTCAATGATGCATCAAGCGAGGATGGCTGGCAAGCGGAGGACCTCGGAACATCGTGCACGTCACTTATCGATAACGAGAAGCGCGTTAGCGCGTTATTTGCGCGTTACAGAGGATGTCGTCATGTACCTCTCGGACCAACCATAGCTCGTGCCTTTTCATGCGGTAAGCACCCCGCCATTTGCCAGCATCATCGAACAGCTCCCATACTGTTCACCATTGCAACCCGAACATTGCAAGATATTTCATGCAGTCTCTACGTGTCTTTCGACCTCTAAGAACCTCACTCAAGCTTCAATTCACTCCTACAGCTCGTCTACAAAGGCCAGCATTTACCACAACAGCTCCCGCCATGGCTCAAGAGTTCAAGCTCAAGGACGTCACGTCCTTAAGTCTGAAGAACGGAGAGAAGAAGGAAGTCGAGGTTGAGGGCGTCGAGGGCGGAAAGGTCCTGTTGCTAAAGGTGCAAGACAAGGTTCACGCAACAAGCGCGAACTGTACGCATTATGGTGCACCACTCTCCAAGGGTATACTTACTCCTGAGGGCAGGTTGACATGTCCATGGCACGGAGGTATGTGCAGATCAATTGAGTATCGCAAACATGACCTTACATGAGGCAGCTTGCTTTTCTGTCGCAACCGGCGATGTGGAGGATGCACCGGCCCTAGACCCTCTGTCGAAGTACGAAGTGTTCGAACGCGATGGCGCGGTCTACATTAAGACAGATGAAGACACATTAAAGGCCAATCGCCGGACCTTGAACCTCAAATGCTCATCCGTAAGCGACGACAAGGTCCTGGTGATTGGAGGGTATGCTCAACTATCTTGCTCCTGTAAAGCAGTCACTAACCTGACACAGCGGATCCGGCACGCTCGGCGCCATCGAAGGCCTCCGCGGTGGAGGATACAAAGGAAAGATTACTGTCATCTCGAAGGAAGGATACCAGCCAATCGACCGTACAAAGCTGTCAAAAGCACTGTTGGCGGACCTCTCAAAGGCCGCGTGGCGTCAAAAGGACTTCTACAAAGATGCCTCAGTTGAATTCGTTGAGGGCGAGGTCAAGGGCGTCGACTTTTCAAGCAATAAGGTGTCCACTCAGTCTGGCCAGGATTTCGAATATTCGAAACTAGTGCTAGCGACTGGCGGTACCCCTAGATGGCTACCACTGGAAGGTCTCAAGGGCGACTTAGGCAACGTCTTCCTGTTGCGCACTTTGCCGGACACACAGAACATCGTGAAGGCTGTCGGCGACAATGGCAAGAAGATTGTCGTTGTTGGCAGCTCCTTCATCGGCATGGAGGTTGGCAATTGCCTTGCAGGTATGAAGAATGATGTAACCATCATTGGTATGGAGGAGGGTAAGTGGTTCAGTCCCTTTCTGTGTCAGCAACTTACCGAGAAACAGAGCCAATGGAGCGTGTCATGGGCAAGAAAGTTGGCAAGATCTTCCGCGGCCTTCTCGAGAAGAATGGTGTCAAGTTCAAGATGGGCGCCAGTGTGGAGAAGGCATCACCTTCGAAGAGCGATTCATCAAAGGTCGGCGCGGTACATTTGAAGGATGGCACCACGCTCGAGGCAGACCTTGTTATTGAGGGCGTCGGTGTGGCACCCGCCACGGAGTACCTCAAAGACAACTCGGCTGTAACCTTGGAAAAGGACGGCTCCCTGAAGACAGATGAGGCCTTCGCTGTCAACGGCCTCAAGGACGTCTACGCCATTGGAGACATTGCAACCTATCCGTACCACGGGCCTGGCGGCAATGGTTCACCCACGCGTATCGAGCATTGGAACGTGGCACAAAATGCAGGCCGTTCGGTGGCCAACTCGATCAACAACCCGGGAGCCAAGCCAAAGCCCTTCATCCCCGTGTTCTGGTCGGCGCTTGGATCGCAGCTGAGGTACTGTGGTAACACGGTTAACGGATGGGACGACCTGGTGCTTCAGGGTGACACAGAAAAGCCATCCTTCGTTGCATACTACACCAAGGGCGACGAAGTGGTGGCAGTAGCATCTATGATGAAAGATCCATATATGACGCAGAGTGCGGAGCTCATGCGAAGAGGTAAGATGCCCGGTAAGGCTGAACTCCAGAAGGGAGTCGACATTCTGGAGATTGGCTTGCCGAGCGCGATCAAGATCTGATGTGCTGCCTAAGCGGACGATCATGGCCCTGCTTCCGGCGAGAAGGATGGAAGAGACCGTGAGGTACAAGTCGAGATGAATACCAAGCGATCTATCTCCACTGTGTGACGTCAAAAAACGCTCGCCTTTCTGTTCTTGAACGTGAATCCTAGACATGATCGAGAGCGCACTAAAGAGGCGCGAGGGTCGAGTAACGACAACCCGGCAGCTGGACCCGAGTGACACACGGCTAGGGCGATTCAAGCGTCGCCTCATCTCCGAAGATGCGCCCGTTCTGGAGAAGCTTGCAAGTGTCTAGCAGCTCAGGTGACGGCGTGTTTGCGGTGCAGAAGTTTTCTGCAAGTCAAATTGATCTTCGGGGTGCAGCTGTCGCTCCTGCTGCGCGCTGCATGTCATCGCATGTGGACGCACATTGGATGCTGTAGCGAGGAATGCAGACGCAGTGTATATGCAGGGACGCTCCCTTACAGCAGACTCCATGCTTCGGCTGAGACAGGGTAACAGGAGAGCAACATCGTGTTGCTCTGTCTGCGCGAACTTTCTCTGCGACCACGAGTTCCTTGCATGCACTCAGGGGCACTTGGGCGGTGCTGCGTCATGATCATGTTGGCGAGGAGATTTGGCAGTGTTGATAGTAGTGATGTGCTTATCGCGTCAACAACAGCGCCCACGCGTTGTTGATGTAGGGATCTGGTGGTGGGCGAGACACGCTGCAATATGGCTTTAATCGCCTGGAGTCTGGTCGCCAATCGATGTTGCCAGCTGGTGACATTCCCGCACATGTCGCGGGAGCAGCCTCGAGACGCGAGGGACTCGACGGACAAGAGCGGGTGGTTTGTTGTACCTCTGGTGGTGACGGATCAGCGCCCACGTGCAGTGCACGCTTTCCGGGCACAAGAATGCCCACCAGCTTGCACGCAAAGAGGCCTCATGACCAGCGCTCCACTGGGGCAGGGCGCGCATTGTTGTCGAGGACGACGCACGACGGCGCATAAAGGGCAATTTGCGCAATGACGCCCGTACCGGGTCGCTGTGTTTGAAACGCTCAGCATCCTTGCCGACCCAAAAAAGGACATGCAGTGCTCGTCAACAGCCGCCGGGCTGCCAGAAGACGCGGGCAGCTCGCCGCCTCGACGCGCCGTTGCCCGACAGGCAGCGCGTGCTGGGAGAGCCTGGGATGCGGGCAGCGTGTGCAATCTTGCGGGCGTGGTGGATGAGCTCTGCTAGGCTCGTGTTACGCCGAGCGGACAAGGTGGTGATGTGCATCTTGATCAGTGCATCTCCTTTTCAAGGTCTGTAATCTCGGTACAGTTTAGTCTAGCACTTGGCCAGCCGCCTCCTGCCTCCTCCACTCACGTCAACCAACACGTCCGTTTCTCCATTACAGCTCCAAGGCGACCGTTAGATAGGCCGGCCCTGCTCCTGCTGCACCACTACAGAGATCGCGCCCGCGTCGCTCTTGCAGCCTGAGGCCACCATCACCGCGTGCACCCATCTTTCGCTGCGTTGCTGCCAGTGCACGTGAAGAGCCGACCGACTCCAAGTCCCCATTGCCTACGCGACACCGACAGCCACCGCATCGAGGAGCCTTGCGCGGCCCAATTGCTCGACAAACACGTCCTCACCGCCCCGTCGCCGCTTCCGATTTGCCAGCGCGCAGCGTGCAGCTTGCAGCATCTGGAGCCCGCGGGAACTAAAGCGAGCTGCCTCCCCGCGCCCGCCCATTCGATAGCACCGCACAGCACCGCGAGCGCTGTCTTGTCGTCAACAACACACAGCACGTCCGCTCGAGCACTGCACACCATGGCCGCTGTGGCATCGCAGCCGCCGCCGGGACAGCAGTACTACCAGCAGCAATCGCCCGCAACAGCCTCGCCAGGCTCTGCACGGAGACCCGCGCGAAGACCCAGCAATGGCGCGTCACCAAACACACCCACCACCCCCCAGACGCACAACTCGCCCGCCGTCTCCCACAACTCCGCGCTGAACACCCCTCGCGCGCACCCGCTGCCTCCCTCGACGCAGAACTCGCCCGCCACAAGCAACTCAGCGACAACAGGCGGCCCCATGCCGCCGCCCAGGACCTCTTCGCACCGCACCCCGGGCAGCTCGTCACAGCGCGAAGATGCCGCGAGCGCCGCAGCCAACGCAGCGCAGTCTCGACGGAGGGAAAAGGACAGCCCCCGCCAGCAAGGGAGCTCGAGCAGGTCACAGCCGCAACACAGCAGATCAGCCTCGGCGGTGGGCCAGCCGCCAACGGGGACGAACCTGCCTCGTGAGGAGAGCACAGTCATCAATCGCATAGTGGTCGCAGATCCTCAAGAAGACATTGCTCGCGCCGAGGCACGACAAAGTGAAAGCCGGTCGGGAGCCTCTGGCGCAGATCTTACTCCCATCACAGGACTCGGCCTGGTCGGCAGCGAGGGCGTCGACGATGGCGGCCGTGGCGCAGGCAGGAGTCGACAGGACCACTCCAAGTCTGAGAACTCAGCGAAGCGATCCAAGTTTGGTAACTACATCCTTGGTCAAACCCTTGGCGAGGGAGAGTTTGGCAAGGTCAAGATGGGCTGGAAGCGTGACAGCACAGTTGAAGTTGCTATCAAGCTGATAAGAAGGGAGACACTGGGCGGAAACTCAAACCGACTGCAGAAGATCTACCGCGAGATCCAGATCTTGCGACAGCTCGACCACCCCAACATTGTCCGGCTTCACGAGATGGTCGAGACCGATAGACACATTGGCATCATTCTAGAATATGCATCAGGCGGAGAACTCTTCGACTACATCCTCAATCATCGTTACCTAAAGGACGGCCCCGCGCGGAAACTCTTCTCCCAGCTCATCTCGGGTGTTGGGTACCTACACAAGAAGGGCATCGTGCATCGCGATCTCAAACTCGAGAATCTACTGCTGGACCGCAACAAGAATATCATCATTACCGATTTTGGCTTCGCCAACACATTCGACCCCAATGACGAGCTTGGAGAGGAGATCGAGTACAGGCTAGGCGACAAGGACTTCATAAGATCCCTAGGCCTGGAAGGCAACGATGCTTCCCGTCGCGGTGATCTGATGCAGACGAGCTGTGGAAGTCCATGTTATGCTGCACCTGAGCTCGTCGTGAGCGACTCACTCTACACTGGTCGCAAGGTGGATGTCTGGAGTTGTGGTGTCATCCTGGTGAGTCTCTCCTACCCTTACATTCACTCATGTCTAACATTTACAGTACGCCATGTTGGCCGGCTACCTCCCCTTTGATGATGATCCAGCGAATCCTGAGGGCGACAACATCAATCTACTCTACAAATATATCGTATCAACACCACTTACATTCCCCGAATACGTCACGCCTCACGCAAGAGATCTGCTCAAACGTATACTCGTCCCGGATCCACGGAAGCGCGCGGACTTGTTTGAGGTAGCACGCCATAGCTGGCTGGCAGATTACTCCCATGTTGTTGGCTTCATTACGTCCAGCAGCACCAACGCCAACGAAGCACAGCAAGCGTCGGTGTACTCGAGCAGTAAGTACTCCCACTCTACAACATATGTCGAAGACAGGACTGACATGGTTGTAGAAGACACTTTCGAGCAGCAGCCACCACTCGCCCGCAGCGCCTCTGTCCGCGAACCCGGCAAGCCTCATACGGCAAACGTCCCTGCACATGGCGGCCTTACTGCCAAACGCGAGCAAATTAACTCGCCGCCTTCCGAGAAACCCAAGACCTCCCGCGACAACAAGCGCCGAACCGTCCAAGTTGAGTACGTTGCGCCACAATCACAGACCGTACGAGGCGAGGCTTCTCCCCCAAGCGGGGCTGCCGCCGGGGCCTCCTCGCAATCACGCACCAGGAACGACGTTACTGGCGATGTGCCACCTACAGATGGATATCATTCCTCAAGCGGCGCCAAGCAGGGTCGCGCGGCTGTACCTGTCGCTGCAGGCCGTCCCAAGCAGGAGCCTCAACGATCCGTTTCCGACTACACTGCCTTTGGAACAGCCCCCATTGCCTCGGCAGCCCGCCCATCTACAGGTGGCGCCCTCGGTGCAGGAACAAGATTACCTTCGAGAGGCAACTCTTACGGTCAACCCTCTGCAGCCGCTGTGGCTCAGACCAACGCAGAAGGCCGATTTTCACAACCAAAGGGCAAGAACTATTCGATATCAGCTCCCTATGCTCATCCCGAGCCTGGTGCTATGGATCAGAGTATCGGTCAGCCAAGCACACAAAGGGGTAACTCCATCCAGTTGGGGCCTTCTGGTGGCCATGGAAAGAGTAGCCATAAGCGATCCAACACTGTTACGGAGACGATTAGAGGTATGACCTCCATGTTTTCAGGCCGTCAACCATCCTACAGCCAGGATCCGAAAGAGTCGATGACTTCGCAGAACTCGTACGCCAACTACCCTGAGGAGAAGAGACGGCAGAACTACCCTCCTACTTCAATGGCTGGCCCGATGCCTAACGATGGCATTGCTGCTTCGCGCCAGAGCACAGATTCTGGTCGACGATCCTTTGGCTTTTCTCGAAGGAATACTAACACCTCTGGCGAGACAGGTGGAAAGTCGTCACGACGCTTCTCACTTCTTCCATCATCACTTTCAAAGACATTCTCTTCACAACGAGATAGCATGCCTGCGAAGTCATCATATAGTGAGCGACGTGACTCAAGCGCTAGGCCCAGAGCGAGCTCGAAGCCCGCCATGGCATTCGGCCACGGCGACTCGAGATCTCCTAGCCAAAGCACAACCGGCAGCATGAGACCAGGATTCTACGACGGCCAGCACGACAGCAACAGCAGGATCCGCAACACCCATGCCGCACCGGGCCCATCCTCCGCACCACCGAACCAAACCCAATTCGACTACCCCACCGCAGCGCCCATTGGCGATGAAAAATTCCCCAATCCCCGCGACCCGCACCCGTCCATGCAGGGTCGCCCTCAGCGCCACCCGACCGAAGACTCAGAATTCGACGAGCCGGCACAGCAATATAATCACAACCCTTACCCGCAAGGCATGGGCGGCGACGACAGCCAGCAGCGCAAGGGCGTATTGCAAAAGAGCAGAAAGTTCCAGGACGCGTATGAAGGCGATGGCGGGAACAAGGGAAGTTCAGGCTCGTCGAAGCGCGTCATGGACTTTTTCAGGCGCATGGGCAAACAGCGGACTGGGAGTGGGGGACGATGAAAGCTCGATGACGGACGTGCGTTGATGAGCGCGCCAAAGGCATAGCTGATCCCATGCAGCCTGCCAACGCGTGTGTTTGCGTGTGTATGTGTGAATTTTTCCTTTTTCCGTTGGTCTCTCTTGTATTAATCGGGGCTTTTTCTTTTTTACTCTCAAATCTGGCCCTTTGGACTTTTTCCTTTCTTGCATCGCCAAATGTACACGATGTATAATCATGCCTCCCTTTTTTCTTCTACCATGCATTAGTATAGGCGTTTTCCTGGTTTGATTCTGAGTTGAAGGAGAAGTGGAGCTGGGATAGGATACTACACTACTCTCTGCTTTTTGGTGCGGAAGGTGCGGAGAAGGCATGGGCATTGGCATTGCGAGTGCGTGCGTGCATTGAGATGGGGGTGGAGAACGGAGGGGAGCAAGACACAAATGTAATTTTTATTCTTGAAGTTTGTGCTTGAGTGCGTGTGATTGATGTGCTTGTGATTGTGATGATGTTGATGCCGCTGAACAGGAGGGAGGGTCTGCGTTCATGTGAAGTGACGAAGTGGTGAAGAGCAATTGTAGTCGGCTCGTAATAGCCCCAGTGCGACCTCTCGCAAGCTCGAGAAGTAACAGAAGCAAGCGCAAGGTGATTGCTTCTCTCGTGAGTATATATCCCTTGTGGATGCTGTTCTTCTCTTCGGCATAGATCAATTTACCAGTACAAGTGCGAAGCTGGCCAGTCAGTCATCAACCAAAAACACTGCCTGCGCGGAAGCCGGTATGCCAGTCACCAACAAACAGTTCGCTAATGCTCCTGCGAGCCTTCAAGACTTCCCCAACGGGCTGCGACAGGTAGACACTCCGTGCACATGCAGAGACCACGAATTAGAGGGACATGTTCCAGCTGCTCGCTACAAGCATGACATAGTCCTTGTGCCCCACGAACACAGCACACGGAGCTCACAAAGGCCACAAGAGCCAGTCGACGGTAAAAGGTACGAAGCGTTGGATCTGGTCAGTGCGACCGTCTGCCATGTTTTGAATCTTTCGAAGTTCACTGAGGCTATGAGCGTCACGCAGCGTGCTGCCCTGCAGTCGTGGCACGACCTGGATCGAGGTGTGCTTTAAAAGCTTGGGTTCGCAAATGGTGCCATGGCCATGGCAAGCAGCGAGATCAAGCCGATCCTAGACATCTGCAATAACCTCTTCTTCTTCGGTACTCTCAGTGAATACCAGCCGAAATGAGACGCCAGCTTGGAGGACGTCTATAAGTACCATCAATCGGAGCGAATGGGCCATCTTATTGTACTGTCTTTTACCTACACGGGCGATGCATCGCCAACTGAAGGTTTCTCGGTCTGCGAAGCCCGCGCACTGGTCAGGCTCGGAGCACTGCTTCATGAGTGTATACATGCATACCTCAACCGATTTGCATGCCGGACATGCCTTAGATACGGTGTCAATGTCAAAAATGCTGGTGGACACGTAAGAGCCTTCCAAAGGCTCGCAACGGCTCTGGAGAATGTCTCAGAGTCAGTACTGGGCGTGCGGTTAAGTGTCTCGGATGATGGCGACTTCGTGGGATCCTGGTCGGAAGTAAGCTACATGCCAAGTCATCACGACATGGCGGAGTGGAACTGGTTTGCGGGACAGTAGCTGAGATGGAAGGTGTATCGGAGGGTAGATTCACATCAGGACGGGGTTCGATGTCAAGGTGGTGATAAGGAAGGGTGATGGTGAAGGCGGTCTGATGTGCACAGGAGTAGTTGACAACTTAGTGGCTCACATAGAAGATGTTTGCATGCAAGTTGTTGCAGAAGGTCAGTGCGATGATTTACCTGAGTAAAATGCCATCAGTCCCGTGCTTTTGCCCTCTGTAGTTGCCACAGTCTATTGTAGGACCGTCAGCACCTCCTTCCTTGTTCGGAAATAGGCGGGTGCATGAATGCGTGAAAGCCTTGCATTAGTGTACAATGTATCAGCCAGCCTCGACAAAAACGGCAATACGACATTTCAACAATTGACAACTATAGCTGCAACATGCGGACCTTGGAGCCAATGAAAAAGAAGACAAGGAATCAGTGTCGTGCTATTGTGAGGCTGGAAAGCGAGTTCCGCATTATGGGCGCTGCGCGGCGCACATTGGAAAGGGTTACACGACAGCCGCATCGCACTTACGAGCGAACTTCGCATACAGCTAGGTTCTGACAGAGCAATGAGCACTCGCGCATCGTTTTGATGGGTTCAACGTAGCTGAATCACGCAAGCCACACTGAGACTACTTTGTTAGTCTATGAGGCTAGCGTGGGCAGCTGGTGCAGGCAAAAGCCTCGACGTACATTGAGCTGCGGTATTTGAATATATCATGTAGGGCCCGGTGACGTTCGACGTGACAATTAGATCCCTTTGCGCTCTCTTCCCAATCACTTTAACAAGCAATGTCTATGGAGCCAGTCTATAACCCGTTCACAGTTCGACCGACAACAGCCATTTACAAAAGTCCCGCCATTGCTCTTCAAAATGTATGATAGGATAGCTGATTCACCACCATTGATCTAAAGCTAACATTTTTCAGGTGATCAGAGACCAGTTTCATTTCACGACATGGCTCCTCATCGGCGGGCTGATCCAGGGGCTGGCACACGTCTTCCTTCCATATCGTAATATCGTCCTCGTCCTGCCTCTTATTCTATTCTTCACATACAAGCTCGCAAACACAGCACTCATACTACTTGGCGTCCTTCCCAACCCAAACATGGCCGATGTCATCCCATACCGAACCGCACCCGTCTTCCCCAGCTCCAGTGGCCTGCAAGAGAAAGCCGGCGCGCAGACCATCTGCGCCATTCTCGTCGGCGTAGTATCCCACCACCCTCTCGGCATGCTCGGCCCCGGCTTCAAAGAGACTGGCGACAGATTCAACGTCTTCGTCAAGGAGTTCAGCGCCAATGCCAGCGCATATGGGTTCCTAGGCGCATCTTCATGGCTCAATGCCACCGAGCGCACCGGTAGCAACGAGTACGCGGCCATCTTATACTTTGAAAACGAAGACTACCTGCACAAGTTTGCGCATTCGGAGTTCCACAACGAGACGTTGCGGTGGTGGCGGGACAATGAGAAGAATATGAAGCATATTGGTATTATGCATGAGGTGTTTGCGTGCCCGAAAAATGGCTGGGAGGGCATGTATATCAACTATCACCCGACAGGTCGGTCAATCAAACCACTGCAGACTTGAGAATGTGTACTGACTGATAGTATGTAGGGCTTGGCTCGGCGAGCAAAGAGGTCACAGATGTTGATGGGAGAAAGACATGGGTTAATCCTCTGGTGAAGGCGAAGGGTAAGCTCGCTTACTCCAAGGGAAGGATGGGGAGAGCGTTTGGTGATAAAGAGTGGGAAGCGCATACAGCTTATTTGAATGCTACGGAAGAGGTTTGATAAGGCCTATTGTTCGCTTCTACCAAGGCTTATAAAACCTGCCTGGTGCTGCCTTTTTCGTGCCATCGAGAATTAAGAATGAGAATCGGATTTGACGGTAAGATTGGAGGACAGTAGGTAGGGTGAGACAGAGTGAAAATGGGCAGTTGGAACTTGTGCGCTATATCAAAGTGCATAGATGTCTCGGATGCAAATTAGCTAGGACTAGGAGCAAAGAAACACGTCTCATGCAGCCAGCGATTCTCTCTTCTCGCCAATTGTCTGTACTGTTGGCGCACGGGAAGATTGAAAAAGCATGAGTTGATCACTTTCTGTCCAGCTCTTCTTGCAACTGTTCCAGGTCAAGATGTCTCGTCACTTTCCAAACCCACCACACGCCCATCCAAGTACCGGTCACAGCCTTAATGCCCCTGAAGATGGCTTGCTCGTGTTCTGCCTCTTTGAGTTCTTTGGCAACGTGCTTTTCTATTCGATCCCAGCTCGTCTTGAAGTTGCTCGTTCTGGCTTTTTCTTCGAAAGGTCCGGATGCCCAGACACCTTGCGAGTAGCTAGGCGCAGAGCGCCTGAAAGAAGTTTTGCGTCGCTGTTGTTCTGCATATGTGTGTATGGCGTGGTTCTGGGTAGTGACGGTGTTGGAGAGGTGGATGAAGGGTGACGGGTTGCTAATGTTAAGCCGCGGAGGTGAAACAGTCACAATATCGGCTATGCGAGTACGTTTCCGTGCCGGTGTGTCTGGGAGCCCGTGGCTAGCTTTACGTTTGAGTATCGACTTTGGTGCTGGTGGTCGCTGTAGATGGGACGAAGCAACGGCCGCACTTTCCTCATCAACTTCATTGCGATTCGTATCTTCGTCGCGAATCGAGATTTGAATTAGCTTTTGGTGGCAAGGAGCATCTGACAACTTCCTTTTGCGCCTGTTGTGCTGTGCTGTCAGATGATCGGCGCACATCTCTTTCTCAAGAATCAACCGGAGGAGCTCAATCATCAGCTTCGCTGTCTCGTGCTCTTCCGCTGTTGGCTCTCCTTGCTCTGCAACTTGAGAGTATCTCAATCCTGGGATATCGGCAAGTGCAATCTTGTTCATGTCCCATATTGCCAGCGCGTTCTTGATGTTGGTCAGGTCCTCAGGCACCACGCGCAGGTCATCGGTCAGAGCCTCCCACTTCACAATTCGATTTGTAAGGCTGATCTTCGCAAACCGCCAGTCCTGTTTGATTTGATTATGCCCATTGCCTTGCTCTTTTGACGCGAACGCGCCGCCTCGATCGGCTAAGCGCTGCTGAATACGCTTGATGGCCACGATGACTACATTTGTCGTGCAGGTTGGACATGCGAAGCCATTTCTGAGCTTGGTAGTGAGAAGGTCCGAGATGTAGCACCCACAGTATGCGCAACCGATCTTTATGCATGCTGGAGTACTCGAATCGGCTGGCTGCGACTCCGGTTGAGCTTGGGCGTGAACTTGATTTGGCGTTGAGTCTGGAAATGCTGTAGTAAAAGCGTCTCCTACCTGCCGCGCGAGCTCTTCGGTCGAAGGATTGTTCATTTTTGAAATTAACGTGTTGCGACAGAGTACTGTTGCGAGTGAGTATTGTTGCAAAAGCTGTGAGAAAACCCGAGAAGTAATTGTAGAGTCGGTGCGAGAGCCATGAAAGTTTGACGTCACCAGGCGCTGGCGGTCTTTCACTTTCGTTGTACCATATCTAGAATGCATGCTTTCACCTGGCATTAGGGCTCGGAGGACAGTATGAAGACCCCACGGTGGTCCGTCCCGATTCGCTGGTGACTTATGGGAAAGTGAAAGCTAGGTGAACGCGAATCATAGCACACGAGAAGAACCACGGAGTCGATCGAAACCGGCACTGGGTCGTCACACCTCGGGTTTCTCAGTTTGTGTTCTCTCCCTTTCCACAGACTATATTGCCAAATCCATTGACTCCTCGTATGTTATGTGAACGCCCCACGCGCTGGACGAGGCGAATGAAAGGACATTGGCAGTCCTAGGGCCAACAAAAAATATGAAAGCATTCTCAAAAATAAAGTCTTCGAGGTTTGAACTTCCTCAAGTCTCTCAGTAAATGCGTTCAGCCGCTCACTTCCAATTACCTATCATGACTAGGAGAGATGCATCTTCTACCCCTACGCTCTGACATAGAAGTGTTTGTCGAGCAAAAGGTTCCTGCTTGAATGCCCAAAAAGAGGAGCTGGACACAGCGAGATTCGAACCCGCATCTTCTCTACCGAGGCCAGTCGGTTATGAGACGTCTTGCACAAGGGGACTCTTCACATTCCTGTGAAGTTTTTTGCCAACCATTAGACCACATGCCCTGGAGATGATACATAGCAATATTGAGAAATATGTGATATAAATCGATCACGAGCGTAGAGGTAGGTGCTTGTATGGTTCTAGTTGTTCTTACTTTGTGCAAACGACTAGCGATGAAGCCTAAGTGAGCCCATCAAAAGACAGCAAGAAAACCAGGATCGTTTTTCAAGACACTGGTATTAGGGCATCTTCTGCTTATCTGACGTGACGCTTCATAGCCATGGCCTTCGTTTTATTCATTCACTCATTGATACATACATACATACATACATGCCCATAGAATATATTATGAAAAGCTGAAGACTTCAACAGCATATATCTAACCATTGCACACAAGAGGTGAGGTACAAGTTCACACCGTTTGGGATTTCTTTTAGATGTCCTCCAGACCAGAGGTTGAAAATCGTGAGACATTGAAGGCCGATGCCAAAAAATGATGGCATCAGAATGACACGGCGTGACATGACAGTTGTAGTGAGCGGTGATGGAATGGTGCGCAGGGCTGGAGACAGTTAGAGCCGCTTGATCGGACTTTATTTGTTTGGGAACATGGCAGCAGACGAGCAGGGTAGACATTCACAGCGTGACTAAAAGATGATCATGAGCACAGCTAGCGAGACTCAACTCGCGGGTTCACCTGTGTCAGCACTTGGGCGATAGGCACACTTCCACAAGCATAGCACAGGATATTTCGATGAAGTATTAAGTAAGAAAAATGAGTGTAAATTACTGCTCCACTTAAAGAGCCAACTACTGGTGTATCCACCACGGGGTATGGTATAACAACTACAAAGAAACAACACACGAACAATTACATGCTCTACCACAGCTTACTCATGCTTAGTCTGGTACTCAGCAGCACCAACATGATCCTCCGAGCTTCCCGTGCTGACATGCGCCAGCTTCGCATTGATGCCCGCAATCGCGCTCTCCACCGCAGCAGGAACGTCAATGTGGAAGAAGGGCCTGTTCTGGCCGTGCACACTGGTGACCTTGCCAGCTGGGAAGTTCTTCTGTCCGACGGCGTGGATCTCATCCTGTGCCTCAGCGTCGCCGAGTTTGGGAGCGGGCTCGTCGAGCGGCGCGTAGCTGTATACGGGGTTCCAGTGTGCGCGGGCTGCGAAGCGCTCGCGGTCGAGGTAACCGAAGCCAGCTGTTGTCAAGGCGCGCTTGGTCCAGCGGCTGTTGATGGAGGCAAAGTGCCATTCTACGGTCTCGGGTGTGGCGTAGCGATCGAGTTGTGCGCGGACGTCGATCAGGCCTTGGACGGATGTGACGTCGACGTTGTTGACGGCGCTAAAGTCGAGAATGATGGCGCGGAGAATTGGGCGGTTGTCGTCGGTGTTGAGCTGCTTGCCACGTCTTGGACCGGGGTCATTCCATGGGCGGTCACCAATCCTGGCATAGCGGTCGAGAGTGGTAGGTCGGGCAATGGTCTGCGCGAAGTGAACCAGTTCGTCCATGTAGCTCTGCTGGTTGAGGTACGTGAAGCCTTCCGTGAAGCGATAGATCAACACACCAGGGTAGGGTGACTCGATTCCGATTTGGGGGTTCGATCCATCCTTGTGACCAATGGGGATGTATGCCTCACGTGCAGTCGACTCCGAGCCTGGTGCGTAGGCCCCATCAGTCTTGCGAGCAATCGAGTCCTGAGTAGCGCGATAGATGTTGACTTTTCCGAGCAATGCGCCCTTCGTGAAGAGCTGGCGGAAGAGAAGCAAGGCGAATGAGGTAGCAACGGTGACGTAAATGCCGTTCTCGATGTTGGTGAAGACAGTAACAAGCACACCCGCAAAGAAGATGACCACCTCTAACGGGCTAGTCTCCCAGAACTGGAAGACTACGTTAGGTGGGGTGATAAGATCTCCGACGGCGTGGATGATAATCGCTGCCAGGGAAGCCGAGGGAATGTAGAAGAACACTGCGGTAAGTGCGTACAGAGCCAAAAGAACGATGATCGCAGTGAAGATACCAGCTAGCGGTGTGCGAACACCAGCCTTTGACTTGATGGCTGTGCGCGAGAAGGACCCTGTAGCAGGGTATGCTCCTAGGAAGGGTCCGAGAAGGTTAGTGAATCCGACTGCGACCAGCTCTTGCGACGGGTTGATGACATAGTTGTTGATGCGACCAAAGGATTTGGAAATGGCGATGTGCTCGAGAATCAAGACAATGATTGTGACTGGAATATCGGGTGCGATGGCGGAAAGAAGGTCAGTATCCATCCTTGGGGCACCGGCATGCTGGAAGCCTCGAGGGACTCTGCCTAGGATCTTGAACTTGGCTTTCTTCAAGTTGGGCTTTGCACCCTTGAGCGCCTTGATGTTGCGGTTTGCCAGCCAGCTGATTAGGATGTACAGCAGAATGACAAAAGCCATGCGCAACGTACTGAGCTATACGCGAATTAGCAGGATGCAATTAGGGTACCCGCAGAGACACCTACGAAAAACCAGAGCTTCTTCTTCGACGGCTGCTTCTTAGTCATCCAGGAGCAGAAGATGCGGATGGCGTAGAGCAAAAACAGTGCCGAAAGCCCCATTGCAGCGTCCAACTGTGTATGGGGAAGGCCTTTGAGAGTGTCGATAATGACCCTGTATGTTGGACCACGGTTGTTCACATTTGGGATGCCCATCAAGGTCGGTACTTGGCCGACACCGATGCTGAGAGCTGCACCGGTCATGAAGGATGTGATTGCAACCAATGGGATGAGTTCGACGATGGGACCGGCCCGAATGAGACCAATGAACAACAAGACTGCACCAGCGATAACAGAGAGTGCACTCGCAATCTCTGGGCCTGTGAACTGTCCTGGGTGGTTCTTTTGAACCTTGATGATAATGTTGCCAACGATGGTAGACATGACCGCCACAGTTCCGATGGTGATATCCTTTGATGTAGCGAACGCCCAGTAGAGGATGAAACCGACGAAGCTCGTGTATAGACCATATTCAGCAGGGAGTTGGGCGAGGAGAGCATACGCCATGCCCTGAGGAATGACGACGAAACCGACAGTGACACCAGCAACGACATCTCCAAAGAGCCATGTCAGGTTATAGTGGAAGATCCAGTTCCAGAAGGGAAAGAGACTGCGAAAATAGTGCTTGATTCCTGAGCCAGAGGGCTTGAACTTGGAAAGCCATTCTGCCGCCGTGGGTTCCGTCTCGACGTCTGAGTGGAAGTCAGTAGTGGCTCGGCGACAAGAGCTGAGATGCTTACACGTCTCAACCGAAGAAATGGATGCTGCGCCGCTGGCGAGTGGCTCTTCTTTGCGATAGTCAAGGTTGATACCCAAGACCTTGGCTGCGGTGCGCCCCGCCATTGCGAAAAGAAGCTGGAATAATTTGAGGACCAGATATGATGTTGATGGAAGCGAGCTCGAGGATTGTTGTTTCAAATCAAATGGCAAAGCTGCGAGCACAGTCACCGGTGTGAGTAGTAGGGGAGTGAAGTATAAAAGTGCTCTTGCTGCGTGCTACTCCGAAGGACCGGCTCTGGTCAAGGTTAAGTACAAGGCGACATGGCACTAATGGGGAAAATACAGCCCGTGGAGATGCCACAATGATTGATGGACGCAAGAGGCCAAAAAGAAGCTGCAAGGTTCCAGATGCAGGCCGGGACGCAGCCGCACGCGGTGCAGATTGGGGTGGACCCCAGACCACCTTGTCCATCGAGACGGCACACTACACTTGGCGTGGGAGAAGTGTGCAAGCAAAACCAAGACTGATCAATCACAGCTAAGACTCAACATTGCAGAAAAGCGCCCGATCATGACGTGCTGGGCTCGAACAAGACCTTTTGGCAGCGATGGCACGAAGGACAAGAACACTGGCAGGCTGGGCTAACGGAGGCGCTGAGCTTGTGAAGTCTGGGCTGCGAACATGGCGTCCATGGCGCCGGAGAGTTGCGTGGAGATCTGGGGTCGCTGGTCGGCTTGCGTTTAGACCGCTGTGCTTCATGAGGTTGCAAGTCACGCAATTGCGTGTGATGGCCCTCCATTTTTTGCTCGAATCTCAGTCGTATAGAGCCTACTATTGTTTTCCCTTAACACAAAGTGGGTCAAAGGATTCCGCTCGCTGTATGCCACGGCTTACGAGCGGAGACGAGGTTTTGGCAGTAGCGGAGTCTTCGAGCACGACATATCTTGGCGTTATGGTGTGATTAAGCTTACTCGGTTGGCAACGACGCCGCACATGCTGCCGGCCTTAGCGACCGAACGCCAGGAACCGGCTCCGCGTGGCATCAATGAGTTCTACAAATGGACAGCAATCGACAATTCGATCTTGCACAATAGCGTGTCACGCAGCTCCATCCTCGATCAAAGCATACACCTATTGATCGGATGCTTGTCTCGAACAGAGACATACGAGCTGAGTAGAGATCAAGACGCTTCCTCCACGATGAAGAGTTGCGAGCATGTCTTGTGAAGCGAATCTCACCGTGCATTACGACGACTTCGGTCTACATACCGACGACCCGAAAGCCAGAGCGCCCCTTCGATAGATTGTGTCGCCTTCAGCGCCTGACAGGCCACGTCGGGGTGTTCTTTGCTTTTTGCCTGCAAGGAATCGAGCTCCTGGTCTGCGCATGGAATAAGCCACAGCGAAACAGAATCGTATGGCACGTTCCGATTACGGAAACCGTGCATGCCTCTGCAGCCTTCGACATGGTTGCGCTGCTGGGAACTCTCCTACCATGGTCATGGTAGTCTAGTTATTAGCCTCCACCAGTAACGCGAACGCCCCCGCGGAGGCATTCTTCGCCGCAATTTCGAAAATAGGGCAGCGGCGGCGCATTCGAGAGCTATAATCACCCCCGGTCACGCCCTGTCTGGACCGTCCCAGGCATTTCCGCAAGGCTCCCCTTCTCGCCTTGTCCTATGGGCACACACTGACTACACCCTCGCCCTGGTGCCCGATCTTGCTACAGCTAGATCATACAGATGATCGACCGGGAAGGCAGATCGCGGGTCTTGTTTGGGGTCGGGATCGTGATCGTGATCATGGGGATGGGCTGCCTTTGCCACATTGTGTTGTCTTCGATGACGGGTCGTCAAGTGTAATAGGCTTCGAGCACCAATTTGCGTTCGATATTGGGAGCTGAGAATGTCGCCAACGAGGATCCTAAATACGTGCTCGAAGATCGACTATTGAACGCCAGTGGGTCGCGTGCGAGAATGAAATGACGCTGTTGAACCATCGCGTGGCGCATTGGGGCGATGAGATCTTCCACAAGGATTACGTCGTATGTGTAATGCGTAGAGCCAAGAGAGTTGCGAGGGAGAGGAGAAAGCGAGCGGAGTGCGCGGTGTGGAGCGCGTGCTATCTTGGCGCTATGATGTCATCACGTGACAATGATCAATCTCAACCTTGGAAGCTTGCTCAACACCACACGCTAGACTATTTGCTTCCCAGGACTTTGACGAGGATATGAATGGGACTTGTCTTTGTCATTTGATGGAGTCCATCGATCTTCTTATGAAATCAGATACCATACTCTTTGCAGTTGACCGGTCCAGGCAGGAACTGGCCTATCGTACGGCGTTGTACGAACAGTTGTGACTTCGTACGACTATCCTGTCATCAAACGCCTTTTTGGTGCACCGGAGCTCCGCTGTTACGCCCGAGATTCTCGTGTCATTTCTAGGCTGGCCCTCTACCCCGCCTTCTCGCTCCATACTAAAGCCGAGTGCTCCAAGACACTGTCGCGAATAGTACTGGGTTGGGGGCCGTAATCTGACATTGACTGGTACTCAAAGTCTTAGACATGATTCCAAACACATTGAGCGGCTGCTTCCGGCACGACCTAGGATAGCAAAATGACTTCTACTGGGACACTCCTTCTGAAGAACGGCACGTTCCTCATCCACGATGGTGACAACCACGTCGTATCAACAGAAATCAGCGTGTTGATCCAGAATGGCAATATCGCAAGAATTGCGCAGGAGATTGAAATCCCAGATGGATGCGAGGTCATAGACTGTACCAACAAGATAGTCAGCCCAGGGTTCATTGACACTCACCATCACGGCTGGCAGACGCAACTCAAGGGCAGGCATGCGAATGAGCAGTTGATAGAGTACATGGTCACGGGTATGTCTTGGTCGGTATCCGAAGAGCAGCATTGACAAAGCGCAGGTAACGCACAGTCTGTACAGTATTCACCCAAGGATGTCTTTTATGGTCAAGTTGCTAGCATACTTGAGGGAATCGCTGCAGGTACAACGACGGTAGTCGACCATGCCCATATCACAACTTCGCCCGAGCATGTAAAGCTCGCTATCGCAGCTAGTGCATCCTCTGGCGTGAGATCTGTATACTGCTACACGCCCATTGTGCGCGTCAAACACTTCAATCCATATACCGTCCACCCCAACCCATTCCAAAACTGGGTCATGGAGACATTCCACGAGCTCGCTGACAAGGGGCCTTTCGGAGACGGGCGAGTGACGCTAGGCTTCGCGTTCGATCTCTTCTTCTTGCCAGCCGACATGGTCAAGGGCTTATTTGCGCAAGTCAAAGCCAAAGGCGTGAAGACGATCACATGCCATGGCTCATCCGCCCTGGGTCTCCCAGCGGTCCAGGCCCTGAATAACCTGGACTTACTCGACGAACACATCATCATATCGCACGGCGGCACCATCAAACGCGCAGATGCCGAGCTCTTGAAAGCCAAGGGTGCACACCTTAGCTCAACGCCCAGCACCGAGCTTCAGTGTGCAATGGGGCGGCCGTACTGCTTTGACGCATCTTTTGTCGATGGAGGTGTGAGTGGCGACTCCATCGGCCTACAGGACAACTCGAGTCTGGGCATCGACTGCCACTCCTGTACAGGAGGGTCCATCATGACTGAAGCAAGACTTGGGCTGCAGAATGCTCGCAATCACTTCAGTGAGTTTTATATGAAGCAGGACAAGATCCCGCGCTCGCTTCCGTCAAGTCTCAGCGTGGAAGCTGCTTTCAACCTCGCAACGATAAAGGGCGCAGAAGCGGTGAGAATGGAAGACCAAATCGGCCGCATCGCTGAGGGGTATAAAGCAGATTTAGTCATCTTTGATGCCTTGAGTCCTAGCATGGTTGGTGCTGCACAGCATGATCCTGTGGCTGCCGTTATACTTCATTCCAGTCCTGCTGACATCGAGACTGTTATCGTTGATGGGATTGTCAGGAAGAGGAACTGGCAACTCCTGCCTGTGAAGATTGATGAAGCAGCGAAAACGACGGTAGAACACGACACGCTTGAGTGGAGCGACATTGCTAAAGAAATCGTGGCAAGTCGTGCCAGGATGCAGGTCGACTTGGCTAAGATTGATTATGCGGAGGCGAGAGAAGCGTTGATGACAATGTGGCATGTCGATAAGAGCAAATTGGTTGATATATGAACAAGCCTAGCAAATACGAATCTCCACTCAAACGAAGCTGCTGGGACTGAGTTATTGTTGCAGTTAGAGTCAGATCAAGCTTTCAACACACCTCTCTTTCATCAAAGTCTATTTCATCGTAGTGTATCGATCAGCACACCACCTTCTAATTCCTCTTCCCACCCACCTCACAACTTCCACTCACTCGGCACCCCAAACTCAAACAGCCCATCCTCCATCCACAGCCCGACCCTCCACGGCCTCACTCCCTCAGGCCACCACCTGCCCTCCTCCACCTTACCCACCTCCTTCCCATCCTCCCCCTTGCCCTGCCCCATCTCAACCCAACACCCCCTCGCCCAACTCGTCGCCTTCAGTTCCACCCCACACCACCTCTCCGTCCCCGCCGCCACCGCCTCCTCATTCTTCTCGCTAATATCATACGCATCAATCTTGCGCTCTTGTTCCACCTCAAACAGCGCAGCAGCCGCCTGCCCGGGCGCCGCGGGACACGGGGGCTGCGCCATGAGCAGGCTGATGGGGACGTAGGACGTGTTGACTGGGATGGCTGGGAGCCAGCGGAAGGGCTGGAGCGTGCAGGCGAAGAAGGGGGGAGTTGAGTCGCCTGGGGAGGAGTTTGGGGGAAAGACGCGGACGGTCAGAGGGGACAGGGATGAGGACGAGGATGAGGAGGAAGAGGTAGGGGAAGAAAAGGAGAAGCGAGCGAGGTGTTTGGGGATGTTCCAGTTCAAGCGGCCGTTGTACGTTGTTGTGCGCTGCGAGACGTAGATGCGAGCGATGCGGAGTGCTTTTTTTGGGATTTTGATTGGTGAGTTGGCGGAAGAGGGTTGAGGGACGGTGAAGTTTCCGGGGATGAGAATGAGTTCGTCGTAGGGGCCTTGGTATTGTCAGTTGAATGCAGAGGGATCGATGGATTCGATGGAGGATGTTGGAAATCAACATGGAACGACGTACCAACAGGCGTATCACTATACCGCACAATCATCACCGCACCCAATCCACCCTTGAACGTCCCGTACTCCTCCCCCTCCCACACTTCCTCAAGCTTGTCATACACACCCTTTGGCAACTCCTTCATGTTCAAAAACAACAAGTAACTCTCCGCCTTCAGCGGCCACGGCGCCTTTGCCCGCGCCACGGGGTGTGTTTCTGGCTCTGGCTGAAGCGACATTTTTTCCTCCGACTGTACAGTTTCGAATATCTATTGAATGCTCTGAAGTCGCTCAAGCCGTTGTAGTGTGTGAACAACGCTAATATATGTTCGTGACAACCTTTGCAACCTCGCGAAATGACGTGTGGCTGTCTCGAGTCCAAACAAACAAGAGCAAGGATGAAACCTGCAGCGCGGTGGTCCGTGATCTGAATGGTGCACCGAGATGGAAAGTCACACGATAGGCGATATGGATGCGATGTATGTAACAAAGAAAAAGGTGAATTTGGTGATTATGCTGTGATGAGAGATCGAGCACAAAGGACGGATATGTGTACAGTTGGAAGCAAGTAAGCAGCCTCGCTTTACCGAACCGAGGATGCATGTGGTATTGCTTCATACAGACAATGCGGGGGCATCGCTGCTTCTTCGTGTCATGTCTCGCATGTCGCAAGAATAATAGTTAGAGTAGGGAGGTGCAAAGAGACAGCTCTCTTATGGATTGGAGCGACATGTAGACTAGAGAAGACGATATGAAGATGGATGGGTGTGGGTTGGTTCGTGGGCCAATGAGAAGAAGGCTGGCCCAGCCTTTGCTCTCCATCAGGTCTAGCGCGGAATGCTAGGAAGGAGAATTTGTACATTTTGCTTAGACTCTTTGGTCATGGTTTGATGGGCGGGCATGCTTTTGCATTTCTCTGCTGGCGATAGGCTGTTGTTGTTCCTTCATAGACGACTTTCTCAGCTTATTTGGAAGAAGATGTGAATCTCATGTGCAGAATCCTATGCATATGCTCGATGAAAAGATGACCTGGGTAAGCTGCAACTGCTTCACTCGCCATGGACTTGATATGTTCAAAAGCTGGGTTGGATCTGTCAAGTCACGTTCCATGAGCTTGAAAGTCATCAGTAGATCTGGCAAACTGTGGCTGATAGTAAAATGCGAATGCGAGAAGTGGGGAGGAGGTAAAAAAATTGTTAGATAGTACATGTGGCTTTACTTGTCCTCAATATGCTGCATACTCACCGTGAGCGACGAATGGTACACAACTTTGTCCAATGTCTTGCGCCACAGAGTCTGAAGTAGATACCATCGAAGCTTCCCTCTCCATTCTAATGGTACTGGCTGCTTTGGAAGCATTCTAGAAGCGCCCGGTTCACCGCCACCACAACACCGAACTCCTCGAGGGACCACAAGTGCATTTTGGTACCATACTTCAGATCTGTCATTACCCATCGTCACGACTCAGACTCCCGCAGGTCACCGCCGGCCGCATTCGTAGTCTTGTCAGTTCCACCAGTCTCTCCAAAAGGATCTCAAGCCATCAGCCAATCCCATCGCACCGCAGCCATGTGCCGGCCGCGTGCGCCCAACGCAATCTCCCAACCAACCCACACAAAAAAGTACTCCACCACGGCACTCATGCGCGTGCATACCATGTGGAGCGGTCCCGAGTTTCCATTACCCCATGGAAAAGAGCTGCCCGTCACACCGCCATTTCCATTCGTTCCATGCATGCTTCTAGCGCCTTTGTTTGGGAGCCAGGGAAACCTGCGAGCGTTGCGGACGGACGGACCCTCAACATGTGCAAGTGATCAAATGGCCGAGGTTTCGGCAAACAACGGCGGCCGCAGAGTGGCACTTGCTGAGACACGCGACGCTCTCTAAACAGCAGTTCGGGTGCATGACTTGCATGCGGCTCTGTTGCGGAAGAAATGCAGGGTGCGACGGTGATGGACTGTGGCGCACGATCCACGTGCCACTGTCAGCGAGGTCAGGGTCCGGTGGAGACGAGGCACGGTCAATTTACTGTGGCGAATATGTTACACTCTACTAGTCTGCGGATGATTCGGTGGGCAATGGCTTCCTTGGTGGGTCAGCAATAGTCGCGGAGACAGAAGAAGTGATTGGCGATCGAGAAGTGAATCTGGCCTCCTATGTGATACGCCTTCAGCGTGGCAAGACGCGTAGTTGGTATCTCGTTCACGTGCGGAAGCCTGCGGAGTCCGACACTGAAAGTGGCAATGTCCAAAGGTGCCAGCACAGTTGATGTTTCACGTACTCTGAGTTGCAGTTGTGAATAGAGACTGAAATTACGAGGCCTGCTCCGAGAGGCGGAGACTGAGACCTCGGCATCTATATACCATCCATCAAAGCATAAACAAACATGGAGTGTGCCAAAGCAGAACCTATAGACCAGAACTTTTTGGGACGCCGAAAGAAACGTAGGCCGGGTGATTGCAGAGTCGGAGAGTTGCAACCGGGGAATATCGAGAACGAAATAGAGAAAACCAGATGACTACTGAACACCATTCTAATGCACATCAACATCGTCATACCATCTCTGTGACAGTCAAAGGAGATGCATCTCGCAAGAGATGTACAGGAAGCGGAACGTATAATATGTAGACGACTTGAAAGTCCGAGGTCTCAGCATCGGCTGCTTTTGGAACGCCGCAGTCGAATGGAAGACAAGAGTCCGGTAGATGTAACTTTTAGGTAGGGTGGAGCTACACCAGAGCCCGAAATGCAGTAAGTTGTATGGCTAGAAACCAGTATGGCATCTGCCACCTTCGAGAAGGGAGTATTAGAAAGTGGGTCGTCGAATAAGTCGACAATAAGCAATCAATCCTCTTCGAGATCGAGTCGGACTTTAGAACATTGAGGGGTCTATTCCTCCCATACCAGCCCCGGCGACGTTCGCATTTTGCATATTCTGGAGATTTTGCAAATTGCCAGTCAATCCGAGTTTCTGAAGAGCCAGCTCAGGATTGCAGTGCGGAGCGTGTGAGCGATGGTATTTCAGACCGTTGAGGTTCTTATAGCGCTTGCCGCAGACTTCACATCGGTATGGCTTTTCCTTTTCCATGCCCACGGTACCGGGGTATGGTATGGATGTAAGTGGGTCCACAATGGAGAAGGATCCATCCTCGTTCTCTTTGAGTTGCTGATTTTGATGACCATGCTGCTTGTGATATTTGAGGCCGTTTTGATTCTTGTATGCCTTTTCGCAGCCAATGACCGGACACCTGAACGGTTTGACTTCTTCAGGGAATGGGAACTGCGGTATGCTTGCACCGTTGAGAAGCTGCTGTTCCCGTAGTCGTCTTGCCAGCTCGCTCTGGTCGTTGCCACCTAATTGGTAGTTCTTGAGGGCATTTTGGAGCTGGGCTTGGCTCAATCCTGCCCCTTGCTTGCTGAATAGTCGCTTCCCGGGCTGATCAATCGTGCCGTTGTTATTGTCGAAACCGTTCATGCCGAAGTTACCGTTGCCAAAGTTCATGTTCATATTCATGCCCATGCCCATATCGCCCATTCCCATCATCGGGTTGAAGCCTGCAAAGTCCAAGTCCAGCTCGGCGGGTGTGCCGGGGTGCGAGGACTCGGGTGATGTCAGGTTGTGATTCTGCATGGGAACAGTGCCCATTGTTGGCGTGTTCACGGAAGAAACGGTGGGGTTATTTTGCAGATTGAACTGCTGTGAGGCTGCAGGTGTGGTTGGCGTTGATGTTCGCAGACCTTGATGATTTTGCATCGAGTTCGCCAAGTTGACATTGAGCTGTGGCAATTGACCCTGGTTAAACTGGTTGTGCTGCACAGGGAACTGGTTTGGCGTCTCCTCGATGGGGGCAAGGTTGTCGAAGCTGATGTCGTCCATCTCCATGTCGTCTAGTGTGTCCATGTCTTGCACCGTTGACAAATTCGAACGGCTCATTGAGCCCAAACGCTGCCGCGAACCGCCGATAGACCCTGACCGTGGCTGGAAGCCCATCTGTGTGTTCATCGCAGGTTCTCCTTGCGTCTGGCTGGGAGCTATGGAGTTGGTCGGCCCGGCGGATGTAGGAGGGAAGCCGCTCTGAGCCGGCTGTGGGGGTCGCGGAGCCGGGGCGTTGGCATGCGTCTCTTCGAAGTGCTGGAGGAGGTCGTGTAGTGAGGCGAGGGTCAGTCCGCAGCAAGTGAAGTCCTTCATGAAGTTGGCCTCCATCTTGGGAAGATAAGACGACGAGTGGAAGGAAGGTGATTGCCCGCTGGCGAAGGGTGCTGGCGATGTGCCCGCCATCATGATGCTGTTCACAAAGTGTTAGGTTTGTTATTCTGTAATCAACGCAGGGCGAGCACAGATTGGTGATACTTACTCATCGCGAATCCAGGATCCGACAGACACGCCGCCCCAGCTCATGCCGCCGGCAAAGCTGCCCATGTTGTTGGACTCTCGCCGTGGCTTGTCCTTCATGGAGATGGGGCGTGCGCCGCTGCCATAGAACGAAGAGCCGAGCATGCTGACGGAGGGGTGGCGTTCGCTCATGCTGGGCCGCTGAAATTCGAAGCCATTGGGATTCAGCTGGTTGGGCGTGGAGCTGGTGTCGCGGTTCGCTTCAGCCTCTCGCAGCGCCGACGTGAGGTTGGACGTCTGGTTCTGGGGAGAGTTGGAGCCATAACGCGGGGGCGTCTGGATATCGATAGGCGCAGCGGTTTGTGCCATGTTTCGCAGCTGCGGGCTATCTGAAAACAGCGGGTAGCTGCAGTCGCCCGAGTCCTCGAAGAAAAGCTCGGTGTCGGGCAGTTGGCTGGCGGCGAGCTCGTGCGGCTTGCGGTGCCAGGCAGAGAAGGCGTGGGCGCTCGAGTCCTGCTTGAGACGTCCAAAGTGCGGTGAGGCTGGCTGCTGGACGGGAGTGGTGATGGGAGTGCTCGCAGCGGTGGATTCGCGTGGCGAGTGGGAGAGGGGTGGCGGCGAGGTCTCGTGGGAATCCAGCTTCACGGTGTGGTGGAGAGAAGGCGAGAGTGTTTCAGGTGGGATGGCGACTCTAGTGCTGGGAGTAGTGGGCTAGGTGACGACTGTGCGTCTGCAGGTGGCGCGGCTGAGTGATGACCAAGATGCAAAGATGGAGTCGAGAGTCGATACAGTGGGCAGCAATGTGGTCGCTGGCAATGCTGGGGTTGGAAATAATAATGTGCAGTCAACGACCCCAGGCGCGGGCAGGGCGCTATAATATGCTGGCTGCAATGGGAGCGGTGACGGAACTGCGTGAAGTGCAACGGTAGATTTTACGCTTGCATTCAGTGGGATCCCTGCCCAGTTGCTCTGGCTTCGGGTCGGCGTCTACCCAATGGCGGCCGCACTACAGTCCCTCGCCGACAGGAAGACGCAAGTGTCGCGAAGCTTGGAAACGTCACTTAGAGGGCGATGGTACCCGTCTTGGTGCCGTTGAGGTGACTCCGAGTGTGCTGGGTGCGAGTAGATATTGCTGACAGGCACCACCAACAACATCTCAGCAGCGACACATCACACAGCGCCTCGGTTCGTTCTGCTCAGCAGAGATGCCACCTGCTATGTTTCATTGCAATTGAGCCCGGTGGCTCCGAGCCTCGAGGCCTATGCTGGCCGTAGGGTTCGTGCTAGGGACCTGTTCTTGGCCCCAGGGCCTCCACACCCGGCCCTGGTTGCATTCTGACCTCTGTATCCAGGCCAGCACGGCGAGACATTGGCTTGTACTACGCGCCACACTTGGTGAACGTCTCGCCGCTGCTCACGGCCAGCCATCTCTGCTTACTGTCGACACTCAGCACGTGGCGAAGCTGTTCCCTCGTGCCGCACCTACCCTTTGCGCCCCGCCGAGCAATCCCCGGCCCATCGTCAGTCTCCCATTCCGAGCCTCATCAAACAGCAACGGTACTGTGACATCGATCAGAGCGCTGCTGGTTCCCACTTCGACTAGCCCTGCCGCCGCAAGCGTGAATAGCGGCGACTGGGCCGTAATTGCTTCCATTGTCAACTTCTAGGGCGCTGTCTACGGAATCGCAGGACCCGGTCCACCCCCTCGTTGACATTGTTGCGATACAACACGCAGTCGCCTCTCGCTGCCATCTTCGCGTCCACCGTACACCTAGTCTACCCCATCTTCAGCTCCAGGTCCTGTGTCTCTGGGTCGGGCACATCGGCAGAATATGGTCTGTGCGCAGTCGTCTCAACTCGTTCGAGGTGCGCTGCGCCGTCTCTTACACATGCAGGCTGGCAGCAGTCAACAAGCAGTAGCCGCCGCTAGTCATTAGCCTGTGGCATGCTCAATGTATCCAAGACTTGTGCAGGGCTACCCACCCACTCATCGATCAAACGATGCACCAGCTATATGTCCTGCGATATACCTTCCCAGGTACATTGTCGCAATTCCGCTGCTGCCGCCAGATCATGATCCGTCGTCCTTCCGGGCCAATAGGCACGTGGGAAACCGCAGGTTCCAAGTCGAACAGAGTACCGTTCGCTGACTTGCGTCGGGTCACCAAGCATGACTACCCGCATCCTCGCGACGAGCCGAACACAGTCTTCGATGTCCCTCCGCAGTACCTCTCCAGACTTGTTACACCCCACGGCACCGTCCCAATCGCAGCCCCTGCACCGCTCAAGCCACGCGCCTTCATTCTGCACTCCTGCGTCTCGTGACTGCATTCCGACACCGGAATTGGCCAAGAGTGGTCATTAGAATCAAAATGCCGTCTTTATTGGACCCTGCAGCAGGTTACTGCCCACGCCATGACCCACCCGACCTCTCTTCGTCACAAAGTACGTACTTACCATCACGTTGACGTGGAACCTGGCAGATCTGTAGCCCACTTCGACCAGATGCTTCATATACCTACCGCTGTCGTTGTTGCGACATGCATTGCACTGCAGTCGACATCGGAGAGATGACGCGCATGTTACACTCCATGCCCCGGTCGTCATCTTGACAGCGAGCAGCGCTACCACTTGGAACAGATACCCAGGCCCATGCCGATGTTTGATCGAATTTGGAAGGCACAGCCGGGCCTTCTTCCGACATTTCAAGTCACGGGGAACGTATTTCTGCCAATCTTTCCTATCTCTGCGAACCGAATCTCCTTTCACACGCCTGCCGTCAAGCTTCAAGTCGCAACGCTCATACACCTAATTGCTGCGTCGCACTATTGCAGCATTCCCCGTAGTGCATTTCTCCACCCGCGAGTCTGGCTCGTTGCAGTCTAGCTGTAGCCTTGGAGTAGGTTGAGCGAGCGGTCCATTAGCAGACGGCCCAGCTCATGCGCATTCCCGTTTTGGGACCGACATACCGCAGCCGGCTAGCGTGACCAGCTCCTAAATACCAATGCCGTTGGATGAACGATTCATGACGATGCCAATTGCCCAGCAGCACAAGCTGGCAGGCCTGCATTCATCTTTGATTCTTTTTGCTTCCCTTGACCCAGCTGTCGCATGCAGCAACTAGTATGCACACCAGCTGCTCATGCGTGTTGGTATGTGGGGCGATCTGAGCGGTGTAGGCCTTGAAACATTCGGGATACACTACGAGCTCTGATCTACCATCCTTTGACTGTATTGGACGCACAGCGCGATGTATCATGGTGTCCTCCGCGGCATCATCTCAACTCTGGTCTTCGATATGAGAACAAGCACATCGGTCCCAGGACACCATGGCGATCTTGACGCAGTCTCACTCAGGAGCGGGTACGAATATACTAGTGCCACTAGTTGACTTGGTGACTGGCGATACGCTCAAGACTCTCGGCTTTCAGCATACACCTACATTGGCCTTTTGTGTCCGTCATGGTCAAACAAATCGATCCAATTACTCTCGGGAGTCTGGACACATCTGTGATGGCCGACTCGATGGAGTGTGCGTATGCAAATATTAGGCAATGGTAATGCGTCTACTGGGCACTGTGGCTCGAAATGTGAGATAAAGTTTAGTGGTGGCTGTGGCTACATACGGCATCAACACCTTAGTTCGGCGTTTGCACGACATTCAACGCCATTACAGCCACCGCTGCATGGCTACCCGCAACCCCCGCCATCATGATCATGAACGACATCTTTGCAATCATTGCGCTTCACCTGCCATTTCTCTACGACATCGGGCCGCTGCAAGGGCGACCCGCGATGAGCCCCATTGTAAATGCACAACAGGTTTATATAAAGCCGGATTACCATAGAAAGCGTCCCGTGCAACATCACACCGGATTGTATAGAAGCTGGTCGAGTCAGAACGTCTGACAAGTGTTGATACAGACAAACGCGCAATATCGGCCCTTTCGCGCCCTGGAACCTACCACAGTACGCGAAACCATCGATCGGCACCGATGACGTTACTTATCTCTATCGCAACCATCAAGCCGCAACGCCGTCGCGCATCTCGATGCTCAACACTGGCGTTCATCGATGACGCTGCTACTATGTACACTTAGCTACGATATAGCAGCTCAGGCCCGTGATTCTGTTGCTGGGATTTGGTAGACCGGCTACGATGGCTGGGAACGGTTGCTCGGCTACCAGCTTGCGACGCTCTACCAACCACAACGATGAACAGCACCTGGCATTGCGATCCTGCGTATCTGACGCGACTTAGACGACGTGGTCCACGTTATGATGCACGATGACATCCGTTTCTCACGGTAACACCTTGATTAGGGCATAGCCGAAGCTCCACGGGCCTACTCCGGAACCTCAAATGCCAGGTCCAGGAACTCTACGCGAACTTTTGAACTGAACCCTCAGGTCGTGTCAGTAGATGCGCGGAAGGCGTTCTGTACCATAGTATAGTATCATCTGCCAAGACTCTGTGCTTCACATCGATCGAGTCGGAGGATGATAAGAAGTCTGTGGCTGAGATGCGGCTTTGGCACACCCGGCACACCCGACACACCCGCTCAAGGGAAATGTCTCGGGAGTATTGTGTCAAGCTCCAGTATCAGAAACAAAAATGGAGGTCGAAGAGAAGGAACATGACGCAATCGTGCTCGGTGGACCAAGACTTCTGCACCATTACCTTACCATGAAGGCATGTAGGATGATACTGACACGAGTCACGCCGCTCATGCATACTCCGCTTCCAAGTCTAGGGATGAATTTGAACGAGGATCAGTAGCGAAAAACATACAATCACCCACACCAGCCTTTGAAGACTAAACTCGTACCCAGTTCATCGTCCAAGTCCTAGAAACGAAGAGTTGATTGGGCGCAGAGTAGTCTTCATCAAGTTCACTCGAGTACCCGCGCGCAAGATCGTCTTTTCTCATACATTAGACACGTCGGTAAACTCATATTCGAACCTGAGGAGAGGATAATTACATTTTTTCCTCGTCTTGGGGAACTTGTGTTGCTAGCTGCTCAGCCACCGAAGCATGAAGCAGAGCTCGACCAAGAGCACTAGCACACTGTATCTTCCCGCGAGTTCATCCGATACGTATGAATGAGGAAGCTGACAGCAGCATGAGAGACCACTACATAGCCCTTAGTGCATCTTTCAGGGCGGATGGTTTGGCCCCAACGACACCGGGAAAGATGCCCGGGAGCGTATCGTATACGAGCAGCTGACGACAATGACGCAGGAAGAGGCTTTGTGAGACAACAGCAGACAATAACCAGTGTTCGGGATTTTGCAATTGTGATAATATTTTGGAGAATCTTAGCAGAGCCGGACACAACTTTTCCGACGTTGACGCTTTCAACATGCTGGTTCCTCACCGGTCGTCAATCACTGATAATTATATATGCACAAACGATAGGCATAAGTCAGTATAAGCCAATGGCGAATCAACTACTAACAGAACAGTAAAAACCCTTGAACTGCAATGCACAAGGTTGTTCCCCAAACCATTAATACCCAGTCCTCTCCTCATCATCTAGCCGCGCCTGTCTATCCGCCTCGATCATCTCTTCCGTTTTCCCCGTCTTCTCCGCCCTCTCAATTTCCAACCACTCCTTCACTCCAGCCACGTCCGTAAATTCCACAAACCCTCCTTTCCACGCCTCTCCGTGGCGTGCAGCTACATCGGCCGCTTCCCCGTCCTTAAACGCCCGCGCTCTTCCCCAACGACAGTACGCCCACGCCTTACTAAGCACCCTCTCCCTAACTCCCTCATTCGCATACTCCATCTTCTCATACCGCACATTCGTCACTCTGCTATCGAAGGCTTCCCATCCTCCCACTCTGTACGCCGTCACACCAGCCATGATGGTGATCTGCGTCAATGCGTCGTCGTTGCGCGAACGCTTCTTCTCGGCTTCGGACAACTTTGCTCTGCGCTTCTTCTCTAGAGCGGAAAGGCCCGGATCAGTGTCAGATGTGCGCGGATTCGTCTGCTGCATTGAGAGGCCGTTGAAGCATTCCATGCGCGAGGCGGAGAAGGACTCTTCTTTGAAGATGGGTACGAAGTGGTAGACTGTGTGTGGGTCGGCGCGCATGTTGAGGCTGAGGAGCCCGGCGTGTGTGACGATGGAGTGAAGATGGGGGATCAGGCTCGATGCGCTGGAAGATGAAGAGTCGAGCTTGAGAATGGGCGAGAGGTGCGTGACTAGGACGCCGACGATGTGGTTGACGTGGTTTGCGAAGTTGGAGGGGAGGGTGAAGGAGTTGTTGGCATTGGGGTCGAGGATGGATAGGATGTAGGTTGCGTAGTGCCTGTTGCGGACAAAACCTGTTGTTTGCATTAAGCGTCTGGTCTGAATGTTGGAGGTGATAGTTTGACTGAAATAACTGGGAGAACGTACCATCTTCATCCGCATACTTCTTCTGCAACCTCACCAACTCATCCACATGCCTCTCTGCCCCACCAAAGAACATATGGTGAAACACCTGCTCAACAAGCAAATTCCCCACAATCCCCAACACCACCGCCATCCGCCTCGTCGGCTCAACAAACAAATCATGCCAGCCCTGCACGCCCCCCGGTCCCCCGGACGCCACACACCCAACCACCTTGGCCGTCTCAGCACTGAATTGCTGAAAGAACTCGGGCTTAAGTCCAATCTGTTTGCCCCTACCAAGCGATGAAGCAGCAGCAGCTCGAACGTCGAACTTGAAGTGCGCTGCGCTGAACTCGGACATCAGGTCCTTGAGCTCGTCCAGCGCCTCGCTGATCTCGGTGTCGCGTAAAGCGTACTCTGGCTCTTGAACCTCGTTGACGATGGATTTAGCTGGGTTGGATACGTCAGCGACGAGTTCGCGCGCGCACTTGTTGGGGCGTGTGGACCATTTCTGTGTCAGTGTTGTGCCGGGCACCCGTGGCGCAGATGGGGAATCAGGAGTCGGTGTTATCGATGCTGGCTTTGAAGCAGGACAAGGAGCAGGTCTCAGAGAGGAAGGTATATCGATAGTTTTGAATGGGACCGTAAGCTTCTTCATTAAGCCGCTGGTGTGTTGCGTAACTGAGCCTCCCGCTGCTGGTGATGGGGACTCCAACTCAAGAACGGGATAGAGTCCCTCAAAGGCCAACGACTCATCACTATCTGAGGTGTACTCGGATTCCGTCTCAGTGTCTGCCACTAACATATCCTCAGACGATGGCTCGTGGCGGTCGCAGTGTGCCAAGTAGGCGCAGTACTCACTCGATCCGTATCGTGGCGCCCTCGTGGACCCGCGGTCATCGTCAGTGGCAGCTCTGCGCTTCGTTGTAGCGGCTGAAGAAGAAGATGCAAAGCCCATCGTCTCGAGGACAGAAGGAATCCAGGCAGTCATGGTTGTCGTGGGATGAGCTGTGCGAAGGATATAAAATTGACAGAGCTTGTAAGTTCAAGATGGTTCTGACACGTAAAGCTGGTAATCACGACTATGTGATACTTTTGAAAGTCAAATACTCACGTCTTTGTGGACAATCATCGTGTCTTTGTCTTTGTTGCGCAGTGTCGCATGCGGTGACGGCGGCCCCGGAAAAGGGATTGCTCTGTGCATGACAAGGGTTTTTGTCCGTGAATGTGAGGACAAAGGATCCTAGGGTGTAGCGCAGGCGCAGCAAGCATCTCGACAAGTTTGTCGATGATCACCAAGGGATGGAGGTATTGAACATGGGGTTTTGTACCATGCGCAGCATTTGCTTGATTGGGAAAGTACAGCTTAGACACCTTACACCGCGCTGTGATGCCATGTTCATCACCACGCTCGGCCTCGTTGCCTAATACCATGACTGCAACACAGTGTTGTCAAAGAATACGCACATCCAAGTATGTGCGAAGCTACCAGGGACATTGAGCATTTTGTTTGTAAATGAGAAACGAGTGTCTCGATTAAGTCCGACTGCTTGTGAAACATATACTGTCACAGTGAATTCGGGATATGGGCTTGCTACTAAGACTGGTGACTTGAGGCCTGAGATAACAATCACCACTGTGGACGAGATGTCCATTCAACATTCAAATACTCTCGGATGGTAGACTTGGCGTTCCCACGTGTTTCGGCGTGGAGGATGTGAAACTTCGATCGAAGTGTTCGGTAGGTGAACATAGCCATAATCCATTGTCCTATAATCGCACCCTCGTCCCAACTTTGTCCATCGTGGGCGTCGAATTCCAATCGGAAAGAATGTGATCGACTTTGGCCGAGCTGGTCTTCTCTTTGCCGCTTCTTGCTACCCTCTTTGGGCGAGGATACCTCTCTTTCCGTCGTCCGTTCCTAATTAGATTGGTGAATGTATCATTTATGCACGCGCCCCATTGAACTTTTCAGAGCGGACAAAACTGTCCCGTGGCCTTACCATGATCAGGGTCGGGTGGGAGATTACAAACCAAGTGGCCTCACCGGAGGACGTCGGATTGGGGAGTCGTACCTCGAGGGGCTGACGGGCAAAGTGAAAACTCACAGATATTGTGATAGCGAAGCTTGGAGATGAGATTCTGTGGATATCTAGAAATTGTATCGATTGCAAGAAACATGGCAACTGAGATGCATGGAGTAGCACTAAAATTCACCGTCGAATCGATCTCAGGAACAGATCAGCGATTTCCAGATCTCCCCTAGTAAACACGACAGGACTCACAACACGCACCTCCAAGTTCTCTGACCGGGTCCTTGTACTTTCATCGAGTCGCAAAGGTATGAAAGAAGCTATTTGTGTCAGCCACCTTGCCCCTCTGCTTGCACGAAAGGTCCGCCCTTGCGTCCACAACAGCACATGGCCGCCACATCGCCACCAACATCAAACGCGAGTATGCGGCCCGCATTCAGGATCAAACAGACACGGGTGGCTTACGCCATGTTTAAGGCGCTGTGAGACAAGACGTGGGTATATTAACAAACGGATCAAGGCATACCGACTACATTAAGCATTACGTATATCAAGTCTGAATATCTCTTTTCATCCTCGCGTCTCCATCATGCACCTCGTATCGTCATGAATCTTCAGAGTCTTTCCTCACGGCCGCCAAATGAATGGTCAGAATGAATAATACCCCCGACCAACTCGTCTTAGTATCCCCTCGCCCTCTGATCCCTCTCGATAAGCTCCAACACCCCAGCCCCTAATCCCACCGCATGTCCATGCACCCCACTGTCTTTCCGACAATCGTTGGCATCACTCGCACCGCCCGCCGTGTCCTCATGGAACGGGCTCTGCAAACTCCACAGGTTATGATTGACATTCATATGCGGGTCGTGCAGCCCGTGCGCAACAAGGTCTTCGCCCTGCGTCAGAGCTGGACTCGGGCCTGTCAAACCGTGGTGTCTAGGCAATCCACCATGGCCGTGTGTAGCCTGGCTGTGGTCGGCATATGCATGGTACTGCTCCGCTGCGTTCTCGAGCGATGAGATGAGATTGCTGTGCTGCCAGTTTGGTTTGGTCGAGTAGCAAGCTAGATTGTTGTCTTGGAGCACGTTGCTTACGCCGACGTCGACGAGCTCGTTGCCGGAGGCGCAGGCGAGGCCGAGGTTGTAACCGTCTTGATCGAGGCCGACGAGCCCGTGCAAGCTGTCCAGTCCCGCGGTGTGGTTCGCGAGGTCGTAGTCTGGCAGATTCATCGTGGGGTCGAAGGCACCGGAAATGGTGATGTGGCCGCCACTGAAGTCGAAGTCATTGGGGTCCTGTCCGTATAGACCCACGGTGTCTCGGCTATGAGACAAGCTGGGGAGACTTTGCTGGGAGTAATCGGTCGACGCGCTTGGAGCGGCTGAAGCATGTGTATGCTCGAGGTCGGGTTGCAACGACGCAAGGACATCCAGATGGAGCTGTGGAGGGTGTTGCGCGTGAGTGACCGGGACACCATACGCATTTTGCTGAAGTTGTGAGTGGTAATCGAGGCCAAGATTTGGTACTTGTTGGTAGAGCGAATTCTCATGTGAGCCCGAGGTCACGCAGTTCAGTGTCTCTTCATGTGCACTCTGGAGGTCCTCCACTTTCATCCCAACATCGTTCTTATCGTTGCTCCATCCCTGATTAATAGCCGGCGTTTGACGAATGTCGAAATTGACTGCGCGCCAATTCATGCTCCCAACCTCTGCAGAACTTCTTGTTTGAGTGAACCTCCATAAGATGGTGAGCACTCTTTCGGCCTCACCGGTTCCGGGTTTTATGCCATATATATCTTGTGTCGCAGTGAGTCGGAGTAGGGACTTGCTGACGCAGTGTTCGTCTCTGTGTCTGAGGTTCTGGTACTTGGTCATCCTATTCACCCAAAATTTGGACCCGAACGCGATTCTCAAGCATCCGCTACGGCCAGGTGGTCCAGCGCGGTAGTCGCAAGGTGTCCGATGCTCTTTGAGATCTTGTGCGTCTCGACCGTCGAACTGCGGGTGTAGCGCCATGTCACCGCTATCATAGAAGCGAGTCGTGCACCAGACAGACTCGAATACTGACAGATCCCGCTGTGTGTCGAGGTTGAATGTTATAGACAGACTGGCGTTCGGCCGTGACTCTGTCATGACCTTAATAGATGCGTTGCAAACAATCACATTCCTGTCTTGCATCGTCCAATCGGCCATTTGCGATCTCAAAAATCCGAATTCGGGATATAGTTTCCGCCAGGACTCGGAGTCTGTGACGTTAAAGTCGTCTTGTCTGCCCTCGGAAGCGAGCTGAGTAAAATAGTGCACAGGTTTGTCGTCAATTCCGACGAACATGGTGAAATCCGTGACCGAATACGGCGATATGGAGGAGTTCTGATTACCATGCCTTGTATTCAGAGAATACGATGAAGGTAATGTGTCTGATCCACCCCATAGATGAGAGGCAGGCGTATCGTAATCGTACTTGGAGGCGGATGCTGTTCGATGTGGTTGCTGACGGTGGCGCATCTGAGGTACGTGATATGCATGTGAGGACTCACGGTGTCGAGAGCGTTTCTTGTCGTCTTCTACTGTCGCCATATAGACCAGTACTGTAGCGTATCGCGTCAGCCTCATTTCGAATCTTTCCGCATCTCCCTTGCTAGAGGGTATGTACGCCGTGAACGAAGCTACAAGCAGCATGTTTACTTTCTTCAATACAGCCAGTTCCCCTTATGCGTGTCCTTTCATGCTTACTGATGTAAAATGGAGATACTTACCACCTGGCTGGTTGTGAAGATGTTGCTTGAGCACTTGCAGATGACTGGACACTTGCTTCCGGTCTCTTATTATACCTGTATCCCTTCGGATCGAGTCCTGGATCAATTCGTTGCGGCCTCGCAGAGCACCATCAAGCATGAACTTCTTACGCCCCATGGGAGGCCACCGAACAAGTGCTGCAAGAGTGTCATCAGCCTCGCGCCCAACATGCTTTCTTCAACATTGACACCTCACAACAGTAGACAAACATCAACATGCTTTACCACTGAGTATGGATGTATACAGCTGCGTTGCTAGATGAGAAACATTAAAACGTACCTCGCCAAAAAGCGTGTTCGAGGAATTCTGGCCACACAGTTTTGTCCTTTTCGTCTTTTCCATTTTGACCGCCGGCAGCCTCTCTCGCTTTCTTCTCTGCTGCTTCTCTTGCCTCTTTAGCGAGGACTTCATTAACGGTTAATTGTGGTTGCTTCTCCCTGTACTTTTGGTACTTGTCCGAGCGTTGAAGCATGCGGTATAGCCGCTTGAGCTCGTATTCGACTTGCTTCTCGGATCTTTCCGCCCCAAAGCCAGCAAGGCCGATGTGCTGTGCGTGTACATTGCCAGTGAAGTATATGCCTGCAGGCGCGGCCCGCCGGGCATAGATGTTTCCGCCTGGACTGGGACTTCGTGACGGCTTCTGGATCGACGTGGACTGGTTGTTGAAGTCATGTAGCCAATTTGCTGAACGTTCCTGAAGGATGGCACGCTGTTGTGTAGTGTTGTCGAGCTGAGTAGCATCCAAAACTGGAATCTCATCAGGCTGAACGCATGACCGCTGTTGCTGGAGTTCCATGACTCGCTGCGGTATGCAAATTAGGAAAGAAGGCTGGCAGAAAAATGTAGTGTCAGGGTAAGAATGATAGCTTGATGCAGAATGGAACGAGTGTCAAGGCAGTTGGAGCAAAGAATGACTGTGGATTGTGGTGAAAGTGGAAGAAGAGAATGTAGTATGTGGCAAAGTAGGTTATGCAGACATTTGCAATGGTATAAGATAGGGTCCAGGCAGCCTCCAGGCAGGAGACCTGCTTGGCTAGCGAATTCGATTGCCGTCCCTCCAAGGTCACCGACAGAAGGGTACGATGGAGTACCCACTATGCTACATATGGTCTGGGTGTCAGTCAACAGGGTGACATGGCCATTATCTTTTGATTAGCATAACACGCTTCCTGCTGTCGTCGCTGTCGCCAACAGGTCGCCATTTCGCTTGTTGTCCAAGTAATTACTGCCATCGTAATTCCTCCATCAACTGGAATGGTAAATATCGCCTAGTTAGCAGAGGAGCAAGGGCTTGGGCCGATTGCCGACTGATCAACCGTCATCTGATTGGACTTGTGCGAGGGAGGATGGTACGGAATGCTTTGAGCAAGAATGGATGTCAGTGGTTGCGAACAACAAAAACCAAGCCGAGTCTGTATGATCGACAGACGTCTTGTTTGTGGCTGCCTTACTCCCCGTGTTTTACTGCAATCTGAGACGTGGTGTGGTGGCCATGCCCATTGATTCAAATCACGGTAGGCGTCTCCTGTCGCAGCCTACGGACACAGACAGTGACCTAGATATATGGTTCCAGTGGGAACATGTCATAGCTTTCCCACAATAGGTATACCGCAACCCAGGGCGGGCCTCGCTTCTTTAGTAGGAGAAGCAAGGGGTGGTATCAAGGACGACACAGCCTGGTGGTGTCGCGCCCATTCAAGGATCTCACCAGAACACGCGCGCGCTCGCGCTCACTCATCTAGATCGTCGGTGCCTGCAACGTTAAACTTCTTACGACCGCCTTCTGTGAGGCGTTGTAGCGCGACCTTGTTGGCCTGTGCGCCAGCCTTCTGCTGCATCTTCTCGAGCTCCGCCTCTGGATCATCGGACTCAGTCTCTGCAAAGGCGAGGACCAAACGACGACCCAACAGATGGGTATTCTTCAGAGCATTCATTGCGTTCACAGCATCGCGCTTTGTGGTGAATTCAGCAAACCCAAAACCACGTGAAGACGCATCGAACTTTTTCGGTACCCTGACTGACCGAAGTTGGCCGTAAGGGGTGAAAAGCGCGCGAACGTCCTTTTTCTGCAGGCAAAATTAGCACGCGCTACTACGGCGGGATGACAGAATAAAGGAACTTACGCCAGCTTCGAAAGGCAAGTTCTTGATGATGATCTTTGTGCTTGCGGCCTTTTTGGCAGCATCTTCCTTCCGGCGCTCCTCGGCAGCATCAGCGCCCTTGTGGGAAGCCTTGATTTGGAGCTTGTGACCTTCAACATCGCGACCGTCCATTGTCCTCAGAGCCGCAGATGCAGCTTCGGTGCTGCTAAACTCCACGAAACCAAAACCCATAGAAAGGACGCCCCGTTTAGGATCGATCTTGGTCTGAACTTTTGCACTCCGAAACCCAGACAAAGGTTTGAAGGCCTCGGTGAGCCGGTCTGTGGTTGTGGTGAAGTTCAGATTTCGCACGTACAAAGTCGCTGTATTGGTGGCCTCGGGTTCGGGGGCATCCTCCAGCAGGTCGGTTGCGGAAAGTTTGGCCGCTGGTTTGTCCGATAACATCGCACGAGGTACGTCGATCGCCACCCCCTCCTTGAAAAGATCCTTTGGAGCCTTTTCCAAGTAAAGAATAGAATCCTTCATCTTCCTGTAGGACAATGACATAAAGGCAGTCTTCGCCTGCGCGACATTCGAGAACTCGACGATTGCAGTCATGCCAGTTGGCGGCATGAGAAATTTTGTCACGGTTCCATGCTCTTCAAACAGCTTACGAAGTTCGTCGGACGACACGCTATGGGGGACATTCTTGACGAGTATCGCAAGATCGCCTTTGCTGCTCCGCTGAAACGCTTCGAGATCGACGCCATGTTGCGCGAAGTACGACTTCGTTTCTTGAATGATGTGCGTCTCAGCATGTGCCTGCTTTACCGCTGCGTCTGAAGAGGTGGGGTCAAGCAGCTCAGATTTGCTAATACCCATGCGATTCGCAATAGTCGACATGACCGCATCAGCCTAGACATTGTCAGTTGAGACCATGTTAGATTAGAGCAGGGTAACCCACGTTGAGGTAAAGTGAATTCCAGTTGAAAGTATTTCGTGTAGAATCCTGTTTCCGCCGAATCTCTTTCTGCTTCTTGAGCGGCAACTTTGAGATCTCATACTCGTTGAGGCTGGTGTCTTTCTTCGCCTTGGCTGAGATAATGTGGAGGAGGCGACCCTGGAAAATGGTGCCATCTGTGTCGTCGTATGCTTGGACGGCTTGTTCCGGATCCTTAAATTGGATGAAAGCAAATCCTTTGCCTTTACCATCTACCTTCTTGAGTGGCACATGTACCTTGAACAGTCAGTTGCAGCTCAGCATCGTAGTGGCTATACATGAGCGGAAACAGAGCGCGAATTTCAGATAAGAGAGACATCTACTAAAATACTCTCCCGGTCAACCTCATGTGCCTAAGCATCAGTTGTCCCTATCTTGGATATTCATCATTTCGCGGGTGTTGGGAAAAGGAAAATAAGCAGCTTACCTCTTGTAGCGCACCGTATTTGGCAAAATGCTCGCGAAGTTCTTCTTCTGTGACTTCGAAGTGTAGATTGCGGACATATAATCTGCCCGTTTCTCTTATCTTCTCTACCTCAGCTGAGGTAGGAACATCCTCAGGGTTGACTTCTTCTGGCTCTGGCTCATCTTGCTGTGGCACTTGCTGTGGAGCAACTTCTGGTGAGGCTTGTCGCGCAGGTGCGGGTTGTTCCTGGTGTGATGGGGCTGTAGTTACTGGCTCTTCATCGTCTTGGACGAGATCGAGGACCCGATTAGTTCTCGAACGCAGCCAGTCAACATCAGAGACCGGCCCTGCTTCAGCATCAGCTGTCTGTTCCACGCCGTCCATGTCTTCTGCAGGCTGGTCGCCTGTATTTCCGGCATTGCCATCAGCCGCCGGCGGTTCACCTGCCACAGCTACACCAACGGGTTTCACAGCGTCATCCGCCGTTCTGGGCTTCTTTGCAATGACTTGGTATTCGTCTTCGCTTTCGTCCTCTGGCGCGTCGACTGTCTGTATCGGCTCGTCCGCTGCGGCAACTGGAGTGTCCATCTGAATGTCGCCATTTGTCCAGATGTTGGTTTTCGACGGCGCCTGGTAGACCTGCAAAAACTCCTTGAGCTTCGGGTCCTGCGCAAGCTCCGCCTGTTCGCGCTTGCGCTTAAGAGCATTCTCTTGCAGAGGCGCTATGTACTCGTCGTTTCTTGGCGCACTTTTCTCAAGCCTCTGCTGCCGTCGTGACTTGGGTAACTCTTTGTCGGCAATCTACGTATTCTTAGGTTCCAGTTCTGTGGGCGAGACCAGTATTCATGCTTACCGGTCGTGCAATCTCCGCGTATATCTTGGTCAGGTTTATGAAGGTCTTATTGAAGTATTTGACAGCCTTGGACGCGTCCTCGGGCGTCTTGTAACCAACATAACCAATGCGACGATGCGGGAAGAACTTGACGTCGGTAACGGGGAACTTGGCGAAGTGCTTGCGCACATCGTCCTCTGTGAACTTTGGTGGCAGCCCACGCACAAATATGCGTGACGACTCCATGGCTGCAACTGAGATTTGAGAGAAGAGAAAAGAGGTCGATGATGGAGTCCAAAAATTTACTGGCTTTGCGCTAAGCAGCCCCACTAGCGCCCGTGGCCAGGCTCGGCAACAGCTTGTTGGTCTGTGCGCCGTCTTCCGGCAGCAGCAGCACCGCTTCAAACACCTCCTGTACTTTGTACTAATACACAGCATACCCGCAGCCCCACAACTCTACCAGCTTAACTTTTGATACCATATCCCACACCTTTCTGATTCTCAAGCCGCACTTACAGTCACCATGGCGAGCGAGAAGTCGGATACGCACAAGCAGGAAGGTACGGGATCCATGTTTATGCTCCGTGTTTCGCCTGAACAATGAACAAAGACTGACGGTGTTTCCAGCTCAGATCAAGTCTGCGGACATGGTTTGTACATTGGCTCTCTTCGAACGAGTTTTTGCTGATTTTTACAGTCTGATGAGATGCAGAACGAGGCCATCGAAGTCGGTAAGTGATTGTATCAATCATGTTACGGATAATGCGCTGACAGAACATAGCACAACAGGCAATGGAGCAATTCACGATTGAGAAGGTGGGTCTGAATCTTGTCAACTGAATTTTGGCAAAGAGGCGACTATGCAGGATCTAACGCCTCGCTAGGACATTGCCCAGTTCATCAAGAAAGAGGTATGTCAACCTCGATACATGATTTATATCTGCCGCTAACATTCCTTTAGTTCGACAGCCGCAAGGGCGCAACATGGCATTGCATCGTCGGCAGGAACTTTGGCAGCTTCGTCACTCATGGTTCGTGGTCTCACACGAGATCCGTGCTTGAGTTTACTGACCTTGAACAGAGACCAAGCACTTCATCTACTTCTACCTGGGTCACTGTGCCATCTTGCTTTTCAAGACTCAGTGAGCAAGTGTTAGATCGCCAACGCCAGGCCCCTTCGTCAACTATGGGCATGCTGCGGATTTCATAAGGGCATGTCCAAGCCTACCTCTAACCAGAGTTGACGAATCAAAAAGCTCGTTCTAATGCGAGTGTCTCCTTAACTATTGATAATTGAGTCTACCGGGCGTTCAATAATGGAGTGGCGGATACTGGGTGCAATTAGGGAAACATGGATGTCTCATGACTGAGCATCTCACCAGATGCCACGATAGAATAACAACCACAATATCTATCACAACAACGCCTGCAGCTCTTCATCTTCACGTGACCATATCAACCATGCATGTGTATATTCTACGAAAAATAACCGTAATCGAATTAGCCACGACTTTGGGTACCGCCAAGTGTGGCTGACGTGGTGACGCACGATCCTCTGGGCGCCAAACCCATGGACGCGCATCACATAACTCAGCCTGCATACCTCTCGCCCTCACGTCGCATCCACCTGTCCCTCCGCAACCGCTACTTATCCGAATCACCGTCGCCACCCATCTGACATCCCACACGATAAATCACATCCCCAGGAACTCTCTGCGCATCAAACTCACCAGCTCGATACCTCGCCGCATCTCGAAACCACCTCGTACACACTCCACCGCATAGCGCTCTCAACTTCCACAACGAAGCGCACCACAACCACCCGCAATCATGTTCTTCTTCTTCACGTGCGGGACACATGGTTCGTCCACAATCCTGAGAGTCCCCATATAGGACACGACTAACACCTCAACTCCAGTCTTCAACAGCGCCCTCTCCGGCGCAGAGCACATCACCGTGCAATGCCAAAACTGCGGAAACTTCTCTGGTCGCGTACGTCTCCCACATCTCCCACACACCCAGCCTTCCACTTCCCCTCCCCCTCCTTCCAACACACCCTCTCCCCACATTCTCCTAGCTCTCACTCCCTTCCACCCGCTAACATTCTTATCATTATAGATAATGAAGCGCTGGGAATGGTTCACCTTCTGCTTCGTGCCCATCGTCCCCTTCTCGCTCAAGCCATACAAGGAAGTCGGCTGCCACATCTGCAACTTCGGCCAGGACATCAAGTACCGCCCGGACGTGCAGCAGCAGATTGATGGGCATGCGGGTGGCCAGCAGCAGCAGCAGGGCGGATACATGATGCATGGCGGACAGCAGGGACAACAGCAGCAGGGGTGGGGACCACCGCCCCAGGGAGTACCGCAGGGGCAACAGCAGTATAAGTAGAAGGGTGTTGGAGAGGAGGGCTGGGGATAAGGGAGGGGAGAGTTGATGAGGGAAAATGGAGGAGGAAGAATAGGAGAGCATGCGCGGTTCATCTTCGGCGTTATGGGTTTTACTTCCATCAGATACCACACAGCATGATTCTATGCTTAGTTTTCTTCTTTTGTTCGTTCTCGAGGATGGAGATATTCTTTAGCGAAAATCTACATCTATTTGCGCGAATAGTTACCACACTACACTAATCACAACAAAACACAATTCTCATCTAGTCCAATAACATCTCCCAGCAAGTCCTAGACAACTATCACAACAGCAGATACCAATCTCTATACTCAAAGCCGGCGCCTATAGCAGGTCTTTACTACGCGTCCGTCAACGTCGGCAACTCCTCGTCTTCAGCGTCAACATGAAGCTCGCCATGCATATCGACATCGTCTTGCTCCCCTTTCTCCCTCTTCCTCACTGCTTCACCATCCACCGTTCCCCTTCTCTTCCTCTTCGCAGCCGTCTCAAAGGTACGTCCACCCAGCGACAGCACAATCGTATCATCGTCCGCATCAACGTCCTGCTCTTCCTCGCGCCTCAGCTCCATCGTTTTATGATCCTGAGGTTCCGATGCACCTCTGCTCACTTCTGCACCCACATACGTAATCACCGTCCTCTCCACGCTGCCGAGACTGTTCACGCTCGACATACCTTGCTTATGACGTGAGACTTCTGTTGACAGCTTGGTGGCGTCGTGAGAAGGAGTTTTGGTGTCCCCTTCTAGCTCTGGATCAAGAGCATCGATATCGATGATTCCGACAGTCGCTGAACGGCTCTTGGGAAGCATATTTGGCGTGCTTGTTGCACTTGGTCGATGTTCGCGCGACGTACCGAGCTGACCACTAGCAGGCGGAAGCAGGCTTTGGTCATGTCGTGTCCTCCTTTCTGATGGGATTTGGGTATCAAAAGCCATTCCTTCCTTCCTACCTTTGACCCCAGCGCTGTTGGACGGAACGTGTCCGGCCCCGTGCTTATTGTGGACTTCGGAAAGTACAGATGTCCGACTTGCTGCGTTCAGAGGATGTACCGTGGTGTTCGAGGAGCCTTCTGTCGTATACATACCCATATTCCATTGTGGGACTATCGGAGCGAAAGGATTAGGCATTGGCGCTCGGTTGGCATACGGCCAGGGTATTGGTATGCAAGATTGGGAAGGAGGCAAATTTTCCTTGTTACTAGTCACTGAAGGGTGAGATATCAGAGTAGCATTTGTTTTGCGCACTTCTGGTGTCCCCTGCTCGTCTAGTAAAGACCTCATCGACCTGCTTCGCTGTGCTGCCGTAAGTCCTGGGTACGACGACTTGCGAGCGAGCGCAGCTGAAGAGTGCCGGCTGGCGTGTGGCACAAAGGCTGTGAAGGGGTTGAACAATTGTGTCGGTGGTGGACGGCCCATGTACCCATGTTGGGCACTCCTATCGAGCGACACATTGCGGAGCGTCTTTGGTGGACTAATGGCATGAATAATCTGCCCAGGCTGGTCGTCCCGAAGCGCGGCTACAAGCTGCTTGTCTTGCGTCCGATACTCTCCGTCTGAGCTCGGCTTTGGGTTCCTCTGAGGATCGGTAGGACGATTGATCCAGGATGGTGGAGCTGTGAAAAGTCCCATTGATGCATTATGCCCGCCAGTAAATATATCACTAATCGATTGAGATCCACTCGGCTGTGTAGGCCATGATCCTAAATTGATGTTGTCGCGATTATCCCGAAACGACCCAAAGGAGTCTTCCCAATTCTCAGAGCGGTTGCTGCTCCTGGCTCCTTGTGGTGGCCTGAAGAGATGAGTTAATGGTGGCGGATGCGACCTCGGTCTCTGTAGTATGTCTCGAGTCTGCGACCTTCGAGAATCTGGACCTGAAGCGTGCGACAGGGGCGAGTTCAATTGCGTGTCGATCGAAGAGTTCTGCGTCTTCATGCTTTCTATTAACGAATTTGTCAAGATCTGAGTGGCGTCACCGCCATCGTAGGCATTCGGAAGATACAGCGGGTTTTGTATTGGCCAGCAGATGCCCGCCTGCTCAAGTATGTCTGCACCAAGTCAGGAATGTGCTCTGTCGTTGGTGATCAACTTACCCCTCGGCGCATGCTGGAAAGAGAAGCAGACGATGTCGTTCGTCGTGCCCAGGTCTAGCTCTTCCAAACCACCATGCTTGCTGACCAGTTGCTCAGAGAGCAAAATGTTTATCCTGCCACTTGAATATTGTGACTGCCAGGCTGGCTGCATGAGCGTGCGTCGAGAGAAAACAGGGAATTCGAGACGAGACTTGCGTTCGCTAGTAGGCTGTTCGCTAGCAGTGAGTGTGCGCTTTTTGTACGCTGAAGAACAGTCAGCTTCTCATTCCTAGCAGCCATGGAAACAGGTACCAATCTCTTGGGGCCATTTAGTAGTCCACGCATCGAAGCAGTTGTGGCTACGAGGTATCAGCTATCATCCGGAGCAAGTTGTAGTTCGAGGCGTACCACACTTTGACGCCATCGACGACAACTTGTACCATGTACACAATCTTCTGGCTTATCTCACGCTGAGCCTGCATGGCAGCTGAAGGCTTCGCCGGGTTGATCCACGAGTGTATGGAGATTCTAAACGGTGTCGCAGGAGGAAGCGAGGTGATGTAGCACGTCAGAGTCGGTGCCTTGTAACCCTCTGTGTCTTTGCCCAGTTAGCAAGCATCCTAATCTGTCGAGCAGAAAGCGTGTTGTTACTCACTATTGTTGCAAGCATTGTAGCAAGCCGTCTTGAACTCTTGTATGGGGGTCTTTGACTCCTTGGGAAAGAGAATGACGTCCCAATCGTCGAAGCGCATGGTAGGTATGTGGCTGTTGCTGGCCGGTTCCAATACAGCAGCAAACAGGACACTAAGTGCGTGCTCTCAAAACAGGTGAAAGGAGGAGAAAGAGTATGTAAGAAGGTTGATGATTCGAGGCAAGTAGAAGTCAGTGCAGCTAAACGACGTTTAGCATGGAAGGCACCATGGCAGCCACTGCGAACCAGCATCGCCGACAGCTTGCCATGCCATACCGCAGCCCATCAACAACATTTGTTGCCATTCGTCTGTATGAATACCTTGCAAATTAGCAACTTAATGCATCCAGCAAGATCGAGCATCGAAAAAATCTCCCCAACATACCAGCACGCACATTTTCCCACAGCACATCATCCATCTCACACGACATCCTCAACTGACACAGGAAACACCAGATATGTTCTGTTGATACATTGGCTTACTTTTACCTCCGTCCTCAAAAACATAATAATCATATATGCATCCCATCGTACACAATCCCTAAAAGAGGGTAAAACACAAAAGAAAAACTTCATCCCTTCCTCCCGTTAAGCGAAAGACGTGCAGTGCAGTTCAAGTATCCCCCAATGCTCGCCAGACGCCACGCTAAAGACGGCAATGAACACACACTTACTACCCAGAGCTTATTCAATCATCTTGCGCCGCAGTCGTTGCATAATCGATGCTTGCTTTTGCATTACCCACATGAAAGTAAATGTTTTTCTTTTCGCGCTCAAGAAGAGATATCCATTATATTTAGCTGCTAGCTGCTTGCGTGCGGACGGGCAAAGTTCGTGTCGATTCGTCAAGTTCAAGGGAGCTGGTGCGAAAAGGGGCCGTTGTCGAATGAGCCGCCGCTCATGCCGGGCGCGCCGTTGCCGTTCTGGCGGCCGGGTCCTGGGCTCATCGAGTCGTTGAAGCCGGGTCCGCCGGCGCCGCCCTGGAAGCCACCGGGGCTGTTGGCGAAGGGGCCAGATTGCTGTTGGTATGGCAGGTTGCTGTAGGTACGCTGTTAGCATATGTGATTCGTATGTGTTTTTTGTGCTGTGTCACTGTGACGGAGGGTGGAAAGCCTAAGAGACGCTTGACGGAAAGGAACACAAGCTACAGAGTCGAGGTGGCTGGCCAACCAAACCAGTCGAGCATTCATGCAGGCAGGCACCAAACAAGAAGACGCACAACATAGAAAAAGACCATGTGATTGGAATGATAGCCAACCTCGAACCGTGATAGCGCACGTTCGTAGATGAAGAAAAGGAAAGCAGCATTCGACCATGCAAGACTCGCTAAGCTACATCCCCAATGCTCCTTACGAGGATTACAGTAGCCAGCTCCGAAAGAAAACCCGTGGGCAGAAAGATGACCTGTTATACAAAGACTCCCTTCTAAGGCCCTCCAGCAATATGGTGTCGTCAGATTGAAGCGTGAGAGAACTTTTGGAGAACCGCCCAGGTATAGAAAGAAACCAGATCGCTCGAGAATCGTGATGACGAGTCATGAAAGGGGTGTCATTTGCAGAAGCCAACGGGATGAACCATGGATGAAGCGCCGTGCAAGCAAGAAAGAGAGAAAGAATGCGCTTACTGGAGGATTGTTAGCGTTGGGCTGCAATGATCTCGACAAGAATGTTTCCTTACCTTCATGGGTGCGTAGCCGCCGCCACCAAAGTGCTGCGGAGGCATGCCCATGCCAGGACCGTAGACCGGTGGCGGAGGAGCCGGGCGGTAGGGGGTGCCAGCAGGACCGGAGTTGTTCTGCGAACGTCCCCAACTCAGGCGGACGCGAGAGTTGCCGATGGGGTAGCCTTGCATCTGGTTGATTGCCATCTCCGCCGCGTGACGCTGCACGAACTGCACGAAACCGCATCCCTTGCCTGGTGGGATCTTGACGTAGGTGATCTCACCGAAGCCCTGGAAGAAGGAACGGAGCTCGTCCTCGGTGACATAGCCGGAGAGACCGCCAACGAAGACGGTGGTGTTGTTGGGGTCAGTGAACTGGTTCATGGGCTGGGGAGCGCCGTAGTAGCCCATGGGAGGCGCGCCCATGGAGTACATGCCCATGCCAGGGCCGCCGCCACCTTGCTGCATGCCCATGCCGCCGGGACCTCCAGGACCGCCACTCTTGTTCTTGGGGGTTGCGGTGCTGATGCGCATGGGTCGGTTACCGCAGTAGACACCTTGCATCTCGGTAAGGGCCCTCTGCTGGTCCTCCTCGGCAGCGAATCGGACGAAGCCGTAGCCGCGAGACATTCCAGAGATGGGGTCGGACATGATCTTGGCCGACTTGGTGGATGGGAATTTGCCCTGGAACAACTGGACGAGGACGAATTCGGTCACCTCGGGGCCCAGGTCGCCAACGAAAATGGAGTACTCTGGTCCACGCTCGTCGCGGCTGCATTCGCGCGTTAGCCGCCAATTGCTCGCAGATGGAGCATCTTTCCAAACTCACCTCCTGTCAGCAAGACCACCGCCACTAGCCCAGTTCAGCTTGAAGGGCCGGTTCGAGTTGGGAATCAGCTGGCCGTTGAGAGAGAGCGCCTTAGCGGCAGCTTCGGCGCTGGAGAAGTCAACGAAGCAATATCCAGCGTTGCTGCTGTCTGGTAGTTAGCGAATTCCTTGCTGGCCTGTGATTCGTCCGCTTACCCGGAGAACTTGTCGCGGATCATCTTGACATTGACCGTCTCGCCCATGTTGTACCAGATGCTGCGCACGAAGTTCTCGTCAATCCAGGGCTCAAGCTCGCCCATCCTGCGCTTTGTTAGCGTCCATGTCCTTGCGCAAACATCATTCCTCCGCAACTGCGCCGATGCGCGCCTGGAGCGGCACGGCGTGGTGATGGACGTGGTGGACTGACCAGAGAGTCGTCTTGCCGGCGCCCTGCTGGCCATCGGGGCCGCCAGAGCTGCCGGGAGGACCGCCTGCGCTGCCCTGGGGAGGGAAGCCGTTGCCAGAGGTGTCCATCTGCTGGCCGAGGTCGGGCTGCGAGCCGGTCTGGTTGGGCTGCTCGCCAGAAGGCTGGCCCTGGAACTGGTCGTAGTTTTGGAAGCTCATGGTTGTGGATGTTCCGGAGCTCGCGGGGTAGTGATTGCTCGAAAGTATAGCGGAGTGGTGGAGTAAAGTTTGTCGCGATCTAAATATGATAGAGAATCGAAGTCGTGCTTGTGCTGTCTGCGGGAAAGGTACCGTCAGTGTCGGTGAACGGCGCACAATAGCAGCAGGCAGTGAGGCCGCGGGGTGAGGGGCGCCTCAAGGCTGCACTTACCGTGGCAAAGCTCGAGGGCTCTCTCAATCACTGCTGGGCAGGCGTGGCCGTGTCGGGCGCGTAGTGGGGACAGTTGGAGTACAGGCGCAAAGGCTGCTGGGACGAGGAAGCAAACCAGAGACAGCTAGGAGACAATCTGGAAAGACTGCGACAGGAACGCCGACTCGAGCGCCGAAAGACTGGAGAGGGACTGAAAGACGGTCGAGGATGCAGATGGAGTGAATCTGCAGCGGGCGGTCAGTCGGTGGACAGGTCGTTAGGCAAGGTTGGACCAGAAGAGATCACATGCGCGTGCGTAGCACGAGGCCCACGACAGCGACAGGGCCGTTGCCCGTTGCACCGCACACGCACTCTCACGCTCTCACGACGCCCATGCTCTTGCGCTCGCTCACCCGCACGCCGCCGCGGTGAGGGCCCTTTGCAGAGCGCGGGCGGGCGGGTGAGAGGGCAGTCCGTGCAGCGACGTCAGCGAGCACGGTAAGACGAGCGTGCCCTCAACACCACGCCGGGGCAGGCCTCGCGGCGACGCGCACGGCGAGGGCGGAGGGCTCGCATTGCAGCGCGGTGCTCGCTGGAGGGCATTGGCTGCGCTGCACTGCACGCAAATGCGTCACCCGCCCGCAACGCAGGCCTGCATGCCAAGACGAGGACTGAAAAAATCGAGAGGGAAATATATACGCACCAGAAAGGCAGCACGCCAGGAGATTGCAAAGCAGACGTATACGAATTCCAACACCACACGGAAAGAAGACAGAGGGAGAAGAGGGGTCGCACACGAACAGGCAGCGGCGGGGGGGTGGGCGGTGGTCGCTATAAGAAGTGAGGTGGGGTTGCGATGCAAGAGAGAAGCGAGCGATCTGCTGAGGTTGAATTCAGTCGCTAGACAAGACCGACCCGCCTAACGACGCGCCACACATGACCGCACTTTTGGGTGCGGTGCGAGCAGCATCTGTGGATCTCGGCGGCATTGGTCGGCGCTGGCGAGCGGACCTGGGGGGCTGAAGACAAGCTTTTGATGTGCATGTACGCATACAGGTTCCCTCGACTGCAACCCCTCCCATTGCGGCATACAGCCCTCGTCACACCTCGCCTCTGCGTGGCCGCACGCCCATGGCCGTGATTTGCACGGGTCGCCAATTATTAATAGAGGCCCACCCCCCGGTTGTTGCAGCCCGCCGATAGCGATGACTTGCATGCCGGTCCTCTCACGGGATCGCGGCCGACATCACCACCACCATCCATGTCGATGCTGCCCCCCGCTCCGCGCTGCTGGTTGCAGCTTGGTAGAAGCGCATATTTCGCCGCAAAGGCGTCGGCGAATGAGAGCCGCCCAACGCCCAAGTGCTCTCCTCTCTTCGGGACTGGTTGCGTTGGCATGCAGCTAGTGCTTGGACGTTGGCCGTACTGGGCCGCAGCCGGAAACTTTCGAGCCTGCGTGCGTTTGGAACGCGCTATGGGATCCAAGTCGTTTCCACGCAATGTTTGAACACGTCTCAGCAGCCTTGTCGCAGTGTATGCAGGGTGTTGTGCAGCCACAGAGCGTGGAGACCATCAATGTTAGGTTGAGAAGTCCCGCTGTCGTATGTGGATTGCTGCTGGCATCAAAAAGTGCTCGGGTCGCAGCCGAAACTGCTCAGCACGTGATCAAGGCTCCAATACGTATCAATGTGTACCTACCCCTCGGGCAACCTACCACATAGACTTTGAGGAATGCGACTAGGCCTGCGAGTGACTAAAATACATCGGGGAAAATTCCAGAAAAAGTCAAGATATAATTGATTGCTGGACAGCCGCGCAGCAGCGACAATTCATTTGAGCGTATGCTCTACTCTATACACAGTAGGTGCCATTGTGCGGTGCGTACTACAGGCCTGATCCACTGTCGCCGTGCGGATATGCTCGCACAGTCTCAAAATTGTGCCCACCTTTTGAAACATTAAACTCTAAAACCTCAGGGTATCGTTTCGCGCTCAACTATGCTTGAGACAAACGTTTTGTGACAAGACCAACGTATGGAAACACCCAACTCCTGACATGCAATTACTTCCATGCATAAACGCTGAACGCTCAAAATGGCTCAAGGCCGGCCAGTACTAGAGTACCCTGCTAGCGGCGCTGAGAAACGTATAGGAAAGTTATACAACAGACAGTAAACAATATGGAGTAATTTTTTGTGTTGGTAGAGAAACGTGTAAGGAAAGAGGTGAGAGTTAAACAATAGAGACACGAGAAGAAGTAAAAGACTAGGTCGACGCGTGGATCAACAACGACCACGACGTAGCCAAGGTCTGTGCACCAACACCCGCAGGTGCAACGATGCCAAAGCGTCAGCTGAAGCCGTCTACGCGGCTTCAACTCCTCATATCAACGACCTAGGGAGGCGCTGGGATACAAGTAATGTACAAAGAATGGTGCGAACAGTAATGAAGTTCAATCGATATCCGAGAGCCCAGTCCTCTCCTCTGGCGCAAAGGAAGACAGGGCATAGTGCGACTCGGATGGCGAATTGAGCATTTGATCAATGTCAGCAGAGAATAGCTGCGTGTTGGCAGGTGATGGTGGCATGTGCGAGCTGCCCGGCACGTCGAGATATCCTTCATCGAGCACGGGCCATTGACTATAAGTGTTGTCCAAAGGAGACATGTCGACTTTAGCGTCGTCGTCTCCAGCATAAAATTGTGTGCTTGATGACTGCAACGGGTCCACATAGGTCGAGGGAAAGTCATAGTCCGTTTGCGAGGAAGCGAGGAAGGATGGAAAACCGAACGAGGCGTCGCCCGTGTAGTAGCCTTGACTACTTGGGTGTGTACCTGTTTCGGACTGCGGAACTTGCATAGTGTTGGCGAAAAGGTTTCCTCCATAGTTTGGCACTGCAAAGTCAGCGGCACCTCCAATGATGGGCGCTGCCGGGGGAGGTGCCTGGTGCGAGATGGGAAGGGAAAAAGAGATTCGGTCCGGGACATGCTCGGAAGCTTGTTGGCCTTGAGCCAATTGAGGTAACTCTTCTTGTCGAAGACGATCCAGGCGATGGTGGTAATAGGTTGTGACCGCCTCGACGTCGACGTGTGCGTGAGCTGCCTCATTAAATCGACGTGCTAGCAACTCTGCCAGTAGTTTTGAGCAACGTTGCACCAATGTGTCTACCGTCGCCATTCGTGCCAGTTCAGCATCAAGAGACTCGAATTGTTGGGCATTGTACGTCGTCTCTGCTTCATGTTGAGGCTCATGGGAAGGCTGCTGGCCGATAGAAGCCACTCGTGTGAGCCCAAGTTCATGGCGAAGTCGGACAACGAGCTGGTATGGCAGCAGTCGTGAGTCGTTCCGATCTACAAGTGCTACGTCAGTAGATTTTGGATGGCATTGTTGAGCATACGTACATGGACTTGGTATTTGGGACTCCTCGGGATAGATTTTGAGGAAGAGGCGAGCCCAACACATCAGATTGTTTCCCTTTGGCTGGCTTCTGGCGACACAGTTACCGCTACTATGACCTCCGCGATTCCACAGGTGCTGATCAACAAAGTCCTCCTTGCAGGTTTCGCAGCGCTGCATGAACGAAATCTTTCCTCGATGCTGCTGTGAGTAGGTGGGAAGTAGGTGTTGTCGAACGCCATTCATATACGGCTTCCCGCACCCATTGCATGGGGATTCGTTTCGATGCATCAGATGCCACTTATGTATCGGACAATCGAGGGTTTGGTCTTCTTGCTGTGTGAAAGGACCCAGGATCGCAAGCAGGGGGTCCTCGTCTGACTTTCTGGATGATCGTCTCGGATACGGGTTGAACCTCGATGACGCCGTTGATGCGCGTCTTCTGACGGGCGCATTTCCTATTGTCAAGCGACTGCTGGTGTCACCGCCATGATAGGAACCGGCGTTACTCCCTGCATCGACCAAGTCTTCCTCTAAGTCGGGTTCCAATTTCAAAGACTTTTGCTGCCGACGGAGCAACTGCTTGGACAGACCTCGCAGCTCTTGGCTAAATATGTCATGAAGATTGGAGCTGGCCCTATTTAGCTTCATGTACTGGGAATCTTGGGGACTACTGACCGGCTATACTTCAGTCCCTCCACGATACGTTTGTCGTGGGCTAGGATCACATCGCAAAAGGTGTTGTACCGGTGATTGTCTAGATTCTTTCTGGCAGTGGCGAAGTCATCATACGCTCGATGAGATGAATCAGGTACACCGTAACGAGCCCCGACTGTATCCTGTACGTTGATGGTAGGATGGCAGGTCAATGTTCCTTCATCGCTTGGCGTGTCGTACGTGCCAGCATGCGACGAATTATCCTGAGCTAAAGGACGTCGTGGTAGAGGTTTTGTGTCCTCCAGTCCGTGCTTCTTCCATTCATGCTTACGTCGAGCATCTTGTCGCTTGAATTCCTGCTTGCAGACACGGCAGACACAGTCTGTGCTGATTCGCGCTTCCTTCTCCGAATGTTGCTGACGAACATGTCTGGCCAAATTCCCTCGCTGATAGCGGCCAGAGAATTCGGCGCCACACTGACTGCATGACGTGATTCCGCTTTGTGAACTCACGCTTGTGTGCTTCTTGTGTGATCGAGTAAGACTCCTTGCTTCTGAGGTGACAGTACCAGGATGCAGCGAGTCTGTGGCAGTTGCGGCTTTCGGGTGTTGAGGAAGGTGGGAGAATGTTTCATCATACTTGATACCATCTAGAGTTGATCGATCAGCCGGATAAAGGTAGTCAGTGGTTGTATGTGAGGATTCGGGTCGATCAAGGCGAGAGAAAGGATAGTACGGATCGTCCTTCACCCCGAGGTTGGTCAGGGGTACCTGCGCCTGGTCGAGAGAGCTATCAAGAGTCGGTTGTGAGGTGTCATTGGACCAGAGAGTGATATCGTGACCGTAGGGGACGTCCAGCCAGCCGGAATTGTGTTGTATTACACTTTGTACCGAGCTGGGGCCTAGTGGACTTAAAGCGGCGGGTGCATAGTCGGAGAGGCGGTAGGCACCAGTGTCTTCGAATTTATTAGGTGACAGTTGATCCCAGGTGTTGGCGGCATCGACAAAGAGATTAGTATGAGTCGGAAAAGCGCTTGCGTCCTCTGGTGAAAGGTAGTGGTCGATGTTTGGTGCGCCCACAGGTGTCTGTTGTGCTGTTGGCGGATCGCGGCTCCGCTGCTCTACGCGCGGTGTGTAAGCTGTATGCTCCCCATGCGACGACCCAAGATCGCCCCAGTCCTCTGGCAGGCTGCGGAAATGGTGCGCCATCAAAAGCGTGACGCGAAAAGATGCTTGAGCAGAGCAACCTGGAGGGAAGGAGGGCGGTACATGACAGGGAAAGACTCGAAAAAAAGGCGACAAGGCCAAAGATCTTATGGGTTTACCAAAGCGTGCAACTGTACTACAATCTAACTCAATCAGTCGATCCTGCGCCACATTTTGGTGAACATGCTGCTGATGACGAAGGTGACAAGACTCGGCAAAGTCGGGCGCAGCATGTACGAGACGTGCATGATGGCCTGCGATAGGTGAGGAACACGTTTCAGATCAGTATGATCTCAACAGAGATGTTCGGGACCGCTATCCCCTGCTCTCAATACGCGAAGCTTGCATCAGTTGCAGTTGCGTAGATATCGATGTGTAAGTGTCTGAGTGACGCGCGACTGAGCAGACCGCTCTAGCTGAGAGTCATGGATGCTCGCAGGTTGTCTGCTACGACCTGCTGCACATACCGAGATCTCCATGACATGCTCATCCTCGAATCCAGCGCGAGTCAGAGGCGATTTGAGATACAAGGTGAATTCGTCGCCGGACGCGAGGCATGTGAGAGGGATGGCGAGCTGCAGGTGTGATTTGCTGGGGAAATGCTCGAGCGAGAGGGGCTCCCGTTGTACACGTCCGCGTGAGCTGCAGCAACGACCAATCTCCGTCGACGAACATGCGGCTCTGCGATTTTCGACCAGTCGCTGGAAGTCTGTGAGGCATACGCCATGGACAGCATGACGCCCTCCTGCACGCCCTCTGGCACCATATGGCGTGGGATGGGAAGGGCACAGCTGCTATCATCAACGTGTTCCGACGTGCATGCAGGCAGCCGTCTGGGCATACTGCCAGCTCATACCGAGTGTAAAGAGAGAGAGAGAGAGAGAGAGAGAACTACTAGGGGTTCGATTAGCGGCAGAATCTAAGTGTGCAACTGTGCAGTCAATTATCCACGCCAAAATTGTCCAATGATACAGTCCCAGTGACAGCGACTGTGATGTGTTCCGGTGGCCGTAGAGGCGCTGCAGCGTTGAACAATCTTTTTTTTTTTTTTTTGCAAGATTGCGCAAGTGTTCAACCACGCATATATGCAAAACGGAGATGAGGTGAATAGGTGTTCGTTCCTTGGTCGTTGATAGGTGTGTTAGGGTAAATCTCGTGCGTGTCCGAAGCTCGAGCTGGAGCAGTCACAACCACTTGCGCTTTCCTTACCTACCTACCAGAGGCGAGTCATACTTTGAAGAAGAGAACTGCGCGACAGAGGAAGAGATGTAAATAGCGACATCAAAATCATTCGTCGCGTGAATCCTAGCCATCATCCAAATGGTGCGACGTTGCGGTTCGCCATCGGAAGTCCTTGCACCGTCCATACCCGACAAGCAAACAAAACATACCCACCACGCGACGGTTTACAATTACTTCGGCAAAACACCCAAACCGCAGAAACATCCGCTGTGCCATAAATGGGCATCGGCCCCGTTTTCTGCGCGTGCCGATGACAGCCCTGCGCTGAAACCCATGGAGCCGGGGGCCGTGTGGCGGGGAGCCGAAGTCCTGGTTGGTGGTCGTGTTACAAGCGAGTTGGGCTGACGTGGGAACTTGGATGAATAAGGATGGATATATAAGGGAGTGTGATAGTTAAGGATACTTGGGGCATATATACTGTGTATCTGTTTTGCACGAGAAGATTCATTCAAGATACAGAAATACTACGAAGAAAAAGATCGACTTGAGATATTCAGAATGGCTGCGCAAAAGTTGAAACCGACCTTCGATGGTACAGTATAATTTTATGACTTTACAATACGGCCAAATAACTAATCCTTTTCACAGATGTAATGGGCTGCCAATCCGCCTGCTACGAATGGGCAGACAGTTACGATTCCAAAGTACATCATCCCCTCCCCAAAATTTCCACCTCGACCACAACCTAACCTTCCTCACAGGACTGGGACCGCCTCTCCAAATGCATCGCCCCCACCCTACGCATCGACTACCGTTCCTTCCTCGGCAAAATCTGGGAATCCATGCCCGCCTCCGACTTCGTCACCATGGCCTCCGACCCCTCCGTGCTCGGCAACCCACTGCTCAAAACCCAACACTTCATCGGCGGCACGCGCTGGGAGAAGATCTCCGACGACGAAATGGTGGGGTACCACCAGCTGCGCGTGCCGCACCAGCGGTATACCGATGAGACGATGACAAAGGTTGCGGTCAAGGGCCATGCGCATAGCTTCAATACGCATTGGTATAAGAAGGTCGAGGGCGAGTGGAAGTTTGCGGGCCTAAATCCGGATATCAGGTGGTTTGAGTATGATTTTGATAAGGTGTTTGAGGAGGGAAGGGATCAGTTTGCGGAGGCGAAGGCGGCGAGTGGGATTCCGGCTGAGGTCTAGACTGGGGAGCAGAAGTAGGGGTTGATGATTCGACGGCTTGTGATTCGATATACCACGACTATTATTTGGAGAAATGGACTGCGATAAGAGATGCAAATTGTACTTTCTGTGACTTGAATATATTGGCGTCGAATATGATGACTAGTAAACAAAGTATCCTTGAGTCAAAGGTAAGGTCTCTGCTGGCTCTGCCGTACATACCATGCCATCCGCTTCTACGGTATACCTCTCAGGATCTACCTTCATCTTCGGCTTTACATCATTGAATTTCATGTCCTTTTTGCCAATGTTCCTGCAGTTCTTGACTGCCTCGACACGCTTGCGCAGGCCGTACGATTTGACGACGCCTGAGGAGATGGATGCTTGGGACACAAACGTTATGCTAGACTGAGGCACAAGAGGAGCAAACATGGGCCGCATCATGATGGGTTCAACGGTAGGAATCGAGGCATTCGGATCGCCCTGAACAGTGTTAGTTGAGGATGTTACACACGCCAACAAATAATCATACCATTTGTGCGTACGAGCAGAAACCGCTCTTGACAACCAACGACGGCTTCACGCCAAAGTTTGAAGGCTTCCAAAGGACCAGATCCGCAAGCTTGCCTACTTCAATACTTCCGATGATGTGACCCATGCCTTGAGCAATGGCGGGATTGACCGTGTACTTGCTGACGTACCGCTTAACACGGAAGTTGTCCGCATCTGTGCCTTCGTCTTCCTTGAGAGTGCCGCGCTGGACTTTGTTCTTGTGAGCAGTGTTCCACGTGCGCAAGATGACTTCACCACATCTACCCATGGCCTGAGAATCCGAAGACATCATAGAAATAGCACCGAGATCGTGAAGGACGTCTTCGGCTGCAATGGTCTCAGCACGAATGCGAGATTCAGCAAAAGCGACGTCCTCGGGAATGTTGCGAGACAAGTGATGGCAAACCATCAGCATATCCAAATGTTCGTCTAGAGTGTTACGCGTGTATGGACGAGTGGGATTTGTGGAGGATGGTAGCACGTTGTCAAGTTCGACAACACTGATGATGTCCGGTGCGTGCCCTCCGCCAGCACCCTCTGTGTGGTAGGTGTGGATGGCTCTGTTCTTGAAAGCACCAATCGTTTGCTCGACGAAGCCAGACTCATTGAGTGTATCAGTGTGAATCAGTGTTTGGATGTCGTATTCGTCACAAACAGTCAGACAGGCGTCGATAGCTGCTGGAGTACTGCCCCAATCCTCATGCAGCTTGAGGCCACACACACCAGCTTCGGCCTGTTGCTGCAAGGGCAGCAGATCGGAATCGTTTCCTTTGCCGGTGATACCATAGTTTAGAGGAAGTTCATCGATCGCTTGCAGCATTTGCCTAATATGTGTCTTGCCTGGCGTACAGGTTGTTGCATTGGTGCCAGTGCTAGGTCCTGTTCCGCCACCCAAAACCGTCGTGATACCCGACGCAATAGACTCTTCCGCTTGCTGAGGGCAGATGAAGTGAATGTGGGTGTCGAAACCGCCTGCCGTGACTATCTTATGCTCTGCCGCGATCACGTCGGTGCAGGATCCTATGACCATATTTGGATCGACGCCATCCATGACATCTGGGTTGCCCGCCTTTCCAATACCGACGATGATGCCATCTTTGATTCCAATATCGGCTTTGAAGATACCAGACCAATCGACAATGAGTGCGTTCGTAATGACGGTATCCAGACTCTCAGTATCAGAACGACCCCCAGCCTGTCCCATGCCTTCTCTTAGTGTCTTTCCGCCACCAAAAGCGCACTCGTCTCCATATGTGGTCATGTCCTTCTCTACCTTGATCCAGAGGTCGGTGGCGCCCAACCGGACAAGATCACCAGTTGTGGGACCAAACATGCTAATATATGCCTGTCTTTCCATGGTGAATATATCGATGTGCGCGGCGTCACCGAGAGGCTCAGGTTCGTGGAGAAAACCTCCAGACTTGAGTCTTTCCACAATGCTCTCAACAATGGCTGTGTCTTCGATGAATCCTGTAGCGATTTTATTGCCGCCCCTGATAATCTGGTTTCCGCCAATCTGGACCAGTGTGACGGTCTTGGTGTCCCCAGGTTCAAATCGAACAGAGGTGCCAGCAGGAATATCGAGGCGGAAGCCGTGTGCACGTACGCGATCGAATTGAAGCTGCGGATTGGTTTCGATGAAGTGGTAATGCGAACCCACCTGACGAAGGTCAGTATGAAGCCAAGTGTGGGCTTGTCCAATGTTACCTGGATAGGTCTGTCTCCCATGCTCTTCACCTTCAAGCTGATCCTCTTGCGCCCCTGATTGAGCTTGATGGATCCGGCCTCTCCCTTGACAGCAACTACGGCTCCTGGCTGCTGCGTATGTTCGTATACGGTCGCTTCAGGGAGTGGAAACATGTCATTCGACGGGATAGGCAGGAAAGACCCATAGAGAGCTTTCTCGAGGTCGCCATCGTCGGAGGAGATAGGGTTGTGAACGGTGACAAGATAGGTGCCCGTGGGAAAGGTACCCTCGACCATCAATTCGGCGAGTGATGCGACGACTGAGGGCTGGACATGGCGGCGACCAAGCATGGTCGTGCCAATGGACATAAGGTCCGCGACCGTGTGGTTGCCATCGCGAATAAGCTGTACGCGTTCAGGATGTAGCTGTCAATGCGCGCGCAATTGGGGATGGTACCTCTTGGAGGTTATTTGCAATGAGTGCCTGACGCGTGTGAGTGATTGATGCCAGAGATATGCGCACTACTAACCGTAGCTTCAGCGTGATTCAACTTGACACCGCGAGCAAGGCGACGCTGTGCGAGCAGGCCAAGCTGGGAGATGACGAGCTTGTCGAGCTGTCCGTGGGTTAGCGTGGGGTACAAGGAAGGTGCCCGTGGTCACACTCGCCTCCTTGGGACACAACTGCATCTTGTCAATCGAGTGCAGAAGCCAAGCAGTCCGGCGGCCGTTTCTGTGTCAAGGCAGCGCGATCACGTATATCCAGAACATGCCAGAGTCCATTCTCGAGCTCGCCGTCCCTCAGACTTTGCCTGCTTGGGGATATTGCGGGGTTCGCTTCATGATAACGCCTCGCTGATAAGCCCCCGGCAGTCTCTCCACGGCCCCAATACTGACACACTATGGTGTGGCCCAGCTGCATCTCGAACCGAGACATGGATCGCTCATCCGTCCAAGGTGAATTTACAATGCTACATGTATAATGTACAGCCCCGTCTGGCACCTCATTGGACGAAATCAAAAGACAACTTCTCGAGCAATCAGAGAGTCCGGTTACTCCACGCTCTGATCGTCCATCGAAGGCTGTCAGCCCCCTGTGGCGTCTGCCGTCAGTTACTCATGTCGCGACTCCATGCCCAGTCTTCGTGCATCTCATCCAGCCATTCGGCATCATCTTCTGATATGCGCAGCATGCGTGTTGTGAATCTCTTCTCTCCCTAGGCAGCCACAGGTGCCTACATGCCCTGAGCGCCGCGAAATCCCAATAGTCACATGAACTGGCAGTACCTCAAGCGATACACATCTCTCCAACCGTTGCCTTAATGAGCGCGTTGCTACATCGCCTTAGAGGCGACACGGAGATTGGGCCACCGCAGCGACAGCCAACGGATATGTCAATCCAAAAGAAACATCAACGACAAGGAAGCTTCCCCGTCAGAGACGTCAATGCACCCAAGAAGCGACTCCAAATCTATCAAAAGTGCTTATACGAACGGACTCTACCCGGCAACGCCTTCATCTCAGCGCACGTGAACCGCTTGCAGCACGGTACGACGCACTTGAATTCAACTCATCTTGCTTCGCTCACCTGGACCCACAGGCTATTACGAGTCGAGCGCGATCCATGAAGACGTGCTTGCCAACGTGTATTTTGTGTCCGTCCACTTTGTGTTCCACCCACATGATCCGCGCTCCCATCGCTTCAAGAGCGCTGATATCCGAGTATGCGTCCATGGCGATCCTGATCCTGGAGCTCCAGAAGAAGACCGATGGTATCCATCGCCCAGGTCACATCCTCGAATCCTGAAACATGCTCCAGAATTGATGTTTGGTGCCGTGTCACCCGAAAGCTTGCAGTGGAACTTTTCGCTCTCGAGTTCGTTGGGTATCTCGCAGGCGCCTGTATCAGCTACCGTAAACCCAACTGGTGGGATGAAGGGTTCTTACAAAGTTTTCCACATGATGAGTGTACAAGGCTCAGTCCGATCTCAGAAAAGCCCGTTGGGACCAGAGTATGATATCGAAGATGGGATGGCCGTCTGGACTCTTGAGGAAAACATGCTCCAGCGCTCCGGCCTACCACGAGACTTCGACTTCGTGCTACTTATCCACAAGCCAGACGATGTCAAAAATATCTACCTGACCGTCGACGTCGACGCCGAAGTCGACAGCTGGTTCGGCTCCTATCCACAGTGGTACAACAATCTGGCAAAATACACACCAACACAGGACATGGTCGTCGACTTCAATACCGACATCGGCCAACGCTTCTTCCCAACTCAGCCAGGACGCGGCTTCAACTTCGGAAGCCTACCACACTCACTAGAAGAATACGTCATGATGCCCGGGACAGTCTATCCCACAAACGACACAACCGGCGGCCCTGATCAAGACTGGTCCGTCGACAAGAAAGTAGATTCTGGTGAAAGCAACAAAGACAAGCAAAGCAAACCCACAAAAGCCATCTTACCCTCCTCGCCCACAAGCCCGATCCCACCATCCCAAAATCAACACCAGCAGCCATCTCCATCGTCCCCACAACCACGCAACCGCCCTCAATCCCACCATTTCTCCCCAGACCGCCACCGACACAGCTACACACCCCCAGACCACCTCAACGTCCGCGTCGTCCTCGAGCACCAGTATCCGCCCCCACCATTTTCAGATCCGAGACGCTACTCGTATTCGCCGCTGAGCAATAATGAGCCAGCGAGGTATCCGTCGATTAGAAGGAGGAAGTCGAGAGCGGGGTTGAAGGAGTTTGTGGCGAGGCAGGCGGAGGCGCAGGGGCGAGGAGAGGGAGATGCGGAGAAGGAGAAGGGTGGAGAAAGGGGTGGTCATGCTGTGAATGGAGAGGCGTAGGGAGGGGCAACGAGTTGGTGGATTCAAAGGATTGTTCATGTTGATACCCGTGTTTGCGTTGAGTCTGATGTTCAATTGTACTGGATCTTTGCTTTGGTAACTTTCCTGAGGAGCTTGGTCGTGGAGTTGGATTTGTGTAGTGTACAGGTCGTGTGGTCTGATGTACATTGAAGGTACATATGTATACACATGGAACTCCAAGGAACTATCGTACAGTACATTTACCTTACATGCTAGCATAAACGTATGTAAACCACATTGCGACTACGCAAACACAAGCTTATGTTCAGAAGTGCTGTCCGTCAAAGCACTTTAGAATCAAGTCGTGTAATGCCCACCACATCTCAATCAACCTTCCCCCGTTTAGCTTCACCCTGCGGCACAACTGGAATCTTCCAACTCTTGTCTACTAGCTCGAGACCCGCACCATCGTACCGAGCGTGGATGTGCCTTTTGCTTCTCGTTCAAGTGCGCGAGGTGTTGTCCTTGAGCGGGTCTGGTGTTACAGAGCAACATTGTGTGTCGACTCAAGCGACGTGGCTCTGATAATTGAGCGGCTGCAGGTACATTCATGCCATGTGCGCCATAGCGGTGCGCGATGTGGCCGGCCATCCGTCGAGAAGCCTCCTGGCCGCTGTATCCGCATCTGTGCTGTGCCTCCCACATCATGAAAATGCTCAAGCTGGCGACATGCGCTAGACTGATCGCACATAAGCGATCAAGCAGGATGCTGCTCCTCGCCCCAGGGCCCATAATGCTTCATCCCCATCTCCCCTTTTTTAAATTCCAACCCTCCCAAACCCTCAGCTCTCCCCCCTCGCCCTCCTCCGTTCCTCAAACCCCCTCTCCCCCTCCCTACCCTCCACAATCCCCCTCAAACTCGGCATCCTCAACTCCACATACTCCCTCATCCCCTTGAGCACCCGGTTCGGCGTCCGATGCGCATGCAGCGGCCGCTTGCTCACGTCGCTCAACCCCTCGTGCGGCACCTGCCGCGCCAAATCTTCCTGCGCCATACTCTTCATTGGGTTGAATTGCTTCCAGAACGGCTGGCGCTCGACGTAGTCGGCCTGCACGGCGCGTGAGTGGTCGATGCTTACTTGAAAGTGTTTGGATATGGTGCTGGGCGGGGGAAAGTGGGGGAGGGGAGGGGGAGGGGAGAAGGGCATGGGGGGCGAGGAGGGTGCTGGGCGCGAGGTGTGTGGTGAGGCGGGAGTAGGTTCGGTGCGCGTAGAGAGGGTAGAGGGGCGGAGCATTTCGTCGATGCCGTCGTTGGTGGGTTGTGGTGGTGGTTTGGAAGAGTTGTGGAATGGGTTGTCCTCGGCGTGGGCGCTCGCGTCAGCATCGAGGGCAGACTCGTTGGCCATGTCCTCGTTGGGGTGCTGGATGACTTTTTCGAGAGAGAAGTGGATGGGCGAGGCATCGAGGGCTTTTTGGGCAGCGTTTGCGTCGCGGAAGATGGCGAGGACGATGTTGTCGGCTGGGCTGTGGTATTCGTACTGTGCAAGTCTCAATTAGCATGCATGATCTTTGTGGAAAATCTTCAGCTGGAGTAGACATACCTTCAAGCTCTTGTACATGCTGAGCTCTCCAAAGCGCTGCAGCACGCGAAAGATCTCGCGGCTTTCAGACAGATTGGCTGGCCGCGGCACCACCCTCAGGTGCACAGAGCGTGCAGACAGCAGCTGCGACGACGCTCTTCGAACAGACATGGCTAGACGGGCTCAGGCGTGAGCGAGGCATGCTGTGTCGTCGAGTGAAGCTTGATGTGCATCGCATGTGCGAAGTGGGTCACCAAATTTACCAAAGCGCAGGGTCGATAGCGCACGTCACGCTGGGTGAGACAAACCCGTCGTGGCCGCGTTCTTGGGATGCCGATCTGTACATCACAAGTAGTCGATCAGTACACAGTATTTTTAGACGAATGCGCGTCACAGCTGGTTGTGATATTGATGACTATACAGTAGATAAGGATAGTATGGCTGCGAGCACGATGGCTTCGCGCAGTAGAAACGCCAGGCTCAACCCGAAGGGAGCAATATAGAATGAATTCCCGTCCCAGACGCGCAGGCAAAGATACCGAAAAATGCGCGCCTCGTTCAAATAACGCCAGTTCCCATTTTGGGTCGCCGGTGTTGAGCCAGACGAAGTGGTATCATAGACCCAAAAACAAACCGAAACGCCTCGCTATGCTTGAAAAAATTAAAATTCCCCACATGTCGTTCACGACGACCGCCTCTTCTCGACCTTGTTGCCTGATCTCCTCCGCATGCGCACAGGCTTGGCTACCCTGGTGAAGCCGTCACGCAGGTCGCCAGCCTTCCACTGGGGCATGCCGGCCAGCGACGAGATGCCTGGGGTTGAGGGATCGTAGTCCATGTCGATGCCTTCGTCGCTGGATGACACTGTTGTTGAACAGGATGTTGATGTGGAGGAGGAGCGCGAGATGGCTTCCTTGATAGTGCACTGCTCTTCCTCTTGGATCATCTGCACCAGCCGCGAGATGTCGCGGACGTGCGATGAGCTGCACTGCAGGCGGGAGCTCGATTGTCGCTGCATGCGGAGGAGGGAGGCGGAGACCCGCGAGTAGATGGGTCGCGGTGCTGGGTGCGCGGGCTCGGTAGCGCAATCGTCATCGCTTGGCGGCGTGAGAGGACCTGAGCCGCGGGCATCGGTGTGTGTGTCGATGCGCAGACTCTGCTGGTTGAGCTTCGATGCCAGATCGCCAATGGTGCACGGTGGAGTTGGCGGGCGGGCGAGGTAGGGTTGATATGTGTCGGGCTTGGATGTTGGGGAGACGTTCATTGCAGCGCGGTCGGCTTCATAGGCTGAGTATGACGGCGGCGAAGCCGGGGCGAAGGAAAAGTCGCGGAACATGGTGTCCGGTAACACTGCGAGGCGTCGCTGCGGTGCTCGAGATGTGTCGACGGCGATGGGATGGGCAGCGACGACGTCGAGGTCGTTTGGGAGAACAGCGGCGAGATTGAGCAGCCCCCAAGGTGCGGGCTGCGAGGGTGTATAAGGCGCATGCTCTGCGCCCGGCTCAACAGAGGCTAGCGGGGCCAAGGCGCGGGCGCAATCCGTCTGTCTGGTTGGGACCACTCGAGCGCTCTGCATGTCGCTCCACGATCAGAACGGCAAAGATGAGCGGCGTGGCGGCACCCGAGCGAGCGCCCGCACCGCCAGCTGTCTTGGAGTCCCATCTCCGCCCTCATCTCCTTCGTCGCTGCCCTCGTATGATCGTAAGAGGCTCTCAACTGAATAGGAGCCTCCTATACCAGCGGGGTGCGTGCAGCGTGTCACCTGCACTCCAGACAGCCCATGCTGCCGGGAGCACTTCATCTTCGCGGCTGTCAAACGGTAGATGTGCAGGCTGAATGCGAGCCGGAATCGCAAGCCACGACACCACCCTGTCTAACGTCCTGGAGCAACATTCTAGAAAGCTGGCCACGAAGGTAGGGATCTGGTTGGCTGCGTCAGAGCTGGCAATCTGGCAATCTGGAGAGATGCTCCACTCGCATGCACTCCATCGCCCAGCGACCCACAATTCCACTCTTTTTGCCTCTCTCCCGTCGCGAGCTTCTTGATCCTACGCGCACCAGATCCCCGCCCAGAACGTGCTGGCCGGGTGCTGGTGAGTGGCCAACTGCGCCATCGCTGAAACTCAAGAATTGTGCTGCTTGTTATTCCCGGCCCACTTGGGTCCACGTCAAGTGCGTAGCCCACAGCCTCCGCCAATTGCGCAATTGGAACCGCACTCGAAGCTGCGGCAACTTCCAGATCGTCGCCTGCTAGACTTCAGCCTGGTGCCAGCCTGGCCTCAAACCATCCCACGCTTCAACTTAACTCCAAACTCTGGGGCCGGGGAACAGCGGCAAAATGCTCCAGGTGCCATGAGCACCTCCTGGGCACATGCTCCCCAGCACTGTCCAACGGGATACCCACCAAACCCATCTTGTTCTCCCTACAGCCAATCTCTCGGATCACGGGGCACTGCCTTCTTTACACGCCACTCGAGCCTTGGGTCGCATCCGCCCTCATGTTACATCAGCCCGGCGATTCATCTCGGCTCCCTTGCCCAGCCCTGCTCCGGAACGCGTGTTGGGCCCACAATCAGAACCCGGTATTCTGTGCACTGCCGTGGCTGACTCCTGCATGAACGCCACAGTTTGAGCCCTCCCGCAACAACGTCTTATTGGCAGGCCCTGCCTCGACTACCGAGCACAAGACCTCGCCAGATGCCTCCACCGGAGCGACCGTGAGCCTCAAGGCTGATAGACAAACAACATCCATCCAAACATTGACATGTCGCTGTGCCCGGCTTGCCGCAGCATTAGCGTACCAAATCTGACCCGCGAACTACCGCTAGACCATCTGCCACCATGGCTGTGGGAGCCCCGAGAGAGGCCCAAAATACCCAGGGGCATGGTCCACCTCGAAGATGCACGACAACTGATAGCTTCAGCTTCTGCAGGCTGTTCCTTCTGCGACTTGATTGCCTATGCTGTGCTGCATGAGACCAACGCCACGGCTAGAGCTCGCTCCACAGCCGCAAGCCAGTCCCTGTCCAGCGTAGATGAACGCGACGTCCAACAGCTCCAGCTCTGTCTAGCACAGCAGCCAATTTACCTACAGACAAACTATGATCCTGTCAAGCCAAGTTTCCCTGAAGATGGCCAGCCTGGGAGCTGGCACATTAGGGGTCTTAAAGCACACGTGCCTGTCGATCAAGGTGTCGTTGTGGGCCGGATTAGACTCTACGCCACTTCAGGTGAACGAATCCTGTCCATCTAACCTTATGGTCGTTGGACTGAACAGTTCATAGACAGTCAGGCCGGGTCTAGCTGCAACATCATTGGCCGTCCTCCTCTGTCGTCATCGGACGCACCGGAAGCTTTTCACCTCATCGAAAGGTGGATGAGTGCATGCCTGGCCAAACACCAATTGTGCCAGCACTCGCTATGTGGTGATGTGATCGACCAAGATCAACCGCCGTTATTGCCCTCGCGTGTCATCCATATAGGCGAGGCAGGCGATACTGGTGCTGTACGATTACTCGAGACGCATGGGATGAGGGGAACTTATGTCGCCTTGTCGCACTGCTGGGGACCCAAAGACCATCGGCCGTTGATGACCACACAAGCGTCACTAGCCAAACACCTGGCCAGCATCTCCTGGGATGCTCTACCCAGAACTTACCAGCATGCTATATCGGCTACGCGACGCCTCGGTTTCGAGCATATATGGATTGATAGTTTGTGCATCATTCAAGATTCGCATGTGGATTGGCTCAACGAATCGCAGCGCATGGGTGATGTATACCAGCACGCTCTTCTGACCATAGCAGCTTCACACGCCGCAGACTCCAGCCAACCATGCTTCTTTCCTCGCCCGGCGCCAGCTCGGGCGGTCGAGCTTCCGAAGGCCTACCTGCATGGCCAAACAGAAGAAAGCATCTACGCCAGTATTCTCACTAGTGACTACGTAGCCATATCTCCGGAATCCGGACCACTTGCATCTCGAGCCTGGTATGCTCTCCGCGTGTGATTTGGGGAGATAATTCACTAACACTGGCAATCGCACCAGGGCAACCCAGGAATGGCTCCTCTCGCCCCGTATGGCCTTCTACACCGAAGGAAGCTTGGTCTGGTCGTGCAAGACAGTCAGCCAACGCGAGACTGGGGCATCTTTCCACTCCACAGCACGCAATCCACGTTGGAAAAATCTCGTCGAGAAGTACTCTGCTCGCCAACTCACAAAGCAGACAGACCGCCTCATCGCACTGGAAGGTATCAGATGCGAGATGGCGAAGAAGAGAGCCGACGACACGTATTGCTACGGGCTGTGGAAGAACAGCATGCCTGACCAGCTGCTTTGGTACTGCCTCCGCCCTGGTGAACGACACAATTGCGAACTAGAGCTACCCAGCTGGACATGGGCGAGTACAGTTCACGGCGTGCGCTTTCTGGATATGAAAGGGGCGAAGAATACTTGTCGTGGATTCCGTTTCGACGAAAATAAGAAATCACTGACCATCAGGAGTGTTTTGAGGCGCATACCGAAGCTGATTAGACGCACGCACCCTGACTGTTCTTCACGTTCTGCTGTATTTGACGATGCTTCGCATAGTATTGTCTCCGAAGACCTACAATTCTTGATCGAGGCAGATGATGGTCAGCATATTGGATGGTGTCTAATGGATGAGCCTGAGGTTCGCGATGGCGATGTCTATGGTATACATCTCATGAGCAAAGTCGAGCGACAGCAAGGACATGATGGGAATCGGACGAAGCTGTACACCGAGAGTATATTGCTAGTACAGCGTGCCAGCAACAGCGAAGACGAAGAAGTGGAAGTGTACAATCGTATAGGCGTGGGTAGGATCTCAACCACTGAACCGTGGCTCAAGGATTGCGTACTGCAGAGTATTTGCATACATTGACACACAAGTAAATATACCCAACATAGCCCGATTATAGCGCTTCAAATAACCAGACACGGTCCCGAGCTTATCCAAAATGAATCGCCATCCCTTTCCTCAATACAGCCGAATGCTGTACTACATAGCTCCACCTTCCATCCATCTCATGCCCTATGTCCCCGTTCCTTTATCTATATATTTCGTCGTCGTCGTTGCCGTCGTTCTCTTCTGTTTCTGCGCGGCTGTCATCCACTTCAGCTCTTCTGCCGTGTCCTCTTTTCTTTTCCGATCATCCGATCCGTCTTCTTGGCCTCTTTATTTGCCCTCTTTGTCCGCTTCTCTACACAGTTCGTTCGCGGCATCTCGTCCGTGGGTGTATGTAGTGCTCGATAGGTTTCTCAAAGTAGTCTTTACTGCTTTCTTGTTTATTTGGATGTTGTATACGGTGGCTGGCTTCTTGGGAAGTGTGAGCTGGTTTGCAGAGCGTAGACTTGGTGTGGTCCATTTCGCAGGACCTGGGCCGGATTTGAGTTGTGGCGTTCTTCTTTTGTGCAGACTTGTCTGTTTTCTTCGTCTCTATTTTCCCCGCCTTTTCTTGCGCAACTTGATCATATCCGCCTGGTGGCGGACTGGGGCTGAATCTTTTCTATGTAAACAGCGATACTTGCCTGCTTGACGAGCTGCCACTCTGTGGGGATCGCACGTGTTTTTGACCCAGACTTGGCTGAGTGCTTCCTTCACGCTCCCTTGATCCACCAGAGCTATTCCGCGCCTTCTCACTGCCACCACTACCACCATCACCTCGCCATACCTTTCCGTCTTGTCTACATTTCCTACCCGAAGGTACATATGGCTCCACCAGCCCCAGCGCGGGCACTCTCTCAAACACAGCCTGTCGCTCTTGCGTCGGCAGAGCCTCGACCTCCTTGACTTTCAAGCCCGTATCCTTGCTCAACGCTTTGATGGTCTGTCTATACCTTTGAACCCGCACATTCTCCTTCTCTTTGAAATTCTGGTCTTGCTTTCGCTTCTTGCTGCGGTAGTTTCGCTTGTGTTCCCTCACTTTGGTTCTCTCGCTATTGGCGGTGTTGGTGCCTCAATCATCTTTGAGGCCTTGTAGGTCATCGTCGAGATTGGGGTGCATTCTGGGATTGGGCTGATCCTGATCGGTGCAGGAGTACCTTGCGGGTATGGCTCTTTCTGTGGAACTTGCAGATTGTCTTGTGTGCGAGATTTCAAGCCTATTCGTGAAGGGTCATCTGAATTCACACAAACGAGGCTGCCGAGATAGTCGTCCATTACTTCGACGTCAGGATACTCACTGAGGCTGTAGTCTTGGGAAGTGATGTCGGTATATGCTACAGAATCCATATTGGTCTAATTGTTTTGCATCGTAGAAATATGAATTTTTGGAATTATTAAGGACTGTCTGAACATAATTCGCTTTGGGTTATGGGCGCACTGGGCGAGCACTGTCTACTAGAAGGTGTTTCTGATTGTTCTGGTGGTTGTTTTAGTTCTGGGAATCTCTACGAAGAGACACTATACAGAGAGAATATATATCTCTTACCAAAAAATCCTTGTCATCCCAATCTCTCACTCCTCAAACCGCTAATGAACCCTTCACTGCCCATCTCCCACCACAATCTGATTCATGGCGTTGAGCTGAACCTCCCAGCTCTTTAGTGAGAGGCAAGTGCCAAGAAGGAGGCGCTAGTCCCCATTCGCGATACGACGGACAGTCGTAACCAATTTCTGATTCCCATACTTCCACGACTGGCCTTTGACGGTGCGATCTGCTCTGTAGCAGCTGTCAAAAACATCGCCGCCATTGCGCGCGACATCGCCGCTGTGCAGAAAACAATCAGTTCATGATCACGACAACCTTTGGAAATAATCCTATCCAAGCTTACCAGCTGTAGCCCTGCCCCGACGGATCCGACTTTGAGCTCGTCACGATGGCATTGCCGTGCTTGCAGATGTTGTTCATGAATTGGTTGGCGCCGATACCGCAGCGGATTCCTTTGGCATGTAAATCCGCGATGTAACGGAGGCACCAGCTGGCATCGTCGGCCTGTGTAGATACGTTAACACATGTTTTAGTAAGTCAACTCATTTCGACGCTTTTTATTCACAGCAATTTGATAATGTATGAAGTGATATGGGACAGACAAGAATCGTACATTCGCAGGTTGAAAGTGATTCGCCTGATCATCGCAAATAGCGCGTTTACCGAGCCTCGCCGCAGTCCTATTCGCGGCAGCAACGGCTTCGTGAGGTGAGAGGTGGTTGCCGTTTGGGTCGGCGAGGATGCCATCGATCCAGGACGAAAAGGTGAAAGGAGCCTCATCAGCTGAAGTAGTGTCTGGGGCCGGGGCAGCGGAGATGGTGGTGGCGGAGAGGATAAGTGCGAAGAGGGAGAGGGAATAGACGGAGAAGTACATGGTGGTGATAAAGGAGTTGGAGGTGACAGGCACTTCGTTGGTGATATGGTTTGGGGAGCTGCGGATGAGAGGCGAGTGGTTGGGACGATTGAGGTTGACTGTGTTCGAGCCATAGTGAATTCGCCGGTCAATATATATGTGTCCTTGCGGAACTGACTATACTATGTAGAGTTGGCGGAGTTAGATCTGAAGGTCAAATTGCGGTGCGTTGACAGTCATGTGGGAACAGGGCAGGTAAGATGTATCTCTGCACTGATTCTCAACGCTTACTCTTGCCCCTTCAGTCTACCTGATATCGAAACACGTCTAGCCTTGTAGTAGATCAACGAATCTGGATCTTGAACTGCACCGGTCGTTCAAAAGGCATCCAAGTATGTCTGCACGTTTCACTTCTGACCTAAGATTTTATATTGCGACCCACTCGGGCAGCCCAAGCTTGTATATTACAAACCACTCTTGGCAGACCACAATGATTACCCGTTCTGGAAGGACTATTTGCAAGCCCATGGATCTTAGCATCCGATTTTCCTATTTATACAGCACATGTGTGTTGTCTGCCTAGGTAGGGTAATGGACATTTGATGCAACTCTTGGACATAAATCTACACGCTTTCCTCAACCGCCCGGGCCTGAAACGCGAGTCGACATATTTCAGAGCTGCACAAAACGACAAGCCTATGAGTCGAAGGTCGGACCTAAGCTGGGACGCCTCTCTATCACATGTCATACACCACTCGCTGTGTGAGCATCTAATTTCTCGGTGCTCATGACAAGCACAGCTGCAGCACCACTCTCTGTGACAAGCTTGAGTGTCGAGGCCCTCATGTCAAACTTTGCAAGCTCTCTCGTGATAAATGTCTCTGCTTCGGGGTCACCAGACAAATTCAGCTTCCAACCTGCAACCATAGTCCCTCGTTCGGCACATATCACGCCATCATGATGATAGGATAAGACGGCTGTGCGAAATCCACAGTTTGTAGCACTAGTCAAACTCCTCTTCACCGCATCACGATGTCCCAATGCAAAAACTAGCTTCCTCCAAGAAGGATATTATAGTAAAGTATATAACACACTTTAAGCAGGGAATATGAGACCTACTAAGTAGATTACGCTCGTCTGGTAGACTGCTCATCCGAGCTAAAGGTTGCAGTGCATCGAGCTGCGCCGCTCGTTTCCAGCTGCACCGCTCGACGCTTGGATTTTTCCCGGGTTGGCGGTCGAGTTTGGGCCAATTGACTTTTCATTATATCAGAATTGTTATCTGCCAAAAGCCTGAAGAGGAGCATGGAAGTGCAAACAAACCGAATGACTTACGTATAATGTGTCATTACTCCAGATAAAATTCCCTGTCGCCGCCGCAACCATCAAGCTGATGAGCATCGGTAATCGCAATGGCCATGTGGCTGCATCGGGAGCTCGCGTGAGGCTCGTTCAGGTTGCGGTGCCAGACCTGGAGCATGAACTTTTTCCAAACCTTACGCCTCTTCTCGGGAGACATCTTCAAAACGTCTCTGACGAGTATACCTTTATGATCTGCTACCGCTCTGAGTCCTTCACTATATTCATGACTCGACTATTGGTCCGGCTTTTTGGTGCTATTGCTTCGACATCGTTGCTGTTCTGTGCACCATTCGCTGCTTTCGTTGTACTCCCTCGAGCCTCGTTGCCGCTTGGATCTGCCTGCTTGCATTTGCCAGCTTCTGGAACCGACCCTAGAGCACGAACTTCTTTAAATGCAGCACGCCTCTCCTCCTTGGGCAAGGCACACACCCAAGCATTAGTTTTACGTTTGAGTTTAGCGACGGCCCTGAGTGCATCATGATGTCTTTTTCTTCTACCGCTGTCATTTTGCTCCATGTCTCTGGATCTTTATCTTCCGTTCTACCCCTATAAACCTTTTTACTGGCCTTTCTCCGCTCCCTGCATCTCGCCTGTTCTATTCCTGCATCAATAACATTGTTGTGCTGTTCATCGACCGTAGCTCCTCTTCTAGTCAATCAAGCCTTGTCACTGCCTGAACCTGCCTACGTGCTACGTGTTACTCTAGTACTTCTCTATGCGGCACCTTGCGCCGACGATATCATGCAGACGATCCTATTTGCAGGCTGTCTCAAGTATCTTGTTTAGAACTCGAACCCACGAATAACGCGTCATTTGCATCCCCAGTTGGAAAACTGTTAAACTACTACTTATAAGGGCCTCTGTCTCAGGAAAGTCAGCTAGGTCAAAGTCCCAGTCGGAGTTCCAGTCGAAGTCTTCAAGGTTGACGTCTGGCTCATTGTCCTTGTCAATCCAGTCATCTTGCATGATGGGCTCGTGTACGGAGGGTGTTTAGAAGGATGTGATGGATAACTTGTTGATATTATGGAATAAGTGTAGTGGGATGTCTTTGCTCCAGGCGAATATGGTCCAAAGAAATTGTCTATAATACTGATTATGGTCGTCGTTGTCTGAGGATATCATTGGAGCACACTACGTAGGCAACATTATATACTTGGAAGAAGTGAATGTTATAGCATCTTCACCGAAAGTGTTAGTGAAGAAGCACGCTAAGAACTGCATATCATGAGGGCTTGCGGAAACTGATTGACTAGGTAGAGTAGAAGGGTTGCGAGCGTCGAAGATTGGTGAGTATCACTGCGCGTGATATAGCGCTCGTTTCAGCTTAACATGAAAGATCGTTAATTTTTTTTGAATTCGTGATAATGCTCGATGTTGATAAAGTTAAATCCAAAATAAAGACTTCCGCTCACTACATCTCTACCGCCAAGACCAGTATAGATATAGACATTATAGATCCAAGTATCTACACCTCTCCCCTGTCCCATTAGCCGCTATCTAGCCCATCAAGAACTGCGCAAACTTTACCAACTTACACGTATCTATCAGCAGCTGCGAAGAGTATATAATTCAAGTCTTCCCGCGAACTGAAACGTAGCTGCAAAGCGCCCAAATACGGCAGGACAAATCAAGACTTTGATTGCAAGTACGAGCGCGAAGAGGAAGGGCGGCAGCATGTCTTGGGGAAATTTGTTTGTTTTATACATGATTCAAGCTACGTAGATGGCTTAGACAGCATGTAATCAATTGTTCGTGCTACGTAGTTGATGGAGACTTGCATACCCGCAAGATCAAAAACTCAGCTCGGCCTCACATACTTGGCACCACATGTCAAATATTCGGTATATCACCCTATGGACAGAAATAGCTAAACAAGAGTTTACGTATGTTTACGTCTCCAGCTCACGTTCGACTGGCAATACTTCAGTCTTGTGGCAACGGACATATGACATGTTTCTGACTAGGGAAATGACGTGATGAAAGCAGGGTTTGAAGTGGGAGTGTATTCTGCAAGAGGTGTTGACAAGTACGGGAGTTGTAAGCATGATAAAGATTTGGCTAACGAGTAGTTGGGAAGGACGAGAGAACAGTGCAATTTATCACGTCGGGTAGGATGTGCGAAACCATGCTTACAGTACTTTTCCCCCAGAAGCTCTAAAAATGTTCTTGCAAGTCTATACCGCCCCCGTTCAACCAATTCATCCCATCTCATCCTCTCCTCAAACCTCCCACTAATACTTCCCTCCTTCGAATGTATATACACCCATGATTCCCACCTCACTCCCCTCCCCTTCCTTCCTTACGCAGGCGGCAACTGCCCCCCCTCCTTCGTATGTCCCTTCGGCAAATTCGGCTTCGTGCCACCCCCGGAGTTCAAATAACTCAAATAACAATTCCATCCCAAACTAATAATATTCACAACCAACACCCTGTGCTCCATGGGCACGTACTTGAAGTTCGTAAACTGCACCCACGGCCAGATCATGAAGTTCTTGGTAAGGCCAGGGACGTAAGCGTCAGCGAGGCGTTGGCGAGGGGACGCGCCTTCGAGGTAGGCCATGGAGGAGAGGAAGAGGCCTGCAATATGCGTTTAGTGGATGTGCTTGTGGGGATTTGGGTTGGTAGGGGGCAGGAGGAAGAGGGAAGGGAAGGGGTGAGTGCGTACCCATATTCACAGGCGCAAACGCCAATTGATCGCATGCGACGCGCGCGGCGATGGTGCCGTTTGTGGATTTGAGGTTGACGTGCTTGGTGAGGAAGCCGTACCATTTGGTCGCTGCGGGGCCAAAGATCACTAGAATCACACAAAACGTCAGTTTTCTATCCCAATGGCCCCCCAAAATTCGGGGGAAGGTAAAGCGTAGATAGGTAACCATACCTCCTCCATACGCGCCCATACGCGCTGTGCGTACGGGATCATGCTGCTCGAAGCCGCGCTTCTCAACGAGCTGCTGCGCCATTACATCGCCGGTGGAGAAGAGGATCTGTCGGGATGGATCAGGCGTTGTGTTCTCTTGAGTATCGCCATTTCTGCGAAAATGTGCGCGCTAGGGGCGCATCTGGGGGAAATGTGTCGTCGCGCAGTGCGCAAAGGTCGGAGCAGTGATGAATTGATTCGAGAGAGTGCATACCGCGGTCGTGATACTCTGCGTCAACAACGGCGCCGTCTTTAGCTTTGCTTGATACCTATAATTCTATCAGCACCATCGCTTTCTGACTCCCCCACCACGCGAATTAGACTTACCAGCGGAACGCCATGATGTGTGATTATTTTCTTCAATTACTTCAATCGTCTATGAGGTCGCCAGACTCCTTATAAGAAAGACAGGACCCCTATTAAGCCCAGGAGAAACGTGCGAAGAAGATGGTGCTAGCGCGAAGCTCAAGCAGTGTCACAAAAAAGCGATGATGTCGTAGCGTGGACCCTGTGCATGGGGGACAGCATGGACCCGCAATTCCGCGGCCCACGATCACGATGCCGACGCGGACACCTGACCATGAAGTAAGGGGTCTGGGCTTTTGAAAAGCACCGAGAGCAGCATCGTGCGATGTGCACATAGTTATGAAAAAGGAGACCATGTAAGCACGATGGGTTATTGGCAATGAATTTGCATTGGCCTGTCACGATGAGGGTATAATGTAGCAAAAACACGGATTACAAGGGACCGACAGTTGTTGTACAATGGTCGTTATAGAAGATAGGAAAAATAGTGCGCTGTGGTATAGTTTGACACGCCCAAACTTGTCTCTCGAGACACCCATGTCCACCCAGATCCTCCTCCTCGGGATCAGTTATCCAAGAAACCAGAAACGCCAGTCTCGCTGATCTGGCGAGGAGATCAGGACTATGCTCGCAAATTGCGGGTGTATCAAGAAGTCGTAAATTTTGGTATATAAAGAAATGCGATGCAAAGACTAATCAATCTCCATTCGCTGGCCTGGCGCCGGACCGCTGATCGAGGGCATCTCCGTGTTGTATGCCTTGCCGTCGTTCTGGACGGCCTTGTTGTTGACGTGTGGCTTGAGCCCCTTGTTGAAGTTGTGTGTGCACATGCAGGCAATGATGATGGTACAAATGAGCAAAAGGATGGTCAGGACAGCAAAGGCGGTCAAAGATTTGCGCGCCGGCTCGTAGTCTTCCTGTCGTAGTGGGCCGGCGACGTACATGCGGATGAGCTTGAAGAGGAAGTAGCCCATGGCAATGAAGTAGACGATGATGATGACAATCATGCCTGCGAAGGACTCGCGACGGACCCACCATGCGGCGAAGAAGAGCAGGAAGAAGGTGATGACGAGGGCAGCCGCAGTGAGGCCGAGTTCGACTGGCTTGGTGTTCTCGACGACGACGAGGAACTGGACGGTGAAGGCGAGGAAAAAGAAGAAGTCGAACTTCAAGAGGGCGATGTAAATCTAGGACGGTTAGCAACGCAAGTGGATCAGGGATGTTGTATGCATACCTGGTATGTCAAGTAACGCCTCTTCAGTCGCAGGTCGGCGCTGATGTGCTTGTAGATGGTCCATGCGAATTCATCGTACAGCTTCCATGCGATGAAGGCGAACAAGGCGGTTGCGAATGCCATCAAACAAGGCAGGGCGATGAGCATGGGCCTGACGTCGAACCAGAACTGAGGCTCGACATACTGGTTCTTGTTGAGCTCGTCGGCGGCGTCCCTGATCTGGTCGAACTGGATGGCGGCGTAGATGGCGATACCGATGTTGTAGATGACGAGTCCGATGACCTGAATGGTATTCTTCAATCGGAGTGCGTCCCACACGAGCCACAGCTGGTACAGGTAGCCGAACATGAAGACGGCAAGGTATGTTGGGATGGTGCGGGTCTCGCTGTGTTCAACTTCGGCCTGGGACCATTTGACGCTGGACTGGAACTTGCCAAAGACGTAGCTGTGGGGCATTGTTAGCATGAGGTTACTTCAGGCTGCATCTCGAGGGATTGACATACGACTCTAGGGCGAGGGCGATGATGGCCTGGACGACGGCCGTGACCATGAAGGCCCATGTCCACCTGCTGTTGGGGATATACATCCTGGGGGCACGGCGGACGGGTTGTGGGAGGGTGGTGGGGAAGCCTTGACGGTCGTGGTAGCCACCAGGCGGCGCGCCGTAGGGGATGTTCGAGGGGCCTTGGGGCTGGTATGCGGTGTTGTTGTTGTAGGGGCTGAAGTTCAGATCGCCGGGTTGGCCTCCCAGGAGGGATGCGCGTGCCTCGTGGTGAGAAATTTTGGCAGAAAGAGCAGCCGCGGAGGGCGGCTGGAGTGGGAGTGGATATAGGGAGCGATCGTGGAGTCGCTACGGCGGCGGCGAGGACAAGATGCACAAGCTGCCAGCAGTGTGGTATGTGTGTGGACGAGCGCAGGGCTGGAGGCCAGCTGAGACCAATGTGAGGCAAGCGGGAGGGCTTGGGCCAGTTTCAGCTGAGAGCTCAAAGCCAAATGGGCTGAATTGGGAAGCAGCGCGTGTGTCGCAGAGGACTAGCGCTTGAAACTCGACAGACGACTTGGCGTGCGGAGAGGCCGACCGTGCAGGTGGGCGGACTGGTTGCTGCGAGGGCGTCGTGGGTTAGCGGTGGAATGCGTGCAGACGGGGCGCGCGTGCAATGGCGGACGGCGGGTGTCGAGGGCGGCGGAACGAGCGACAGGCGGAGGAGAGACAGCAGCGTGTTGTTGTAGTTGCTATCGCAGAAAGCGGAGTGCCTGGAGATAAAAGGGAGTCGGGCTGAGCAGGGCTCGCCAGTGTCTTTAGCCCGCCCGCTGAAGGGCTGTGTGTGGAGCTGAAGGGTCTTTGATGGAGCTGCTAGACGCAGAAGTCTACCCAGGCACGCGCAGCCACTACAGAGCTACAGAGCGCCGCAAGAGAGGTGCATGCAAGACTTGGGCTAGCAGCAGGTATGCGTCGACGAAGTGGTCTGGACAAGAGCATACAGCCTTTGTCCATGGTGCGATGCGGCGAGCCTTTTTGCTTTTCAGCTCACAACAGCACCCCCAACCATCGGGTCATCTACTGCCAATGCACCGCCTTGCCGGCCTGCTAGCGGGGATGCCATTGGCCAGCCCAGCCTAAAAATACCGCCATTCCGTTGCGCAGGCATGGCATCTGTGGCGCAGGCAGCGGTCGCGTTTTCTGAGTGGAGCCGCTGCCATCATCGAGCATCCGCAGCACACTCGACCTCACCACCACGCGCTGCTAGGCATGACGTCCGGTACCAGTCTCGTCCTAGCTCCTTCACTCCCTTGCTGACCCCGTGCAGCAGAGACCATCCTGCACCAGGCCGCCGAGGACGGCTCGCTCGACTCGTGAGTAACCCCGCCGCCAGTGTGTCGTTCGCATCTAACGCGCGCAATCGCAGAGCAGAATGGCCCAAGACGCTGCAGTATATTCTGGATCGCCTGGATGAGGTGAGCCAATCCTCGGAACCCCCATTGCCGCATCTGACGCCATGAGCAGATCGTCAGCGAGTTCCCACCGCCGCCTGCTGGCTCCACCTCCGCAACCACCAACACCACCACCACAGCAGAGGCTGATGCACCGGCCCGTCCCCCAAATGCCATTTCGAGCCAAGAGTCGCATACCACCGACAAGGAGAATGCACCGCCTCCTTCTGTCCCCGCCTTCACCTCGACCGCCTCTCAGACCTTCCCCCCAGACGTGACCAACTTCTACTCGTCGATACGGACCACCCTCTCCAAGAACTTCGCCAAGCACCCCCCACACACCGTGCAGCGACTGGCAGAGCTTGTGCTCGAGCCAAAGAGGCGCTACAAGTACCTCCCGCCATATCTCCGCGCACTCGATCGCGTAGTCTCCGTCTCTTCACCACTCAGTCTGTTTCCCTTGCCATTGGCTGTGCTACCCACATCCGGCGGCTTGCTCAATGGCACTACGTCTACCACCACAGCGCCTACTCTGGGATCAGACGAATCGCTCGGCGGCGCCCTGCTAACACCAATCCCATGGCTGCAGAATCGAGGGCAGAATGAGCTGGTATCAGAGAGCACCGAGATGGTCGATGGCCCCAACGGTGCCGGTCGCATCGAAACAGTGACAGTAGGTATGCTCACAGGAAGGCAGCGTCCCGATGCCGCCGCGAACACAACAGCGTCTTCCAACCCGGTGGCCCAGATTGCATCCTCGCACCCCGACGGCGAGACTCTCCCGTCCACAGGCCCCGTCACCCAAGGCGAGCTTCTCCGCCAGGAGCAAGAAGCAGGTATTGTGCTCAACAACCCTCACTCGCTCACCACGAGCCCCACGCGGACAACTTACGGAGAGTCAGAAGGCGGCGGCGGCACCATACTCGACACTGTCGAGGCGGAAGAGGAGCCACCCCATGCACGGGGCCCTGAGGAGATTGGCATGGAGGATACGGGACCGCAGAAGAAGGCGCATGCGCTGGATATTGAGGGCGCAGTGGGGAGGCCGAGTGTAGACCGCGCGAGTAAAAGTCCTGGGCCTGCAGCTGCGCCGGCTAAGGATGAGGAGATGGAGGATGGAGGCGAGAAAGATGGGAAGCAGGAAGCGGCCGCGGCAGAAGGTAGTGAGGATGTGGAGATGAAGTCATGAGGTTACATCTGATGTCGAAGATCTTTCCAGACAACCAACGTTTCTTGAATGTCATGGGGTATTGGGTTGGTGACATATGGAAAACACTTGGCGTTATGTGGCATGGCGTTCCATAGCGGGAAGTGAATATATAAATTAGATACACCCACTCTGAGCATGTTCTCTCAAGACGAAAAAAACACATCATGAACTGTTACGAGCCACGAGCCAATTACATGAGCAGTACAGTCTCGACCTGTTTTCCTCACACTCTCCACCATCACGTATCAAGATTCTCAACGACAACCCAAACCATCTCCCTCCCCACCTCTCCCTGCCCAATTCCAACTCCACGTCCACCCCCCTCCCTCCTCGCCGCTCTCCGCGCCCTCATCCTCTCCCCCCTCTCCTCTTTCCACTCCCTCCTCGCCTTCATCTTCTCCTTCCTCAATTCCTTCTTACTATCCCTATACTCCTTCCTCGCGGCCTTCCACTCAGCCGTCTTATTCACTTTCGCCTTACCCTTGCCCTTGCCCTTTCCTTTCCCACCGTTTGCATGCGCATGCTTAGCTCTCATCTCCTTCTTCTTCGCACGATACTCCTTCATAAGCTCCCTACGCCGCTGCTTCCAGGCCCGCCGCATCTCGCGCTTAGATACTCTTTCTGCGATCTTGTCGTCCGTGTCGAGTTTCTCTGCTTCGGCTTTTTCGATGGCGAGGGCGCGCTCGGATGCGATTTCTTCGGCGCTCTTTTTGCCTTTTTGAGAGGCGGCGGAGGCATGCTTATCGATGGACGCGATGCGTTTGAGGAATGTGGCTTCTGTGTCTGGGAAGTCGTCCGAGTCTGAGTCGGAATCCGAGTCGGAATCTGAGTCGCTGGAGGAAGAGGAGGAGATGGAGGATGCGTCGTCGTCGTCGCCATCATCGGGGTGGCCCTTTGAGACCTTCTCTTTCCCTTTGCTGGTATGTGATTCCTCGTATTGTGGAGGTTCATGAGATGTTTTCGTATCACCTCGAAAGATTCCAGACTCTTGGCCATCAGGAGCTTGGTAGGCAGGCGGTAACGCATCGTCTGTCTGGGCTGATGGTGCGTGTCCATGTCTCGATCCACTGCCACTTGCTTGTGTAGAGCAACCACCTCGTTGACCGCTTGCGCGCTGCCCAACAGTTTGACTCCATGTGTTGGCTCTTTGACCAACGTCCTGGCCCCAGTCGCCTGCTTGCTTGCCGAATTGCTGGCCCCAATCTTCCATTCTCTTACCGAACTCCTCGCCCCATTTGCCAATGTTCTGACCCAAGGCAGCCCATTCGTTGTACGGTTGCGAAGAGCCTGAGCCAGTGTGAGTGTAGCCGGGGGGTCCGTGAGGATGGCAGCCAGGTGGTCCGCGAGGACCGAATCCACGGGAACCAAAGGGCCCGTTGCCTGGGCCTCCAAACGGACCACTACCTGGAGGACCGAATGGCCCATTGCCCGGGGCTCCGAAAGGCGTCCAAGGTCCTGCTCCACGACTGCCTCTCCCACGGCCACGTCGACCACGCCTGTTGTTTCCAGAGTGATGAGTCTCAAGATTTGGTTCTTCCAAAGTCGAATGTGGAGGATCTTCATGCTCCTGCTTGCTGTCTGCATCTGAACTTGTTCTCCCTTTCGAGGAACTGGCCTCTTCTGCCCGTCTCCTCATTTGCTCGGCCATTTCGTGCAACAAGGATGACTGTGCACTCGGGGCAGGCACATTCGTGTCGATAGCCTCAATCCAGGGATGAAGAGCCTGTGCCCGCATTTCCGCGTTATTGGAACGATCCAAAGCACTCGCAACAGCGCCTGCTCGTTGGCCTCGCTCTGCGGGGATGTTCAATGCTTCAATTAGTTGGGAGAGTGATTGTAGTGAGACTCTCAATCCACGAGGTGCAAAGAAAGCCTCGTTGACTCCCCTAATGTAATCTTGAACAATGGAAGGCGTGGTATTCGTTGCTGAAGGATGCAGCAAGTCATCTAAACTTGCATTTGATGCTATGCACAGAGCGTTCAACCCGTCTAGAAACTCTGAGAACTCCGCTGGGCGGATAGAGTGGGCATGCAGGGCTTTGGCATATGCTCTCGGGAACTGAATGGGATCCGATGAGGTGTTTGTATCATTCTCCTGTGGAATAGCGACACGTCTTACGAGCCGTGGTGCGTACTGAGCGTCTGCATCTGGCTCATGGCGTGTGAAGTTCAACGCTTGATTGAGCAATTCTGCTGCTGGATCTACTGTCGTGCTTGCTGGAGCGCTTCTGACATCAGTACGTCCAACTGGGACATTCGAGCTGCTTTCAACATGCTGCACAGGTACAGAGGTGGTCCCGGACTCGTCGGTCACATTACTGTACTCGGGGGCTCGTTCATTTTCAGCATCCAACTCTTCACCTCTGATCCGGTATTCCCAGATCTCTGGTTCGTCTGGACCTTCATTCAGTGTCAGACGATGGGCTTCTATCTGATTGGGATCCAACGGGACGACGCCATTGCGTGCGTCGCTGATAGCCTGGTGCTGCGCTTCGTCGTATGAGGGAGGAAGGTCATCGTAAGCTGGGCCTCCCGGACTTTGCAGTGGCGTGGGTTCAAACTCAGCGTCAGAGTCATCCGCAATGGAGGTCGATCTTGGCGTACAAGGCGCGCCGGAAGTTGATGATGTCGATGGTGGAGGACTGTTCATGTTCAAGTTAGGATTGGCGGGGTTTGGCGGTGGATTGGCCATGACGGGTCGTCAGAGATTGCCTTGTACCAGAACAATCAAAGAACAAGGTAGGATTTGATATCTTGGTGGGTGGAAGGATTGATGGTTGAGGCGATGTATGATCGAAAGCTTATATGATAGCTTCTAGCGATCTGGATAGTGTGTAGTATCAGCCCGTTGTGTTGTTGCCTGTCGGAGGTCAGCGTGGCGTCCAATGAAGCTTCGGAGACCGCGCGTTCGAAGTGCACACCTTGCTGCTCAAAGCTACTCACAATGTAATTGCACTCAGCCTTCGTAATTCTCGTTTCTTGTTTCGCGGTGAGTGCAAGAACAGTATTGCGATTGGTCTGGAAAGTAGTAGGCGCAGCAGTTGCGCCACAATCCCATTCTGAAAAGTGGCGTCATTGTCTGCTAATCACCAGCAAGACAGCCCACATCGATTCGCATGGATGAATCCCCAACTATTCCCATGACCTCATAGTAAATGGTAGATGTTCTGGTAAGTCGACTATCTATTCGACAGCATCCATGTCGGTATCCGTGTTGCATGCATATGCAAGATTGTTCGTCCGCCTTATGAGGCCGCCAACCGTGCCGCCTCTAGCTTCAATACAACCTCATGTTGTCAAGCCGAAATCGCGTCGGCTCAACACGCCATTGCGGTCGAATGACCCGATACTGGCTTCGCAATTCCGCTCCCATATTAAACATACATACATGAAGAGCTGCCTAACTATCCAATTTGTCTGCACATGAACCAGGGAGCATGGCGGTAACGGTAGCTATCATCGGTTTAGGTGCTGGTGGGCTAGTCAGTCTCAAGAACCTCAGAGAGCAAGGTTTCGACGTGACCGGCTTCGAACGAAGCAGCCATATCGGAGGACTGTGGAGGTATTCCGATAGTGACCAATTATCAGTGCTAAGCACAACGGTCGTGAACATTTCGAAAGAAAGAGTGAGGACAAACTAAATATACAATGCAAGGCATAGCTGACATACATACAGGGTTGTTTCACCGACTTCCCATATCCGGATTGTTAGTATCTTGTCCCGTCCCAATCATCACAGTTATCTAAGATCGTTCTAGCTGTACCATCGTACCCTACCGCCGCTCAGGTGCATGAGTATTTACTGAGCTACGTCAAACACTTCAATCTCGAGCCTCACTTCCGGCTCAACGCCCCAATCCAGCAAGTCATATTCGACGATGATCGCCAGCAGTGGGTTGTCAAGATCGAAGGCGAGAGCGACAAGTACTTTGACAAAGTGCTCGTTGCCATCGGCGGCATGGTCGGCCAACCCAACATGCCATCCATCGAGGGCCTTGACAAGTTCCAAGGGAAAAGCATCCATTCTCGCTACTTCAAGCGACCAGAAGACTTCTCCGGCAAAAGAGTCATGGTTGTGGGATTCGGCAACAGCGCAGCAGACACAGCGACCCAACTCGTCGGTCTCGCCAGCAAAATCTACCTTGCGCACCGCCATGGCGCCCACATCTTACCTCGTATCCTCAACGGTGCCCCCATCGACCATACACATGCCCTCCGCCTCTTCAACTTGCAAGTCCTGATCATAAAATACTTCCCTCACGCAGGCGAGCGCTTCTTCGAAAATTTCGTCAAAGGCCTACAAAATAAGCGCTTCAAGCTCCGTCCAGAATGGGGTTTCGAGCCCGCACAGAAAATCCCCATCGTGTCGGATACTCTAGTCGAACATCTAGAAGCCGGAGATATTGAGTCCACCAAGGGCGTCAAACGCATCGTAGGTAGCACCATTGTCGAGCTCGACGACGGAAGGCATGTAGACGTCGACGCGATAGTATGGTGCACAGGCTACAAATCCGACTTCAGCATCATCGACCCGCGCTTCGATCCCACTGCGGCACCAACGGAAGCATGGAGCGCTGCGCAGGGCTCGAACGGCAAATCAATGTTCAATCTATATCAGAACGTCTTTTCGGCAGAGAAGCCCGATAGTCTAGCGTTCATTGGGAACGTGCATTTCACGATTAGCGGATTCCAGATATTCGACATGGCATCTATGGCTGTAGCGCAGGTCTGGAAGGGAAACTCACAACTGCCATCCAGCGAGCAGATCAAGCGGGAAGTGAGCGCTCATCACGAGTGGCTTGCAGATCTGGCCTCGCGGGGCTACAATGTGTCGCCGGGGAATGTTGACGCAGGGCCCTGGATGAGGGCGATGGATGACCTCGGCGGCATGGGCGTCAACGAGTATCTGGGTTATGGATGGAAAGGATGGCGGTTTTGGCTCAGCAACATGCGCTTCTGCAACTTACTAATGGGCGGAATTTGGTCTCCGTGTATATATCGAGCATTTGAGGGTAAGAGGGAGAGGTGGGATGGAGCGAAGGAGGCGATCGAGAGTGTCAATGCGAAGAAGCAGGAGACGATGAAATCGAAGTAGGATTAAGGTAGATCGGTGGTGTATCATATGCCAATGGTTGTGTTGAGATTGATCGGAGCGAACAGAATTGGCTCTGATCATGGATTACAAAGCTGATATAGCGTCATTCGGATCGAGATATACGCAAGGTTCATTTCTCCGCTTGTGGCATCGAGATATATAAACTATCCTTGTCAGCTAGTACACCGTATCAAACCCCGCCACCATGACTTCCCAAAGCGAAATCATCGAAATCTTCTGGTCCCTCCTTGGTCCATGGCAATACCTGTACATTGTGTTAACATTTCTCCCAAACACTATACTGCGGCTCCTTAAAGCAGGTAATATCAAAAGCCTCTTCAGCTGGAGTCTTCTCAAACACGCGTGGTTCAGTGCTTTTTGGAAAGTCGCAGGACCCCGCATTCGACAACGCAACGGACCCCGCATCACAGCACTGCTCAATGGACGAGTAACGAACGCACGCGTTGTCGATGACCAAGTGACGCCCGGCGTTGGCGGTGTTGTGCTTGATATAGGACCGGGCTCTGGATCTTGGGTTGATGTTTATGCTGAAGTCAGAGATGGTGGTGCCAGCATCCAAAAGATATATGGCGTGGAGCCGGGTTTTGAAGCACATGGACAGCTCTCCAAAAGTATTCGTGAAGCTGGATTAGAAGATTTGTATGAGATTTTGCCAGTCGGTGTCGATGCACTTGAAGGCGTGAAAGTAAAGGGAGATCATTATAGGGACCAGCAGCTTCGAAAGGAGAGTGTCGACTGCATAGTCTCGTTCCTGTGCTTGTGCAGCATACCCGAGCCGGAGAAGAATATAGCTGAGTTGTATAGCTATCTCAAGAAAGGGGGAAGGTGGTATGTCTTTGAACACGTGCGAATTCAAGGCAACAGGCCGATGCAGCTCTATCAAGGTATGTGCTGGTCACTTGAGCCTTTCGTCAGAGGGGTGCTGAATTTGCCATGTTAGCTTTCGTCAATATATTCTGGCCACACTTTGTTGGCGGATGCCAATTGTGTAAAGACACTGGACGATATCTTCGAGAGGCTGGGCCGTGGGAAACGATTGATATTGCTCAGCCACCGGAGGAGGTTTGGCACCAGACTGTTCCTCACATACTGGGAACTCTTACGAAGTGATCATAGTGGTGCATGGACAAGCTACGAAAGAGACGATCTCTAAGCCAATCCTTTAGTATTAGGAGCGATTTAGATATCTGACCGGAGACAGCGATAACGGATTTGCATTAAAGGATGTGTAGTCGGCAGTAGTCGTTTTGGCCGACGTACAATACAAGTGGATCCGTGTCGTCGGTGTCTCGATGTCCGAAGGACGCTGTCGAATTGACCGACGGCTAGACAGGGGTACATGACAACGTTAGGCTGTTCAAAGCATAATGTTCCCACTCGTTCTCCAGACCCACCAATCAATAGCTGTCTCGCTTACTACCCTGTTGACGCGTCGGCCAAATCGGCAGTGCCCTACGATAGAGAGTGGGAGTCCACTTTTATGAGGTACGACTACGCGGGGCACGCAATAGCATATCTATCTCTCGAGCGTCCTGCATGTGAATACAACACCACCCAAAATCTTTTCCAAAATGGCCTCCCTGTTAAAGCAATCTTTGAAGCTTGGACTCGTCCAATTAGCAGCTGGCGCTGACAAGGCCCAAAACTTACAGAATGCACGCGCAAAGGTGCTGGAAGCTGCGAAACGCGGCGCGAAGCTCGTTGTCCTTCCAGAGTGCTTCAACTCACCATATGGCACCAAGTACTTTGATAAGTACGCCGAGACGCTTCTACCATCACCACCGACCGAATCACAATCGCCGACCTTTCACGCGCTATCACAACTCGCAAAGGAAGCCAACGTATACCTTGTAGGAGGAAGCATACCGGAGCGCGATGATGGCAAGAAGGAGCTATACAACACCAGCTTGACCTTCTCGCCGTCTGGAGAGTTGCTTGCGACGCACCGAAAAGTGCATTTGTTCGACATCAACATACCGGGCAAGATCCAGTTCCGAGAGTCGGACGTGCTCACTGCGGGGAACAAGATCACCTTGGTGGACCTGCCCGACTATGGCAAGATCGCGATCGCAATCTGCTATGACATACGCTTCCCCGAGCTCGCGACGATTGCCGCGCGCAAAGGTGCATTCCTGCTGCTCTACCCAGGCGCATTCAACCTCACAACTGGCGCTTTGCACTGGGAGCTGCTAGCACGCGCGAGGGCGACAGACAACCAGGTGTATGTGGGCTTGTGCAGTCCGGCGCGAGATATGAAGGCAGACTACAATGCGTGGGGCCACAGTATGCTGGTAGACCCGAACGCGGAGGTCCTGCAGCAACTGGATGAGAAGGAGGGCACGCTCATCGAGGAGCTGAAGGCAGGGAAGATTGAGGAGGTCAGGAAGGGGATTCCACTGTACACGCAACGGCGCTTCGATGTCTATCCGGATGTGAGCCAGGGCGGGAAGTTTGAAGAATAAGGCTGGGACTGAGAGTGAGCCAGGTCAGATATACTTGAGCTCTTGAGCCCGAAATCGAAATCGAATATATGCCAATCCATCGCAGGCGACATGTGCATTGACGTGGACTTGTTGAAAACCGGTCGCGACGGGCTGCGTGGTGTTTGCCAGCTTGTGCTACAGCGCGCTGCATGTGTCGAAGTAGCCCTAGAGAGGCGCGGGCGCATACGTGATGCTGACGCACCGCGACTGCCCATGGAATGACAAGTAGGAGAAAGACATCTTGCAAAAAGCAGCTGTTAATATAAGTTGAATGACAAGCAGTACTATGCATGGTGATTAAGACTCCTTGGGACGAGGTCGTACGGCAGCACCAGCACCAAGTGGCTGCAATATGGTGGGATGCGCAGCGTACGGCGCGTCAAGCCGCCGAAAAAGGGCTGGGCTTGTTTTGGGCGGGACAGCCCAAATGGCGGGCGGTGGGTGCCCGAGAACAGGGCAAGTAGCTGCCAGCGTTTGGCCTGTCAGATAAGGACCGCCCGCCCCAACCCGCCAAAATTTCCCTCTCGCCGCCTCCTCGCGCTGTTACTCCCCCATCAACACCGCCGCATCGCCCAACCCACCATACCAACAGCGCGCAACACTTACAATCATGGCACCCAGAACTAAGAAAGAAGATACGGGCGAGCTGCAGGTGTCCATTGAGCAGTACACTCGCACGAGGGATCAGGTACGTACTCTCCATCTGCCTCGCCTTCTGCGATGCTTGGACGCGACGGCTTCATGTTGTCGCGCCGCAAGAGCTTGTACAAGGCAGCGCGTCACTCTCGACCACGATCATGTTGGCTGTCGACACGCGTATTGTCTTGATCGCCTTCATTATGCGACTCAGATCTTACGATTGCGCAGTGCATTCCATTCGTCTTGTTTTGCGGCGCGCAATCAGATACACTGGTTGCGCTCCCACCACAGCGTGTATCACATGCTATGCGCGTCAACACAACATCAACATGAGAGTTTGTTCACAGTCACTAACTTGAATTCGCACAGGTCATCATGTCGCTCACGAACCTGCAAAGCGGTCTCGCCCATGTCCAGACCGGCCTGAATGAGCTTCTGCGCGCGTACATGCAGCACACGGCTTCCATCCTAGCTGGCGAAGACGGCGACGTGGAGAAGCTCCAGCTCCCCGCAAACGTTACTGCTACTGCGAATGCTGCCTTGGAAGCTGCGACAACTGCAGCCACCGGCATTTCTCAGGTTGTCAATGCCTCAAACCAGGTCACTGAAGGCGCTGCCGCTGATGGCAAGAACAAGAAGCGCAAGCGCGAGAAGAAGGAGAAGGATCCCAACGCGCCCAAGAAGCCGCTCACTGCTGCTTTCCTGTATGCTCAGACTGCGCGACCCATTGTGCGACACGATCTGGAAAATGCTCTCGCTCCTGGTCAGGTCCTGGAGAAGAACGCTGTCAACCTAGAGGTGAACAAGAGGTGGAACGAACTTGCTGATGAGGAGAAGGAGGTGAGTCTAGTCTGAATAATCCCTTTTCTAATGTCGTGGGCTAATTATATGCCAGGAATGGAAAGCTTCGTACCGCCAGTCCATGGAGGAATACAAGGTCGACCTGGCCGCGTATCTGGCCAAAGCTGGCGACAAGGCTGCTGATGTTCACATTGACGAGGACATGTCGGATGAGGGCGAAGCTGGCATCGAGGCTGAAGTAGCCACTATCGACTCAGACGCCTCTTCTGACGATGATGACGAGACGCCAGTCACCAAGGCTCCCTCTCCTCCTGCGGCCAAGACGCCTCGCCCCAACAAGCGCCAGAAGACTGCCCCGGCTACTGCTACCAATGGCACCGTTGTCGCTACGCCCGCTGCTACCTCCACGCCTGTGCCCATTCCTACAAGCACTCGCATAGCTGCCCAGGCTGCTGCTTCCTCCGCCTCCGAACCTCCTGCTAAGAAGGACAGCAAGAAGAAGGCCAAGGCCGCGCCTGCACCCATCGCCCCCGCGCCAGCGTCTTCAGCCAAGGAAGGAAGCCCAGAAGAAGGCAGCAAGACGAGCAAGAAGGCCAAGTCCAGCCGCAGCACCAGGAATGCTGAAGCTGAAGTCGACAAGGAGAACGCCGCTACGCCGACCGTGGAGAAGAAGAAGGAGAAGCGCGATCGTTCTAAGAGGAAGAGTGAGGTTGCTTCCTAAGCTTCCCCATCCTTCTTATCATCTCTCTTGTCCCACTCTGGCACCCCTGCTCCATTCGCTCAGCGTATCGTTTCTGTCATTATTGACGAAACAGTGTGTTATCTCTTTAGTGCCGATATACACGGACGCGGAATGACAAGCTGTGTATTAACGATATGAACGTAGGCGATGAAGCGCGTGTCCATTTCAAGACGCCGGTGCCTTTGCCTTTGCATGTGCGGGACGCAAATCGGCGGATCGAGAAGATTGAGCAGCGCATGGAGAGGATTGAGAAGCTCAGATGACATGACAATGTCGATTTTGTATCATGGCGTATGTTAGGGCGGTTTTGAATGGGTGGGCACGCTCCTGAGGAGGGCGAGATGAAATCAGTCTTTCTATTTGCGTTCATCGAGTTGTGCTCGTGCTCGTGCTTGTGACGCTTTTTCTTCAATGTTCATCAAAGATTTTCCATGTCAAACTCCGCTGAACTCCAGAAGGTACCTATAATCTGCTCCCAACCAGCCCAAACGACCTGATGTTACACGCTTTCTCCCGTCTAAGGCTCTTCACGGCAACGGCTCAGTCGAAAAAGTCGACCGTAAATCCACTCCACTAACTGAGTTTGCCCTCACTTCCCCACCTCCAAGCTCTCCACCGCATCCTCAAACTCCACATCATCATCTCCATCCACATCCATCTCATCCTCCTCAGTCACCCCTCCCTTCCCAACCCTCCTCTCAACAGCCTCCTTCTCCCCCTCCACCTCCCTACCCACAGCCGCTTCCACCACCTGCTCACCCCCTCCCACACCCCTCAACATCTCCTCCGCGAACCGCATCCTCTCCTTCCGTACCTCCTTAAGATACTCGAGCGTCAACCGCGCACACTCCTCCTTGGCCTTCTTCTTCCCAAACACGTTCCGCACCTCGCCGATCGGGCCTGCGTGCTGTCCGCCGCCGGCAAAGTAGCATGCGACGGTGTGGAAGTCGCGGTCGAGCGGGTTGGGGGTCCAGCGCCACTCGGGAGTGCCGAGGGAGAGGGCGAGGGCGAGGGATTGGAGTTGTTGGGCATAGGAGTTTGAGCCTGAAGGCTGTGGTGGGGGAGCTGTGGATGTGCTTGGGGATGGTGGAGCGAAGGGGTCCTGTGCGGTTGATGATGATGCTTTCTTGCGCTTCTTGATGCCGCCGACGGGGAGGGTGTTGGCGGGCCAGGTGCCGAGGGCTTTGAAGTGCTCCACCGCGAGGCGCGCGGCTTCTTGACGGGCCACTTTTTTGGAAGTGAATTTTGAGTCGAGAGAGCCGAAGACGAGGGCGGGAGAGGAGTCATTGGAGTCGATGGTAATTTGGCAAGTGAAAAGGGTAGCTCCAACTTGGTAGTCGACGTATGTGGGTTGAGGAGCGTCCATGGCACGTTGGAACTCTGGAAGTGTGTCAATCAGGTCATCTTGCATGTGGTATAAGGAGGTGAACACACCAAGAAGCTGGCCAGTGTAATTTGGTCCAGGGTCCTTCTTCTCTTGGGCTTGCTGCTGTGCAGGTCCCTTGACCTTGGCAAATGATGCGAATTTACCTTCCTTCTCTGCAGTTTCGATAAGCTCGTAGGCCATCTTGCTCACCACCTCGGTCGCCTCATGCTTGCTCCTTGTCGAAGCTGGAGTCTGTAGCGTCACGCCTTTGAGCTCCTCAATACCAGGAAAGGTTACGATGGAAATCCATCCCTGCATGGTGCTTCCTTTGGAATCGAAGAAGGGCTGAGGGAGACCCAGCTTCTGATGCTTGTCATGCAGCGCGACTTTGTACTTTGATGATCGTGACCGGGTTTCAGCGTCCATTTTCTTCACCACACCTTCATCCACAAGTCGAGTCAGAATCGGCAGCGCAAGCTCACTGAGTGCCTCCTTCACCGCTTGTTTGCCCGAGTAGACCTTATCAACCTTGATACCTTGAAGTTCGTCTACGTCCAAGCCAGGGAAGCTGAGTGTTCCAGTCCAACCATAGGCACTACCTCCACGGTAGTCGAAAAATGGCTCCTGGAGCCCAAGAGCTTGGTACTTCTCATGGAGGGCGACAGTGTATTTGGACGTGCGAGCGCCAACAGCGACAGGTCCCTGTCCGGGTTGTGGTGTGACTCTGTTTGCATTGCTAGGGTTAGGCTGTGTATTCGTGGCAGCGTTGCGGGCAGCGTTCTCTGCGTTGACCTTGGCCATGAATTCATCCATGCTATAGAAGCCCTCGAGGGCGACGCCAGAGTCCGAATGGTCACCCGCCGGGGCAAGCGTAGTCGCTTTGTCCAATTCCATCATGTGCAGGAACTAGATCAAGACAGGGGGAGTTTTCTCGATCAATTTGGCAGCCAGACTTGAAGAGGGGAATAGAAGGACATTCGAAGGACCCGAAAGCTATATCAGTGGTATTTTGGTCCCCAATTATCAAGGTGATTGCGGAAGGAGCTGGTTGCGCTCGCGGGTTGTTGTTTGTTCTTGGTGGGGCCCGGGCAAGGTGCATGTGACTACGCGACGACGCGTTTGCTACACAACACCATCAGATGTAACGTATGATTTCTTGAGTGTTCCCGGACTTGCTCGCGCTCCGCCAAGGTGAATTCCCTTGAAGAACTACGAGGATGGTTGGACACCGGAGATCTTGCTAGTGAGAAAGAAGGCAAGATAGCCACCGATAAGGCCCCTGCGATACATGTCAGAAAAGAGGCATTCTTATGTAGCCTAGAAGTCAAGGCGGGCTAGAGCTTTGTGCGTCGAAGAATATTCTAAACGCGAATATCTCATTCACAGTGCATTTGCTAGGTAGCGGTGCCGGCTTCGTGCATTGATTGAGGTACGCTTGTGCAAACTCCAGCTCGTTCTAAAGCTCGACTGATTTCGGGTCCTCTTTCTCGTATATGTCGACAAAGTCTTGATAGTAATCGATCATCTCCTCTGCGGCATACACTCTGCGAGACGTGAGCGTTTGGCGTTCTCGAACTTGCTTCGCTCGTGAGCACTGAGTGAAGTTCGAAATGCTGGTATTGTATTCGTTATGAGGGCGTTCTTCTTTTCCGAAGCAGAAGAGATGTGCGGCGATGGTGACGAAATGTGCTTGAGAAGCGAGAAGGGCTCATTGTGACTTGTCCGGACTTTGGCGGCTGTGGGTGTGATGGATGGTTTAGAGAGTGATTTGTTTTGTTCTGTGGTGTATGGATAGTGGAGTACGAGCGAGCTTGAACATTTCAATATGATGCTTACAATGCGCTAAGACGTGACAATAGCCTCCATGAAGACCTTGGTATGTGAATGTCACGTCAGATTCATACTTTGAAGGGACGCGGGTTTGATACAAGCAATCATGATCATGGCGACAATGCATTGTTTGTAAATGCAGTGGCTACCAATATATTCAATATCACTCACGAGCAGACTCGATCCCTAATTTGTAAAGTTCGTTTGATTATTTTTAGTAGTCCTCCGACAGGCCCCAGTCCTTATACTCCACCCCTTCATCAAACTCCAATGACTTTTGTTCCTGCTCAGACACGAGTTCACTGTGCTCGAAGTCTACGATGTAGCTAGACACGTCATTATTAGTAAGGTGCTAATACATGAAATGTGAACACGACTTACCATTTGCGCTTCTCCTTATCCCACTTCAGATTGTGGAGACCCGTGTCTTCACACTCGAGCCCGCACTTCCAGGCCTCACTGGATGCTGTGAGTGATAGTCGTGCCGTCCAATTGAGAGTAAACTTACAGGTTGGCGTCTTTGAAGTCTTTACACAGATCCTCGCGCTCTGTTGGCGTCATATCTTGAAGAAATTCCTGGTCCAAGTGCGTCCCTGGAACGTTAGTCATAAGGATGAAGACGATGAAGCCACCTTCGATTGCTTTGCGATGAAAACCAAAAGGCAATACGTCTGGCACAAAATCCAACAGCCAGGGAGTACTTGAACAGTTGCGATCGGCCAGACGATGGAGCGCAGCAATCTCGTTCAATGTATCTGCATTAGGCTTCTTCGTTCGCTGTATGCACTTGCGAAGGCCTTTCTGTAGCCTTGCGATGTACGCTTGTGTCTCTTCAGTATCCGCTGGATACTGCGTGAGTTCCTTGACGACCTCGTCGATGTTGTCCTGATAATCATCAATCCCCTCGTCGCTCGCTCGCACTCTATGAACATTAGCGGTGAAAGATTGACAGAGAGCATGTCTACTTACTGAAATCTGATCTTGATCATAGCTTTATCACCCATAGTATGCTGTTTGGAAACATCTTCCACACAAGTGGCACTGGAGGCTTGCCTCTTAATGGGGTGAATGTTCGGGCAGTACTTTCGCCCAGGGTGGTTGTACAGTCTACATGTGCACAAATAAAGAGTGGGTTCCACAAGTGCTAGTTCCACTAAAACGTTGTCCTTGTAGAGCAATAGCCTTGTATGCAGGACTTTCAAGTAGACAGCTAAGTACAACTTGCCTAGGTCGACAATAGTCACTCGAATCCGCCGAAACGATCGGGCACCCGGACGCAGCCAATTCATCGCCATGAGCATACTGCTGATACTCTTCCCTCCTGTTAGGATGTCAGTTACCACAACTCATCAGTTGAACCACCCATTGCGTACTGTCACTTCTGTAGATGTTGTTTCCTCAAAAGTTTGTCGATGGTAACGGGGCCCCAGCATTGATAGCTTAGCTACAGCAGGTACTAGGAATACATTATCGTCGATCACTCAATCCAAGAATCCCACCAGCGTCTCCAACATTTCCCGTTCTGCTCGTTCAACCTCCATATTCCCATCGAGCTGTGCTTGCAATGTCTTCTTAACATCTTTCAAGCTCTCATCTCGCTCGCCTAGCGCTTTGACAATCGCAGTCTTTGCGCCATCATCTTCAGCTACAAGCCATGCCAGTACTGCATCGATGCGCTCAAGGCAGTACAGCCCCTCGCTTAACCGAGTAGGAATGTTCTCTAGCTCCAGCTCGTCTTGCTCTTCCTTCGACAAGCCCCTCTTGCGGTCTTTAAGCTTTGTATCGAATGCTGCAACGCGGCTGGCATAGTCTCGCCGTAATGTGACGAGCTTGTTGATCTTTTCGTAGTCTTTTTCGAGAAATTTCGCGAGCAGCCTGAAGCGTGTGTCTGAGTTTCCTGGTAAAGATCGGAGTAGCGATGCGAAGATGCCGAGGATGTGTTCTGTTTGTTCGGGGTCGTGTTTCTTGGTCTTCATAAACGTGCTAAACAGCGGTTTCAGCCCTCGGGACTCGACGAGCTTCTCGCAGACGGACATTGCGCTGTTCGGTACCGGTTCATTGGCGGACTCTTTGGCTTTCCCTTTGGAGCTTGTGCCATTCGTTCGAGCGTCCGCTGCATTACCGTCTTCTGCGTACCCGCACGCATGATCCAGCACTTTCAGTGACCTGCTTTTACTGGTCTTGCCATCTCGCACCAAGAGCAAACAAAGCTCTACGCCTTCGGCCTCCAAGAATTTTGCCTTGCCTATTGGCTCTTCTACTATCGAGGATAGGCAGTTGAACATGTTTTCCATATATTCTTCCTCGTCACTGTCTTTCTCGGGATCGTCCCTTCGATAAGGTGCCAAATTCGTTAAAAATATCTCAACTCCATTGGCTTCGGCTACGTTGGCCCTATTCGGTCGCGACGATTGTGTGAGGATGGATAGTACTTCCGAGGCGTACTGCTTGTTTTGCGTCGTGGGCTTCTCCTGTTTCTGCACTCGATCCAACAGCCACTTTACCAGAGTGCTCTCCTTTCCGATCATGTCTGTATTCGATGGCTGTGAGAGGAGGTTCTCGATGACGCTGAGAGAATGGTACACTCCAGTTGCATCGGCGGAGTCGGTCTCGTCGAAGCGGGAGAAATTGGATATCAGTAGACTCAGCAGATCTGCCTCCAAGAACGCGGTAACCAGCGCATCCCACTGCTCCTGTTCTCCAGCCACATCCTCATCTGTAAGCTCCGATATCATCTCAATCGCAGCAATCGCAATGTCTGTGTTCTCGTGCGCAAGCAGTTCAACCAGTTTTGCTGCCGCCGTGTTCTTCGCAAACTCCTCGTATAGCTCAGCATGTTCGGACAACGTGCTCAGGCTTTTTATGCTCTCGTCCAGGTCACCTTCTGACTCCATAAACTTGGTCGGATCATCTTCGTACTTTGCGCGCAGAGACGCATTCTTGTTGAATCTTTTCTCGAAGTTCAGACACAGCTTTCGTAACCATGTGCTGTCATATTTCTCTTCTCTTATGGCGTCCTCGCCATCTTGTGCGTCCAAGTAGTCCATAGCGTCCTTTGCGTCTTCATCGAGACCACCACCGAAAAAGCGACCTTCGTCATCGTCGCCGTCCTCATCGAAGTCGGGCGGGAGCGAGGGGCCTGCCTCATCGTCTTCGTCCTCATCTGCGACCGTCGCGGAGTGCTTAACGTCGCTATCTGTGCTGAGCTTTACAGATTTATAGGCTTGCGTTGGGTCGGCTTCGCGTGGGTTCTCGAATTTGCGCTTCGTCGCTCCATTGGCGCCTTTGAATAATTCGTCGATACTCGTCATTACGTATGATGCGATTGTGATTGAAGTACGGGTACGGCGTATCCAGGTGAGGCTGTCGAGATGTCGAAAAGACGCGTGCTTGCTGACCTCGAATTGAAGGTCGAAACGGCTACCCATAGCTCCCACTAGCGCGTTTTCAGAGTGGGGCCGCTAAGACCTACAGATTCACTCCACCTCTTCGCACTTCAGCACGTCCAAGTTACAGTTTCAAGCGATGCGATGATCGACTGAAGTACACATGTAAATTGCATGTGTGATTGGTTCTAGTGTCTACAATCTTTAAGATATGTATGGAATCTCTTCACCCTATTCTTCAGGAGGAAAGACAACGATCCTATCAATATCCGCGCCCTTGTACGTCTGGTTATTGTACAAGCCACCAATTGTGATCGAGTTATGCGTTCCGTTCTCTAAGTTCAAGAGCAGTGGTGTGCTCAGAATGATACCCTTATGCGTATCTCGCTGATACAGCGTCTCTAACTTCTCGGTCTTATTGTTCACCACCACGCTGCTGATCCGTCGCAACTGCCAGGTTCCACCAAATCGATCAGGCGTGCCACCAGGTTGGTCTCCGAAACCCATGTCGTCCGTATTTTGGTAGTAGAATGAAACCCATTGTGGTTTGCCAGTACCGGCAATGTTATGGAATGTCACCGTGCTGTCGTTGCCCTCGATGCCTGTCATGATAATCGAGTCGGATCCAAAGGTGGCTTCCTGGTGATATGCATCACCAGAAGTGGTTGCGTTCTTTGAGTAATATGTCGTGCCTTCGATGGGTGTCACTTCGCCAGTCTTCACGTTAAGATCATACACGTCATGCCATTTCAGCTCAAGCGACTTCTTGTCTTCGTCAATTTCGAGAGGCAGCCATATGTAGCGCGACTCCCAGAGCGAGATAGAGTCCCACTGATCGCCAAGGTAGAGGTAGGTCGTCTTTTTGGTGCCTTTGATGCGCATGGAGAAGCCAGATTGCGAGTTGAAGGAGCGAGTGTTGAGTGGAGAGATGATGAAAGGCTGAGACCACGGACCAGAGAGCTTATCGGCACGGAAAGCGACCACATCTACAAAAGTTAGCTATGCTGCATGCACAAGAGAGAAGTTCATAAAAACATACTGTTGGGCCTATAACCCGTCTTGTGGCTCATCAGCGCAAAGTAGCTCTTGTCTGTCTGAATAATAGTTGGTGCTTCCAGATCGTACTTGTCGAACCTGTGCACAACTTTGTCTAGAGCCGTGATATTCTCGTTGAATGATGTCAGGTAAACATCACGACCTTCCCTACGATCGCCGTTCGAGTAGAGTGAGTACGATCGGCCATCTCGGAAGTCCGTGAACATGCCAAAGTCTTGACTCCAATTGCCCAAAGGTTTGGTCGCGTCCACAAAGCTGTACGGCCCAGTGATGTTATCTGACTGGGCAAATCCTTGCAAGAGCCAGCCGTAGGTTGAGTTGTCGGCATGCCACCACATCTACATATAGTCAGTGACCACTCACACCAATCTGAACTGATGTATCGCTCACATGATATTTGCCTGTACCCTCACTGTACGCGACTTTAGGCCGTTGGATGATGTGGTGAGTATCAATGTATGGATGACCTTCGATCGGTTTCAAAGCAAGACCATGTGGCTCCCATGTGACAAGGTCGTCTGAGCTGTATACAGCAACTCCACCTCCTTCTACCTGGCCCTCGATCTTGTACTCTCCAAAGAGGAAGAACTTTCCAGTGTCCTGATCAAGAGTCACACCGCCGGCATGCGCATTGACGAGATCCCCCTTCGTGTCTCTCCAGCGTGCACCAGGAACAATCCATTTGGCGGAAACAGTCGCGGCAGCCAGCAATAGCTGGCATGAAATCGAGCTGATACCCATCTTGACGGTCAAAGGAGATGTACTGGGGCTGGTAGAGGCATTTCGTCATGGCCAGGATAATATATACATTGCATGCAGCATGGGTGTTTGCCAGCCAAGACGGCTCCGGTGTACATTCGCCCGAACCGTCAGGAACGGTCATCGTAGAAGGTCGCGTATGCGGGGCTCCAGAGAGATCGACATCATCCAAGCTCGCTCTTCTCCAGGTTTCTGGGCAACGCCATTCCGCTTTATGCAAGGTCCTTTCGGTTTCGCGGAAGATCACAAGTTAGTCACTCGGTTTCGGTGGGTTAGTAGCGATAAAACATCAGGTGATGCGCGTGCATTACTACAGTGGGCAATTGTTCCGGAACAATTCTGTCCTGGCTATCTTGCAAGTTCGAGAACGAAGGATTTGGAGCTGCTGTATGAGGAGGCTGGGATGCTGCGGGGAAACTGTGCAGATGGCCTTGCCACTAGCGTGTGTTAGCGCAACCTTTCGTAAGGAAATGTCAACGAATCTTCTCATCTGCAGTCGGAAAGGTATAACGCTATTTTCCTCAGTATTCCTTTAGCTCGTAATGCACTCTATGCTCTACTGAGCTGAACATGAATTTGCACAACATATCGCTAACACCAACCCAGGCTGCTTTCGACAATGGAGCGTTAGAATTCGGCAAAAGCGACACCATACCGTGATGCCCATCACCCACACCTCAGCAATTGCATCCACTATGGTCGATAAACGAACCCTGTATTGGCCACGGCCGTCATAGGCGGTTCTCGAAGGTGAACAATCACGAGAATCGCGTCGTGAACATTCTCCCCAGTGTCTTCTTGAACGAAGACTTTTTCGTGGCCTGTTCCATAGCTTCTTGAGCTTCCGTCTCTTCGGCCATGGTCCGTGCAGGAGCGCGGCTCTGTGTAGCTCTTTGCTTCTTGTCGATACTGCCAAGAAAGAGACGAAACGCCAGCCACTAGTTTCAGCGAATGAGGAAGAGGGTGAAGAGGGTGATTGTGTTGATCTTGAAGTGCTGCGCGCAGATTGGGCACCACTTTACGCCATTCCAGAGCAACTTTTCTGCGCTACATTGCAGCAGCACCTGCCAGGAGGAGAAGTGACTCCTATGGACGACATCCGATGCGTCAGGGTCTGCCAAGGTGACAACAGTATCATCCGCTTCCTTGAAGTTGACAACGAAATTTGTACTGACCGATACATCATAAAAGTACCTTGTACAGGTACAGCCCTGCGTTGAATACCTTCGGACGCTTACATGCTCCGGAACGATGCTCGGACGTTGTTGTATATCCGCAGACACACATATGTACCTTGCCCCGAAGTTCTTGGGTTCGACGACAGCCTCACAAATACGCTCGGTGCTCCATATATCATTATGCGGGAGATGGAAGGAATACCTTCCAACAAGATTTGGTTCGACCGAGACACAGATGGTGGTAAGTGGCGTACGAAGATTATGCGGCATGCTGCTGACTTTATCGCAGATGACGACGTTACTAATGCAGACCTTCCGGATGCGGGACGTATGCACATTCGAGTGAACATCCTCCGATCTCTGGCAACATGCATGTCCAAGCTACAGACTCTTGAATTTGAATGTGCTGGCACCTTGGACTTCGATGACAATGCTGATGTCCCCAAGGTTGGACCTACCTACCACTGGAAACCTATGGAAGAGATGGAAAAGCTCAGCGCTCAGGATCTCTCTACTTCAAAGAGCATTGAATGCATCCCCATCCACCCCACAAGCGGCTGCTACTTCATGATAGCCTTGAACGAGAGGTGGCCTCGCCGAGAAGATGCATTTGCCGCCATCAGCAATGGCCGTCGATGCATTCTGAGAACTATGCTATCCAATACTCCCTTTAGCCACTCTACAAGATTGGGGGACGCGAAGGAGACATTCCTCCGGCGCCACGACGATCTAGACTTTCAAAACATCCTTTGCGACGAAGAAGGCAACGTGGTCGGCATCATACACTGGGACAAATGTCGTGCCACACCGCGCTGTTTAGGCTTCGCCGCGCTTCCAGCCTTCCTCACAAAGGACTGGGCACCGGGATTTTCGTCCCTCCACGACATCCACATGCCATGGGAACTAGCAGAGTACCGCAGTGTTTACGCACGTGCCATGCTCGAAGCGACTGGCCCGGATGGCGACGGCAAGAACACAATCAACTCGGCCATTTATGAGGCGGTCAATGCTGCGCTGTACGGTGGACACAACGGCGGCAGCGTTGGAAACCTGGTACACAGACTCATCAAGGCACTGGCAACAACGAGGATGTTTGACGACAAGGACGTTCTGAGCCGTCTTGGCCAGGATTGGGAGATGGGCGAGTTTAAGATCGGCGCAGAGCTCAAGGAGTTCATTGCGCCGCAGTCTCATGTCGAAGCAATTGAGCCATGGTTCTTTCCTGGTTCAGACCAGGAATCGTAATGGTGCCTGTTTAAGTCCACTTCTTTTGTTTGCTAGGTATATTGCAGCGATCGCTCCGAACCTAGAAGATAGAGTGAGGATGGGTTGTAATTACCATATGTCAAATTCTGCACCGAAAAGGAAATGCCCGTTTTCACAGCTACCTAAAATGGTGACGACGTACTTGTCGAGAAACAGTCACCGAGGGGCTGTCAAGCGGTATCTTCACAACTCACGATTGAAGACATGGCAATCTCGCACCGCCATTACGTCATACAACCAGCATCAAAAGCGGCATGTTTTCGTGGATACTAGGCTTCATAGCATCGGTAAATTAGTGTGATTCTTTATTGCAGTTCGAGGGTCGCATACGTGCATATATGGTACCGAGGCATATGCTGCCTAGTTGGTGTAATAGGCAACCAACCGCTTTTGCCCGTTGACGTTCGAAGCTATTTGGTTCTCTTGCTCATTACGAATACATGCTCGGTATAATTTAGTCTACTGTCGTTGCACTTGGCTGCTTTTCAAACAGCGCAGGAAAGTTTTCATTATGAGCAGCAGTGTGTAAAGCGCTGCTAGCAGCAGCTGTAACTGGCGACCCTTTTCGTGCCCCATATTTCCGCCGGAAGATAACTTAATGCGTGTGCAACGAGCCATGATAGCACCACGTCGATAAGACGTCCTTAATAATCGAGTAGGCCGCCAACCTAGACACGTTACCATGCTGCACAGGACTGCAGCTCTTGGTAGGTGTGAGGGCTAAACCATTTCGCCGAGCAGTTTCGTCCAAAGGAACTCATCTTGTTATCGCAACCGCACCTTGCAGCGGCACATTCCCCACATCCAATCGCAGGAAAAGCTCGGAGATGGTGTAACCTATGGCTCTCTCACATTTTGCAGCATGCTCTCAAAAGTGCCAGCCGAATATCTAATATCGTCACTGGTGCCAGGCTCGGACTCTCACTTCTTCCTCGCTGGGTAGACACTTACCTATCACCCTGTCAAAGCGCCTAAATAGTTTTCGATCTGGACTTTAGTCTTACACGACATGTACTGCATGCTCTGTACTTGCCCAATCGTGGCTTTCTGCATTCCCGAAACCCCACTTTGTACGGTTGCCTTGCGATGCGCCATGTTCATTGGACTTCACCTCTGTGTACCACGACGTGGTACAACTTTTAGTGGATCTCAACGACTTCAATCGAAGTTACCGGTAGCCTGTACTATAGTATGACTGGCTGAATCCCTTCACCGGTGTCTGAAGTCGCGAGCCGATACGGGTTCGCACATTTACTGACACATGCGGTGCGCGAGTTGATCCACGCTAAGCGGTTGATATACGGTTGTAAATAATGGCTGGCAGCTTTTGTCAGTCATTTGCCTGGTCTATAATCAGTGCGTAACAGCTCTCGTCAAGTATAAGCATATTTCTCCCGCACTTCAACTTGAGGAAGCTGTTGGCTCTTCTCGTTGCTCACCATGGTGATGAAACCATTCGACAATAGCGTCCTTGACGGGCTTTGCTCGAAGGACCAGCTCGATCTTCTGGACTCTGTGGATCGTCTCCGATCTCAAGGTATCGATCACTATGTTTCGCTGCCGCAGATCATAGTTTGTGGAGACCAGTCTTCTGGCAAAAGCTCCGTTCTCGAAGCTATCTCTGGTGTTTCCTTCCCAGTCAAGAGCAATCTCTGCACTCGCTTTCCAACGGAACTTATCCTACGCAAGACGACAAAAGTCGGCGTCAGCGTCTCTATCGTCCCCGATCATGCTCGTAGTAATGCGGAGCGCGCTTCTCTCAACAATTTCCGAGAGACGCTTGACAGTTTCGATACTCTCCCGACACTCATCGATAATGCTAAGACAGCCATGGCTATTGGCAGCTTTGGCCGGGCCTTCTCCAAGGATCTTCTGCGAATCGAGATCTCCGGCCCTGATCGTCCCCATCTCACCATTGTGGACTTACCCGGTCTTATCCATTCCGAAACAAAACAGCAATCAATGGAAGATGTCGAGCTTGTGCAAGACGTTGTCAGGTCCTACATGATCGAACCACGAAGCATCATTCTTGCCGTCGTCTCCGCCAAGAACGATTACGCCAACCAGATTGTGTTGAAGCTCGCACGAGAGGCCGACAGAACCGGTAATCGTACACTAGGGGTAATCACGAAACCTGACACTCTGATTCGAGGGTCTGAGAGCGAAAACATGTACATCAAACTTGCGCGAAACCTTGACGTGGAATTCCGCCTCGGATGGCATGTCTTGAAGAACATGGATTCGGAGACCGGATTATCGTCCCTTCGCAAACGTGATGAGGAGGAGAAGCGTTTCTTTTCGGACGGTGCATGGCCATCGCTTCCCGATCACACTCTTGGTATCGCACGACTACGAGAACGTCTCAGTAATCTGCTGCTTAGCCAAATTGCTGCGGAACTTCCTAGTCTAATCAAAGACATTGAAGCTAAATCTGCCGCATGTCGCTCCCAGCTGCAGAAGCTAGGCGAGCCTCGCGCCAGTATCGAAGAACAACGTCTTTATCTGCTTACCGTTGGTCAGACCTGTCAGTCTCTCATCAAAGCGGCTGTCGATGGTACCTACACTCATGACTTTTTTGGCGATGCAAAAACAGATGCAGGGTATCAGAAGCGGATCCGTGCTGTTGTGCAGAACCTCAACCAGGACTTTGCCAAGAACATGGCTCGCGATGGTCACCACTTCGTTATCACGGAGTCATTGACCGCAGTGTCTGGAAATGAAGTCGACACCGAGGTGCAAACTATCACCCGCACCGCGTATCTGAAACGTGTCGAGAGTCTCATGGTTCGTACTCGTGGACGTGAACTTCCTGGGACCTTCAACCCGATGATAATATCAGATCTATTTCTCGAGCAATCGCAATCCTGGGAAACTCTGGCCAGATCTCATATCGCGCAGGTTGCATTTGCTGTCACCAAGTTCCTCACACATCTCATCGCTCATGTCTCTGACGCTTCCACGAGTAGCACGATATTCCAGTTTCTAGTCAAACCTGCTCTCGACACTATCTTCAGAGATGCGAAGGAGAAAACCACGGACTTACTCACTCCTCACCAACAAGGACATCCAATCACGTACAATCAGGACTTTATCGATGCGGTACAGACTGTCAAAAGGGATAGAATGAGAGTCGAATTCAGTCGTACCATCCAGGAGAGCTTCAATCTCGATGACTCCTTGTCAGGACCACAGCAGTACTTGAATGATTTCCGGCCATTGCTGGAAGCACTGATGGAGCAAAACAACCCTGATCAGAAGCAACACGCCTGCTCTGAGGCTACGGACTGCATGCAGGCTTATTATAAGGTACGTACATTCTGTTAAATGTCAGTCGCAAGCTAATCTGCACACTAGGTTGCCTACAAACGCTTTCTTGATGACATCGCTGTTGAAGCTGTCGAGAAGAAAATCGTCGCCAAGCTCCACGATATTGTGTCACCGATCAAGATCGCATACCTTGCAGATGATGTGTTGACGAGCGTTGCTGGAGAGTCTGAGGAGAGTCGTTCCCGGCGTAAGCAGCTGACAAATCAGTTGAGTGTACTTGTTCAGGGACTGGAGACATGTAAGCGGTTTGTGGGTCGAACCTTGAAAGGTATGTAGAACCGCTTCGTGTAGTCAAAAGATGGGCAAGAAAATAGAGGTTGACATGTTACATAGATACAAGGAACATCCAATCGCCTCTAGAACAGTCTAAGCCTTTGCTGCAAGATACATCGCTCGACGTCCATGGTATCGAGGTCAATGAGCTATACGATGGCCTTGACGAGATACAATCGCTCTCTGATGAGTGTTCTGACATCAGTGTACCTCTGACACAAGTATCGGTACCAGGGGTAATGCCGGGACTCGAGCTGGAACCTGTGCCTGTTCCCGAAGAGCCTGAACCCGACCATGTGCCCAATCCTAGCACAAGCTGGAGCTATTTGGCGCCAAGGGTGTCAAAAAAGAAGGGAAAGAAAATGAAAAGGGCTGTCCGTCCTATCAGTCCTCCACCACCACCCGAAGAGCCACCTTTCCCTTACGAATAATGTTGGACCACGACTACCACACATGCAGTGAGTAACAAGTTGTTGTGACTCTCATAAGTTAGCAATAGTGAATTATGTTATAATATCAGCACGATTCGTTTGACTTCAGTCTGCAATGTTGTGCTCGTGCCGTCATTTGTATGCGTGGCAGCACACGACTACATTTGATATCTACAATTTACTGCTCAATCCCACATGCTTTGATAAACTCCAGAGTCGCTTCAAATGCGTCTGTCCGCCCGAGATGCATGTTGATATTATGTCCAATGTCCGGAAGTGTCACAGCTCGGGATCCTTCATGCTTCGCAGGAAAGAAGAAGGCAAGCGCATCGGCGGAAACATCACTACCGCCAGTAGAACATTTGCCCTGACAGTAGAACAGATCCTGCTGGCCGTTCAACAGCAGAACTGGCTTGTCGAAGGTTGTTGGCACATAGCTGCCGCCGAGCGTTAATGTCTCGCCGATAGCATTATTCTGGCGTGTATTCAAGTTCTTCTTGAAGACTAACAAATTGTTAGTAGATACCGCTTACTCGGTAATTAACGTACTCTTCTGGTCGAAATGGGGATAGTAGTAGAACGCAAACTGTAGCGCTTGCTCCACAGGTGCTAATGTAAAGTATCCATTCGGCAAGTCCTTCAGCTCTGGTCGGTCCGGCACTGAATTCGCGATCTGCTGCGCGGCTGATGCAAAGCCTGTACCGGAACCTGCATGGAAATTGGAGTGACCAGTAAGCACGATAGCTTCAAAGTCGTCAGGATGTAATCGAGCAATATCTTGTGTGAGCGCCGCACCGAGCGAGTGGCCAATACCCACAACCCGTGAGAAAGGTATACCGCCAATTTGCCCACTCTTGAGGTTATCGATGATTGCGTGCGCTATCTCAACTTGCAGGGGGATTTGAACGATTTGTAACGGGTCTGGATGAGCAGATCTTCCGGTTCCGAGTCTATCGTAAGAGAACGTAGCATATCCCTTGTCAGCAGCTGCGTCCACATAGCTGTACTCGGGTGCAAAGTCCCAGTAAGTATGATCGAGAGTGCCGCCGTGCGTCAGAAACTGAACACTGGTGGGCTGAGAAGCGTTCTCACTGTTTGCCGGAATGCAAAGTTTCGAGTAGATAGGGAAGGTGTCTGAAATCTGCTGTGGCCCGCCAAAGCTCGTACTAAACGTATCGGTATCTCGTCGCACAAAATTGGTGATGAACTCGGTAAGCTCGTAGTTGTTCTCCGGACCTCTGTAGAGGATCTCGACGTTGGTTGCGACTACCGGAACATTGACGATTCCAGAGACACAAATCGCTTGGTGCCCTTCAGAATATGATAGATTTGCACCAAGGAAACCATCTGTGTTTAGCACACCAGAAGATAGGAAATCAGCTAACGAAGCCATAGTTTCGATTGTTTCTTCGTTCAAGTGTAAAGTACCAAAAGGCGAGGCAGACACCCAACGAGCTTTATACGGTGATTAGGCCTCTGGATCTATCTCAGGGCGTAACTTGTAATGTAAGCACTAAGGACAGTGCTGCAAGCGAGCCAAGACCTTCGTGCAAAACCTGAGCCTGCTTCCACTCGGTCGATCTCATACCGCTGCGATGCAAATATCATCAGAAATCAACAGCGCCGCAACATGAGTGCACTCAATCAAGGGAGCAGCTGCAGTAGTGCTGAGCCAAGTTTGCCTTAGGCTGATGTAGGCTTTATTTTTCTACTGAGCCCTGTTATTACTAATTTGTAATGTACTTATGGATCTGGAATTATATGTAATTGCAAGGTCTCTGGATAATCCTGTGTGACATTCAATTTGGCAAGAAGTAACTTGTCATGTCGAGTTACCAGTTATTGTAGGTTGGTCTCACAATCACAACAGTCATACCGGGGCAAGGATCAGCGTCCCCGCCGCTGGACGCCTGGAAGTAAGATCGCTAGCGATCGAACACGGGAAGCTCTGTGAAGGTAGCACGGAATGTCTAAAGTAATTGATAACGCTTTTAGAGCTGCACCATAATCAATTATTGACCAAGGCGAGAGCCACAGTCAGGGCCACAGTCGCGTTTCACACAATAAGGTCTTGAGAACAGAGGGTGAATCTCTTTCAATGCAAATAAGAAGAATGCCCTTCGATTGTACAAGCCTCTTGTAACAATTTCTCTAGTTGTTATCAAAAGTTCTTCCTACTGATTTCATCCACACCAGCATCCCTACTCCCTTTCCTGGACGCCTTGACGGATGTAGGTGATGCAGGAACCTCACTTCCTCGCCGTGATGCAGCTTGTGTACTGATCACCGGCACTCCCCATCTGCCGTTCTTTCCGACATTTGTCGCTGGCAACTCCACAGCTTCAGGCCGTGCAACATTCGCGCGGTCAGCTTCAACGCGGACCAAAGTGTCCGCAGCCTCGTATCGCCATTCTTCACCACTCATCTCGTAAATGCGCTTCTCATCCGGTGTGAGCTCATGCTTGGTCTTTTCAGCAATTTCAACAGGCGTTCCGTGCGTGCCTTCATTAGCTGGTAGCTCTTGGGGGTTTTTCCGGGCACGACGCTTGCGGCAGCGTAAAGCAAGCCAGAGGAATATGAGAATAAGGACGACGATCGGAATGGTAACGCCAACGATGATGGCAGTCCGCTTCTTGGAGCTGATAACTGAAGACTTCTGTGGACGAATCACATCGATGGTTCCAGTAAGATTGGTATAGATGCGTTTGGTGGTCATGAGGTTTCCTACTCCAGACGAGCTCCAGCCCCCCTCCGGTATCTGTCGCGCATCACCACCTCGCGGAGTCCCTCCAATCTTCTTGACAACGTCTGTGCTGACCTCATATTCACCGTAGGTGGCATTGAAGACGCTGCCCCATGTCATAGTAGGCATATCGAGAACAGCAATGCCATGCAGTTCCCAATCGCAATAATCCGTCACGTTGCGACGTATATTGTGTCCTCCAGTGGTTATCATTTGGCGTCCAACAGCATGGCATGTATGTCCATAGCGAGGAGACTCCGCATAGTACATCTTTACCCACGTGAAGGTTGGCAGTGAAAGGACGTAGACTTCATCGTACCACATGTTTGGTTCGGTTGGGTTCCAGCCTCCGAACATATAAATATTGTGCGAAGAGTTGTCTGGTGCTGAGCCAACCACAGTGCAGCTGTCAATTCGTGGTGGCGGTATGTCGCCGTATGTCTGCTGCTGATACCAGGTCCCATTGTCGGATGGATTGTTGCGATAAGACTCAATGTCGAATATATCGACTGTATCGAACTTTATGAGGCGGCCCGTATCTTGGGAGGTCGGCCTACGGATCCCGTCATAGACTCTGCCTCCTAAAGCTACCAGCACTCCACTTCCTCCAACCGCAGGAATGTATTGCATGGCGCCCCCAATGCGCGGCTGTGGATCTTTCATGGTGATGGTTACATTTCTCGCCGATTTTTGGACTAGGTCAATGACCATCATACCATTGAGCAAAGTCGCGCTATCGCCAACGGTTCTTGTGTATGGCTCGGTACCATTATCGACTTGGCCGCTGAGATAGAATGCCAGACCTTGGTCAGGGGCCTCAGCAGAGAGACCATAGCTGGGTGTTGTTGTCTGCTTAAGATCATATTGGTTCCACGTTTGCGTGTTGTTGTTGAAGGAGAACAGTGGATAGGCATTCCTACGAACCAAGGTGTACGATGTCAGTAATGTCTCACATATGCATTTCGCAAATCGGCAACTTACGCATATACCTTGTCCGAGTTTAGGAATGACTGGTTGCCTCGGAAGGTGGTGCCACTATAAGTGTAGATCTCCGACGTGTTGTACGAGCCATGATACATCGCACCGTTGGTCATTGCGTGTCTAACATAGTCACCAGTCGCAGGGTTACTGTGGATCTCAAGCGCCGTCCAGGATATGTTTGTCTTCCAGTCCCATGATTGTCTAAGATCAACTTCAAGGAGAAAAGGATCTACTCAGCGATGAGCATACATTCATGCCAATATTATTGCTTGTAATGCACAAGATCCATTCTAGACACGACTTACTGTAACCGAGTGTGTTATTCTGCGATTTTACCGTGAGATTCGGCACATTGAAGGTCTCTATACCACCGTAGAGGTATAGAATATCGTTCTTCACAACAGCTACACGGCTGCTCAGTACACAGGTCGTAGTTGGGGCGTGGAAGTAGATCACCTTGATCTATAGAATGACGTGTACTGTTAACAGACGTCTATTCGATCCATTGGGTAAGGCGCTACTTACGATACCATCGAGCACAAAAGTACGTAATCACGTCCAAAGGCTGCCACACCGAGGGTAGCTGTGCGGCGGCAAGACCGAAGAGAATCTGCACTGCCATACAGCACGTCGCCCACCTATGTCTCATATTTGCTTTCGAACCCCGCTGCGGAGGAGTGACGATAATGAAACAACGCGGCCAGAAATTCGTGAATGAAGACAATACTCGGGATAACTGCCTTAGATCCCTCTCAAGGGCCACTGCTACACCATGCTCGTGTCAGACTGGTGTCCCAATTGCGTAGGGATGAGTAGGGCGCTGAGGCGGCCATGTCGTTATCGAGTCGCCGATCGAAGCTCTCCAACATATCATTCGTAGAACCTGATTCAGACCAATGGAGTATTACAATCAAGAATCCTTTCGGTTCCGTAACCACAAGATGCACCAATGATAGTTCGAGCTATGGACCCAAACATGTTAGCGCCATCTGATACTGGTTAGCCACATTATCTAAAATTTTCGTCGCTTACTCACCCACGAAAAACACCGACGATGGACCTCCAACTACCTCACAATTGGGCCTGCGGCATGTACCGTTATGCACGCCGCTGAAAATGGCTGTGCTGTCCCAAGTGGCATTGGCTGAAGAACCGAGTGGCTTGAACCTACCGCGGAAGACGATAACCTTGCCGGGTCGAACCCTGAGGAATTGCATGTTGGAAGTGACCGTCGTCCTGGGCCCTGTCCACCCAGTCCATTATTGCGCGAATAGTACACCATGAACCCTGATCATGCTTGTGAGGAAGTGCTAGAGATGCTTGGCCAAGAGGCTGAATGTTCGAGACCGTGCCACTGAGCTCACCGCCGCCTCACGCGGCTGAGCCCTGGAGGTTTCGGGTGCGTAGCGATGCTTGCTGCCGCTTGACCGTCTCAGTCATGTCTCTCTGATCCCCGCATCGACACCGGTAATCGGCGCGGGTACGATCTCTTGTCATCGTTGCTTCTGCGCACGCATATAGTTTGCTGAAATCCGTAGGGAAACACAACTATACTTCTGGTCTATGTTACGGTATATGTTAGAGATCGTCTTGAGTGATAGTGATCAGGCATCTTACGCGGCATGTTGCGGCGTCTTGCGGCATCTTGTTAGAAGTCTTCTTGGCAGCGAATCGCAGGTGCAGCATTGTGCTATTCTGAACCTGGTAGGTGTCCATACAGTACTGATACCGTCAAGCGTGACTGAAGAAAAGTGCAGCGAGGTGGCTAAGTTGACTCCATATATGTTGGTTGGTTGAGGAACGCGCCTCAGGTTACTCATCGCCACCACGCAATTGGAGTTTTGTTCTAAATAGTAATCATCGAGCTCTAAAGTATGCAGGTCTTCTGTGTCTCGTACTTTTGCAACATGGGAAGTGGAAAATGAGTGCAGAATCCATCAGTGAGCCGGTAAAGGCATGTAAGTCGCGCGCCAAAGACATGCATCGGCCGCCGCTAAAATGCCGAAATTCTAAGCTAGCCTAACCCGCATAGCCTTTCCCGTGAGAGTCCAAACAACTTCGACCACTGCCTATGGGATTAGCAGATCACAGCGACTTGTCAGCAACATTGCGCATTACTTAAGTTGTGTTTGACCCGAATGCGCGTTCTCACACCGTGCACGCATATGCACCGGCCGTTGCTTGTCAGACTAGCTGGCTCCGCGCCAAGGGATTCGTGAACTTCGTTGCACGCAATGATACCGCTCATCCAGAAAGCATCGAATGTATGCGCACATTGTAGGATCAGGAAACAGAGATGCGATCGGTAAGATCGAGATACCACCTGCGAACTGTCGCTGCGTGTGGCTGCAACTGAAGAATCACACTGGTGGCAGTTCACAGGCTTTTTCCCTGTTCTAGAACGTCTAACTAACGTTCTGCAGTAAGTGGTCTCAACAGGTTACGCACTTTACAATTACGCTAGAAACATACATTGACTTTGTACCGAGGTATACTACCTAGATGCGAGAGATGCGCGGCGTAAGACCAAAGCTTTCCATGGATGAAAGCATTCACCCCTTGACAAGAATTACACTGATCAGATACAGCAAGAATCAAAGTTGTGACTATACACCTCCCCCACAATTTGGGTCACCTGGAACCGAGCCGCTGGTCTGTCGCAAACCTTGTGGACACGCAGACTTATCGTCGAATGGCGCTGCCGAGCTTATCCAGGCAGTCAGGGCCTGCATCGATGCGACGCCACACCATCCTGACCCGACTATTGACCTCTTTGATTTGACATCGGATATACTTTCCACGGTTGGCTTCAACCTAGCCCATTCTTTCACGGAGTTCGGCCCATGTATACAACAGTGGTGCCCAATCATCGTCCAAGATCATCTCCTGAGCAATTGTGATTATAAAGTCACAGAGCCAGTCAGCACGCAGGAAGGACCTCAAGATCCAATCCTGTGGCTGTCGCTGTGGCTCGTGTTGCGCAAACCGTGCTCACCTGAGGAGCAGATGGGCACGAGCGAGTTGTACACGACGCTCAAGCAAGTCCATGCATTGTTACAGAGTGCCCCAAAATTGGATCTAAGCGTACTTCAAGTCGGTCTAATCATCGCAGTATATGAGTTGGGACATGGTCTGAGACAACAGGCATTCCAGACAGTCGGGAGTTGCACGGCCACATTACAGTTCCTGGAATTGAGTACAGGGCAATCGCAGGATATAGAGCTTGAGGGCAATTTGAGGTGGATGAAATCAAGTGTTGCTATGCTCGATCGGTTAGTCTTTCTGCCTGGATTGAGGCTAATGACGTCGATTGATCATTCTAAATTAGTCAACTACCACTTTCGATGACCGCGGATTGCCTTCCGCTTTCCCTCTCTTCCCGCCATGCTATAAGTCTAGCATTGCGCAAGACTTTGGGGTCAGCTTTGCCTCCATCGTCAATACGACAATCCGCAACCTCTCCGCGAAAGGTTTTCATAAGAACCGGAGCTGCCATAGCAGCTGGACACGCTCTCGAATATGTCCACAGTCGGCAGCAAGGCTCGGATCCCGACCAACCTTACGATCATGCAGACACTATTGTGAATCGCTGCATCTCCATGCTAATAGTGAAGCCGGACTCTCCGGACTCTCTATCTCTGCTGCATTGCGATGCTGCACCTATGACGTTTTGGTAAGCATTTCGAAGCGTGCTGAGTTTAGCTACTGATGCAAGTCAAGCTCTCACATAATTCTCCAGTCTTCGCAGATCCAGTATCTTCGCAATGCGGGTCTATGTGGGCAGTTACCTGCGAACCCATCGCAAGAATACTCGAAGGCGCTGATAGCGCTAGACTTCTCCCGAAGCATGTCGTGGGAGATGGTGCGCATCGTAGGTCAAATCGTCAAATCCGAAGCATCGGTGTCAAGAATAACGCTCGCTGGCCTGTGCAGCGTCATGCGTGCGGGTCTAGCTGTGTTGGAAACGAGAAGTTTTGTTGATCATGACAATGTGATTAAGCAAGGAGAGCTTGAGGCCTACATCAGAATCCTCAAGTGGTTCGCAGCACGGTGGCAGATTGGGAATGAGTACCTAGAAAGAGTCGAGAATATTGTCGATTATCTATGATTAGAGCTAACATGTTTCTTTGGCTTTATTTATAGGTCAGCCAGGTGCGTGATAGGTCAGTACCACATTCGGCTAGTGTGGTTGGGGCCATCAAGGGCTGCGCCGCTTCAAGAGAACAGTGTACGAACGAGTGATATGTCCTGACCTATTCCCCGATCTCATCAACTCCCCTTCATCATCCTCCCAGATCGCCTCGTGTCTTCTCACAATTTCCCAGATCATATCCCTTGAAAGTTTGTTTACGTAGCTATGAAAACGTGGAGTCGCCCATCGCAAGACAGATCCCAACTCCTCGGACTTCCCGACGAATTGTTGATACCGATCATGGAGTTTGCGGCTTTTGAGCTACCAGCAAAGCCTGGAGTTGCGGCAAGGGCACTGCTTCTCGATACAAGTTCGTACGACAGAAAGCACAACCAACAGTGCATCAAGATCTTTTGCCAAGTTTGCTTCAGGCTATATCGTATAGCACAGCCACTGCTCTATCACACTATTAATTTCCGATCGTCGAAAAGCGTGGTACCGTCTTCCGCGTCTGTTACCAAACTTCATCGCACGTTGAAGGAGCATCCCGACCTTCGACAATATTGCAAGTAAGTCTCTGTTGGCTAAGACGATGCGGGGTCATCACATATGCCCCATTCCATCACTATTCGGACGTCTTGCATAATTCACTGTTTTCACGATTACGCACAACCAATTAGTTGACATCAACAGGTGCTTGCGAATTTACATATCTGATTCAGTCCAGCGACCAATACGGCCAAGTGATTTCGCGATCGCATTGGACATTGCATCTTGGTTGACACGAGTTAAAAGACTACTGCTGGAAGGCAGTTTTTACTTCAAGATTCCCCAAAGTGGCATGAGTGAAAGCTGCAGGGTTCAACTTTGGGAGCTTATGCGCCGTATGAAGACCGCTTTTGTCGATCTTGAGCATTTGGCGATCGCCGGTGGGAGAAGCAGCTCACTTTACTTGACTGAAGTCCTTGAGTTCGTCAAGTTCCCCAACCTGAAGACCTTTACAATATCAGGTATAACACAAAATGCCAATGAGCTGAAGTCGGTGGTACGTGTGATGGCAATGAGATACCTACAACACGCTGAGCTCATTTTTTGTGCAGGATCAGCACGCCGCGCCGTTCACGCAACTCTATCTGGCTAATCCTTTGGTCACCCCAATTTCCATCAGCGCTATCATCCAATGGCCTGTGGTCTTGACACACTTCTCCTGCGGGAACATTCATGACCATAATATCATCATCGACCACACAATGTTCGAACATTGGTTGCTCGTGCACAAAGATACCCTGACGCATATCAAACTCGGGTACTGTGTTTTTCATGCCAGTGAACGTATCTTCAACGCGACCCTGTTCCCGCGGCTTGAGTATCTCCAGCTCTCGAGATGGAACATGCCTGAACCCATGCAATACTACGGACGGGATGCCAATTTACTTGGTCCAAGCCTCAGCACCTTTGTCTGGGACTTCGAAGCGTACGAGCTGAGATCTGAACGTTGGAGAGATTTTCAGGCCGCCGATCGCGATTGGTTGCGTGAACTCACCCATGCGGCTGTGATTCGTTCAGCCTCGCTTCAATGTGTCCAAATCAAGTTTTCGCCCTCGTTTAGCGGATACCGAGAGCTTGTTGGATATCCCTGGGATTTGATGGACGAAGTAAGAGATGAAATTATGAGGCCAAATGGGATCGACTTGATTTACAACGAGCCACCTTTGACAAGAGAGAAATATCTCGAGCTTATACCCTCTGCAAAGAGCAACGGCAAACCAAGTCGCATCTTTGATGCCTAGTATGTGCCTTGCGTGACGCACAGCCTTCCTCCATCATTTAGCAAGACCAGGCCGTTACAAAAGGCTCCTGCTCGGCTCGCCAGATACACCACAGTCCCGCCCATCTCCTCTTCGCCACCAAACCTTCTGGCTGGGATGAATTGTGGATCGTCGAAAGCTTCCGTTTCTGGGTTACGTCCGGCGATGAGTTGATCCGCCATCTCTGACGGGAAGACTGCACAAACGTGGTCAGTAGACGTTTATCTTACATTGTGATACGAGGAAGGACGTACAGCCCGGTGCGAGAGCGTTCACGCGGATACCATGCGTTGCCAATCCCGATGCAGCATGCTTCACCAACGCCAAAATTGCACTTTTACTGCCAGTGTACGCGGGCGCACACGACCAATCTCTCAGGAAAGCACCCACGCTGCTCGTTACAATGACTTGGCTCTGGATCGAGGGGACGCTGCTACCTTGCTTAAGTGGCGCCCCAAAGCCTGCTTTATGCACAGCGTTGCTGTTTCCAGCATCTAGCAGCTCGAGGAAAGCAAGTATGGTGAAGAGTGTAGCCGTAGTGTTCACCATAAACACTTCGTTGAAGTCTTCCATGCTGGTGTCTTCGAACATATGCTTGCGCATTTCGCTTATGCTCTGTTTGGCACTGAACGTTGCTATGGGGCCAAGAACACCAGAGTTCGCCACGAGAAGGTTGATATATCCGGTCTCGCGGGTAATTTGGTCAACTGCTGCTTGCAATGAGTCTTTGGATGTAATGTCGCATTGGATGGGAGTCAGGCCGGGATTGGCAGTTGAAGCAGAATCGAGAGAGGCTTGACGTCGACCCAGGATGTAGACTTTGGACGCGCCTGCGGCAATAAGGGAGCGAGATATCATGAGACCGATACCTGTATCGAAAGATTAATGCTGTGAAGGAGCGAGGATGCACAGCGATAACATGTTACCTGTTGCTCCCCCAGTGACAACGGCAACCATGCCCTCTACGCGAAAGAGACTGGAAGTGTCCATCTTGATGGTCGATTGAGGAAAGTTATTGGAGGCAGTGTACAGTGTACATGTACCGATGATAGCAGCTCTTACAAGTCTCCTGCTTTTTCGACACAGTTTATACACTTCGTGAGACGAAACGTCAGCTCCCCACTTTGCGCTTGCCAAGTGGAACGTCTACATAGCCAAGAACATCTAGCTAAAATTGATGTATAGATAACATCATAATCACAGAATAGTACCCGAAAGTGCTATACAGAGGGCCACTCAAGCTCATCTCGGCCTGAACGTAAGTGTGCCTTGGAGTAAACTCCGATCATTCACTCCTATCTCCGCGCGAGTGCTTATGTGATTGACATGTGATTGGCTAACAACTGTGCAGGGAATGGTGACAGTGAGCTCAGAAGCTGCATGCAAACCTGTCGACATCAATGGTACCTGCGCGTTGACTGATGTGGTTGAATAAGTCGCTCGTGCTTCCTTTGTCGATTGTTGACCTTTCTCGGCCACCCCTGCTCGACGGTTGACCTTGAACTTGAACATACTTTACGTCTTGAACACCCTGCTTTTAGAGCTTTTTCATAGTTCATAAAAATATGAAAAGGTGTCATGATTATAGCGGGCTCCAAACTCGCCGGAATCAATCTGCTTGCCCATCTAGCACCGCGCCAAAAGATCCGGAAGTCGGGGAACATGTTACTACCACACCCACGATTACACTATCCTACAGCCACTTTCCCATCCACTCCAACGCCTGCTTCTCCGAATCCTCCAAACACTTCCTCTCCTGTGGATCATCCGGATTGCCCCTAACCGCAAACCCATGCCGACCCGGCTTATACGCGACATGCTTCATCTCTGGCACCTCTTTGCCCTGCTTCTTCTCCTGCTCATGTATGCCCTCAATTTCCGCCTTCTGCTTGAAGCTAACGGCAAAATCTTCTACTCCCCACCCATAGCTCACCGGCACAACCAAGCCGCTGACGTCCTCGGGCAGCACAAGGTTACTCGGATGCAGCGCGACAACCGCATCAATCAGTGGTGTGCGAGTGCCATCAATGTCGATCATGTTACTCGAGAGCGCGGCGCGAAGCGCATATCTCCCACCCCAACAGAACCCCACCATTCCGATCTTAGTCTCTCGGGGTGTCGCGCGCCGCAACTTGGCTAGAAAATCCACACATATTGCCTCTGTGTCGGCATGCTTGTGGCGTGTACGCCACATCAAAAAGCTGGGCATACTCGCCAAAATACCAGTGTACTTTGCAAACGTAGATTGCGCCGCTGCATCGACGGGAAGCAGGGCGTCAGCGACGCTCAGGCCAACAGGGTCGCCTTTGAAGAAGTCGGGCAGGTAGACGAGGTATTCTCCTGATGCGGCGTAGGCATCGGCGATGAGTTTGTTGTTAGGTAGGCCGAGGCCGAAAATGTCGGAATAGATGACGATGATGCCGCGTGGGGAGGTGCGGTTGCCGGCGATGTAGGTGTTGAGACCGTGGATGGATTCTTCTGTCCCGGAAGGCAAGCCCGAGTGGATTGAGCCCTGTGTTGATTGATTAGTTGGACTATGATGTTAGAATTAGGGATGTTATTGGAGGGTTACGGTACCTTGATGCATTCAGAAGAGCACTGTGCAGACATGGTGGATGTGATCCAGGATGAAGTCACACTATGAAAGAGCTATGGATCTATACAAATCTCGACAATTTAAACAACAGGCGAGTAGCTTTCTGGAGTTCTCAAACTACGCGGGGTACAACGCGTTAACTATTTATCCCAACCGCTACCCACGATCTGACCGGTCCGTCCTATCTCGCGCCTCCTCGCCCCGCATCAACCGACTAGTCGCGAGCTCTCAACACACTGGCTAGTCACAACAGGGATAGTTTTTATCTTAGTGTCAGCTTCGACACGCTTATCTGGACCACGATATTTCACGTGTTGTACGCATGTGCAAGGATCCTCGCGCAATGAGCCGCAAGGAGCGTAGTGCTTACCACACGCAGCTTTCCAACTCAGTCTCACGGGAACTGATACGGGATTGGTGGTAAACACCGTCCGTGGCGCAGATAAGTGCGCCGTGATATAGTATCTCATATTAGATATGAATAGGTAGCCTGTGTTGCGATACTTCCAAGGTTGTCTTCGAGGGGCCTTCAAAGTGTTCATTTTCCATCTGCCCACCAAGCAGCGCCTTCTTGTCTGCAATTCGACGTTCACGAACGATGTGTACACCACCTTCTTTGAGCTTCGACGCGATATTATCGACCTCATGTAAGTGTTCTATGAGTGCTGTTGCTATCGAAGTACTAATAAAGGTACAGCACAATGCGAAAGAAGGTAGAACACCTAGCGGTCAACATGAAGAGGTCTCTTTGAAGCAAAAATGAGCCGAACATCTGCGACACCTTTCACATGCGCCTTAACAGTATCGAGGATGCAAGCGCGCAAAACCAGATCTACAACCAGGACGTCCGAATCGTGCAGCCACTTCTGTAGTCTCAGTCAAGGACGCCGAGGGTGCTGTGTCTGATTGACTTTGTACCCACCACAGTGTCTACCCGTCGCTTATCGCGTTGGCGAGTTCGGGGCTTGGAAGGACGTTCAAAGCGCGAGACTTCAAGGCAGGGACTCAAGCGCCCGCGCCACTACAACGGTGGTGCAGGCTTCCACTCCGGGAACCTCATCCAGGATTGGGATAACGTCGTCCCGGATGAGTAGGCAGAGGCGGATAATACTGCAGGATTGCACGTCACACATGGAAAGGTAGCGTAGTGAGTAGGAGGAGAGCATGGGGTGGTTCGGCACGCGAGGATGAATTGATTCATCAACTGTGGCCCAGTCATTACAATATTTGCGTAGGGAGACCAAGTGTGACTGGTGACCCACCTCTTTCTACTGAAACATATATTTGCATCTAACACATTCTCTATTTCTCGCCATGATCGCAATATGTCTAATTGCATCGTCTATGCAACTTTGGTGATAGTTTGCATGTGCGGACGACTGCCATATGGTAACACATTGCGTGCGGACGGCAAAGTGTCTGCTGAATCTAATAGCATCGACTTTCAACTTATGTTCATACATTAAATAAGAAAGTCTTCTATTTGCGTGCTCATGTCGAATTATCTGCGCGCTGTTGCCATCCAAGGTCGCTGTTGCCATGCTGTTGCCACCTTGGCGCACGCAACATTCCGCTCACCTCAGTCTCGAAGGTCACACGAATTTGTACTCTGCACAGAGTCACTATTGGAGGAAAGAGCAAGTTTAAGATGTCACTCGCAAGTCAATCGTTGATCGGTTCCCGCATCCTCATCAAGAACATTCTCTACCCAACCATATTACTACAACGATGACGACGACAATACCAGGATACCAGATTCTCAAATCTTCCAATTACTATCTATATAAACCACCTTCAACATGCAGCTCAAAGCCATTCTTCTGGCGGTCGTCCCTCTCCTCTCCTCGACTGTCGCTGGCAATGGCCCGAACTGCCGTGGAAGAGCTTCATTGCGAGGACGAGAGTTCGCTTCAGTACGGCGAGGGCAACAGAGCCATCTTTGTGTACAAGAACAAGTGTCTCGAGAACCCCCATGACTGCCCATGTGTCCCAGAGCAGATGGCTCATTTCCTTCAAGGTGAGCCTTTGAACTGCGAGCTGTACAGGCCAAGACCAAATCTCCAATCACTAACATGGAGTACTTGTCGCTTCGGTCGCCACCCAGTGCTTGGATATCACCCGCGCTTTCCTTCACCACTTCCCTTGGCACTATCAACTAGTGCGAGCCCGTTCATATATGAATTCCTTCTCGCTGCCCAGGTGCTGCTCTCTCGTTACAACGATCACTCTACTTCTGGCCAACTCTTGTAGCAACACCACTTCATCGACTTCCGGGAACTTCCAACGGACCCCTGATCCACTTCAACATCATCAGGATGCAGCTCCAAATTGTCCTTCTCGCCGTTGCGGCTCTCTTCGTCACCTCATCCGGCGCAGTCAATAACCCTAAGTGCTCGTCTGCTTTTGCGTGCCCCGACAACAAGGAAGGCGACCTCAAATGCTCCGGTGGTAACACTGAGCTCTTGGTCTGCCGTAGCAAGTGCTGGGAGAAGCTTCAGTCTTGCTTTTGTGCCCAGGATCTTCAGCCACACTGCGCTTAGGGTAAGCTGCACGGAGGGATTGTATACGGGGTATTGCTAACTTCTTAGTTCTCGGCTTCAAAAGGCATGGGCACACCAGGAAAGGGGAAGCGGTCAAGTAAAGGCACGTGCGGAAATGTCTACCGTGGATAGTAATGGCTGATTGGTTATGGACGATCTGTAAAGTGACAGCTTGTCTGCAAATAAATCGAATATAGAAAGCTTAGCCATTCGTTCACTTCACATGCAACCTTGCAGTGCATCTCTCGTGACATTCTTGGCACTGTTCTAGCGCGTAACCTTCTATTATATATTCCTTCCCGCTTTCCCGATCTCTCTTTCCTATTTAAAAACGATATTGCTCTTTCCCCAATCCCCTTTACAAACAACAAAAACAAACGACCGATCTTCAAGGACTTCTCAAGCATATCTCGGTCTACCTACGACACCTTCATCATGCAGCTCAAAGTCTATCTCCTTGTCATTGCGACCGTCTTCGTTGCCTCAATCGTCGCCAAAGACCCTGGCTGCTCTCCAGTTGACCGGTGTAACCATGAAGGCGAGCTTTTGTGCAGCCGCGACGCAAAACTCCTGATGGTGTGCCGCAACGGGTGCCGTGCGGAGGTGCAGAAATGCAAATGCACAACCGAACCATACGCTCATTGTGTCTAGGGTGAGTATCTCCTGTACGCAATACTCATAGACCTTGCTAACTTCTACTCAATCGTTAGCGGGCAGGGAATCTCGGGTGTCTTTGCAGGGAGCTGAGGAATGGCAGTCGCGAAATTCGCGCACTTGAATGACGATCATGGAGGGCGGTTTGGTGGTTATCCAGAACTTCACACGTGTTTTGGCTTGGTCGGGGATACCAGTCAAAGTAGCAAACGGTGGCATTGCCCAAAAGGCTTTGGTCAGGACGAACGCGGCCTCCACCACCTCACTTCTATGTAAAGGGCCACTTTTTGTTTGTGTTAAAAGAAAATTCTGCATAACCCTCGGCTACAATCAAACTGTGGCTATCATCTTTCGACTCCCATTGCCTATTTTTTCGAATTCTGCTGCGCGCCTAGGCGTTTTCCCAGTCGCACGCACAGTACGTCTTGAGTCGTAGTCCCGGCACTACGAGCTGCCGCACATCTTGCTACATGTAAACTCCCCTCGCCATTCGAGTCTTCGGCCTCCCTCCTATTATCCTCCCACCTCTGACAATCACGTCAACGACAATCTCCAAGCCAGGAATATCGTCACCAAAGACTATCTACAACATCTTCACCAAGCAACTCAAAGCCGCTTTCTTCGCCATTACCAGCCTTGTCGTCGCCTTCAGGGCCGCCGCCAAGCCAGACCCTTGTTATATGCGACGTACATGCCACGGCAACAAACACGGTGACATTGAGTGCGACTTGGGCAGGGGCTTGGTGGTATGCCGAAGCGAATGCTGGGAGCACCTTCATGAGTGCACATGCTCTAATGACCCTGTTCCTCATTGTGTCACCATTTAGGGTAAGCATTTCTTGTACCCAATGTCCATAATTTCGCTGACTTAGCACTCAATATTAGGCAGGGCAACTCACAAGCTTTTACAGAGATCTTCACAGCTCCAAAATGGCGAATACGGAACTTACCTACTTGGATAACGATGATGAAGGATGGGTCGTGAATATTGCAATCTAGCACTCTGGATGGCTCCAGTGTCCCCGGCTGCTCCTGCTGTGGTAGCTATTCACCTAATCAAATGCCCTTTCTCTCATTCTCACCTTCACCTGCAAGTCGTTTGATCTTGGCACTGATAGGTAGCACGCACGTTCCAAGATCTAGCGCGGTATGCGTGCAAGTGCCATCTGCAAAGCCTTCCTCGTCCTCTAGTTTCCTCTTTCCCCGCTAACCTCGCACCTCTTGAAGAGACAACAATACGTCACTACTCGAAGTATCTTTTCACCCAAATCGACGTACGACACCTTCAACATGTTGCTCAATGCATATCTCCTCGCCATCGCCGCCCTCCTCGTCACCTCATGCTTCGCTGGTAACACCAACGGCTGTCCGATGAGACACTATCACCGTTGCAACGAGAACAAACCGGGCGACACCAAATGCGACTTTGGCAGCAGGCTTATGGAGTGTAACGGACGATGCTGGTATATACTCAAAGAGTGCTCTTGCAGCAACGACCCCGAGCCTCGTTGCCTTTAGGGTAAGCTTCTGATCCGCAGACTGTACATACGGCGTTGCTGACTGTACCTCGAGACGCTTAGAGGTGGCTTGAAACTACAAGGAAGAAGGATGTGGCTGTGGTCCTGGCGTCTGCGGGCAGTGCGCATGCCAAAGACTAGTGGAGAAGCGGTGAATACAAAGCAGTCAAATCTCCACCAAGCGACTTCACCCAGCAACAACAGTTGCTCACTCGAGGTGTGCGGGACACCTTCAGAACGGCAGAATTTCATTAGCAGATCGGACAGGTAGGACGATCACGGAGAGCATTGTGGTCACAGAGCTAGGTATGAAATTCAATTGACGTCTCAAATCATCCTATCGATACAATTACATGACCTTGGTGCATTCGTCATTCTCGAAAAACCTTGACCATCACGGACAGAACCCTTGCGTACCACCGCCTCCAGAAAAGAGAAGACACTTCAATGGTGGGCGGAGATTGATGCCGTCCCCAGTAACATCGAGAACAATCCCGTACTCTGGAGGGGGCACACTTTCCCGAATCTACCAATGATACTCAAACCTGTCCCATAACCAACAATGAAACAACTTCAACTAGTCGCACTGCTTCTTCTGCCGCCTTCCCTGGCCGCCTTCCCTGTTCAGATCATATGGACCCTGCACAGATTGTGTTTCCTGGAATTGAAATACGAAGCTAACAGCTCAGCACGCTCACCTCTATTGTACTTGTCGCACCACCTCTGTTCTGCCTCTTGCGTCTCGAAGTTGCAACATATGCAGAAACTATCCAGTTGGTGCGCTAAGTGTCGGCTAATGGCATGCCCAACTTGGCACGCTGTGCACAAGCAAAACCGTTTTTCGACGAAGAAGGATCGACGAAGAAGGACGCCATATCCACCATACATGTTCTCGTATCCCGTGACAGCGGTTCCTTGATCGTCTTCCGGTTTCCGGCGCGCAAGGTTCTTCATGGGTGTTCTCGGTACTTTCGTCAGTGTCCTCAGGTGGTAAGTTGTAGTTTCCAGGTTGCCCTTCTTACTGCATTCTCACAGTCATCTCCTGCCGTCCGTAAGATGAACACAACTAGGTTTGGTAACCGCAAAGCATCCTGCGTTGTGTGCATTGTTCTCAGCTATATGCAGTCATTCTCCATAGTAAAACACTGCGACAGAGGCTCATTTCTCAAGATAATCCCAACGATGATTGACCTCAATAACATGCACGCGGCTGCACACTGGTGGAACACATGATGGAATACGTCAACGCGAAGCGACCTCCCTCTATCACTGGTAGATACACCATGGTCTGAGTAGGCATAATCTCATGTTTCTCTTGCGTTCTTGAAGCTCATTGCTCATATGGATCTTATACCACGGCGATGAGATGGAGACCCTCTACAATGAATATATATCGGCAGGGTAGAGAACGATCTCCGCTGCTCCATCGACTGTAAGAGCCTTGAATCATGTTCGTTCCTGTAGGTTCGAACGTTCTCTAGTGCGGTTTGACCCAGCTGACAAACAAAGGTTCTTCGTCGGCTAGGGCCATGCCAACGCACTCGTTGGCATAACCGACAAGGAAAACGAAATCATAAGAACACCCATATAGTACACAGTGTGTGACAAACTTCAGGCTCAGGTCAGACACGGAGCAAGGACAGCGATCAGGGAAGGACAGGGCAGTCCTGCAAGGTTACTCGATCGCATAAGATGCAGCCACCAAGCAGTGAAGAAGAAAAGACTCCAAGTAGGGGCAACCTCTGAAGCATGCTTCAACGGAATCTCTGTTCCAGAATACCAGAAATAGTCAATATGCATACACGACGAGGACATGTGAAAGCAGCCCACTTAGTATAAGATCCACTGCCCTCGCAAATGTACGATGCGATGCGTCACACGACGTTGCAACGACTGCTCAGATACGAGGCGGGTCTCGTCTTCGAACTATTGATTTTGCTGCGGGTTGGAGCTGCGTCAGCATGGTTCATCCTTAGTCGCCACAGCATCCCACCATCTGCACCGTTAGCGCCAAGCAATACGATGTGATCGGCTGATCACCCTTGCGCCGTTGCTCGGTGTCGATCGCCCGTTTCTAACGTCCTGGTGAGCGGAAGGCTGTGGAAACGGTTTCATCACGTGTTCAAAGATGCAACGGACGACTTTGAGGGAGCGACTCAAGTTAGGTAATTGTCATTCTTCTATATATCCATCCTGCGCAATCATTCTATGCCAAATCAAATATGCTTATAAACAAGGGAAGGACTTAAAAATTAGAAAATAAGTAAAACATTAAACCAAACGTGCAAACGCCGCGGCTATGCAAGGCCTCAGCGCTTTCGCTGGAAGGTTGGACCCAATGACCGCCCGTGTTCGTAGACGGCTACAATGACCGTTTTCCAGTGAAACCCGAGTGAAGAGAAGAGAAAGGCTCAGCTAGCCACAAGAGCTATAGCTTAGTAGTAGCCACCACCGTAGCTAGGGTAGCCAGTGGGCGAAGGAGTTGGCTTCGCGGATGACGAAGGAGTGCTCACTGGGTAAGGGCCGAGAGATGATGGGGTGCTGCTGCTAACAGGGTAGCCCTTGGAAGAAGAAGGGCTGGGAGTGCTGCTGCTGACTGGGTAGCCCTTAGACGAGGAAGGGCTGGGGGTGTTGGTTGGGTAAGGCACCCAAGATGAAGGAGCCGAGTAAGAAGAGTATCCTGTAGGCTTGGACGAAGGAGTGGACTCAGCGGGCTTCGAGGACTCGGTGGGCTTTGAGGTCTTGGAGCCGTGGTGGTAATCGCCGGTCGGCTTGGATCCAGGAACAGTGACGGTGTAGGTCTCAACCTGACCTCCCTCAGTAACAGTAAGAGTCTTCGTGACAACCTCGTAGCCAGGTGCGGGCGTGGTGCCGGGAAGATAGACAGTCACAGTCTGGGTGACGGGCGCAGGGCAGTTGTCAGGCACGGGAACAACGGGCGTGTAAGCGGGTGGTGGCGACACAGGGGACTGGGCGGGCTGGGAGTAACCTGGGCCAGGATTGACAGGCGTGGGGCAAGACTTGCCGTTGCAGCCATAGATGGTGGATGTCAAGGTTTGGGTGATGTAGCTCGGAGTGAGGTAGGTAGAATAAATCGTGCTATAGCCGCTCTGGCCCACAGGTGTAGAACATGGGACCCAGGTGTAGGTGGTGGTAGTAATGGTCGTTGTGACATCATAAGGAGGCGGAGACTGGGATGGTGTCGGCGTAGGCGTCGGCGTAGCTTGGTGGCATCCGCCCTTGCAAGAGGTAACAGTCACCGTGCTGGTGGTGTACGTGGTGTATGTGTGGTTGCCATAGGTGCTCGTCAAAGGGCAAACAGTTGTGGTAGTGTAGGTCGTGTATTCCGTGGTCGTAGGGGGCGTAGAGGAAGGAATGGTGACCGAGTAGCTAGCAGAGCCTGATGGTGTATACTGTGAGTAGCCAGGGGTAGAAGACGCTGGCTTGGAGCTTGATGGTGTGTACTGTGAGTAGCCAGGGGTAGACGACGCTGGCTTGGAGCTCGAGGGCGTGTACTGTGAGTAGCCAGGAGTCGACGATGCTGGCTTGGAGCTCGATGGGGTGTAAACAGGATATCCAGGCGTAGAAGAGCTCGAGGGGGTGTACACGGGATATCCGGGCGTAGAAGAGCTCGAGGGGGTGTACACAGGATATCCGGGAGTGGAAGAGCTCGAGGGGGTGTACACAGGATATCCGGGAGTGGAAGAACTCGAAGGAGTGTACACAGGATACCCGGGCGTAGAGCTCACAGGTGCCGGCGTGGAGGCACTGTAAGGTGGTGGAGAGCTAGAGGCCGCAGGTGTGGAAGAACTTGGCTGCCCACCGGTTGGGTACACATTGTAACCGCCGTTTCCGTAGCCATAATCCAGAGGGTTGGCGGCGGCCAAGTTGGCGAGCGCTGCGGCAACGACAGAGTAACGCATGGTGAATAAATTCTTGGACACCAAGTTGTTGTAGCTTGTGATGTTGGTAGGATTATATATTAGAGATTCTGGAGATGGCACTCAAGCGAATGTCGGTCTGAAGAAAGACTGGAAAGCGAATGTTGTAATGAAACTTTTGCTGATTGCTGATGGGATGAGTATGAACAGCGAACTGGATATGTAGTTATATAGCTACTTGCACATGCTGTGAGTATCCACAGTCTTCCATGATGGCTGACGTCGTTTCCATCAGCGTTACGAGATGTGACCTCTCGCCATCCATGGTCGCAGCGAGCACCATACGAGCTCCATTGTGGGATACGGTGAGTCGATAGCGTGAGAGCCCACAAGAGACCACTTCGGGATGGTCGGTAGTGACGGAGCGATGGACGGCTGGCACAGCCCTACCCCGATTTTTCCGCGTGTCGGTCGTCCAGGTCCAAGCTGGACGCGCTTCTAATTTTGGAGCCGCCTTTCCTTTCCGGGACTCGCTGGACCGATGACACCCTCCCAGAACCACCGGCGACAGCTCGGAGTCAACTCCATCTCGTGTCGCCTCTCCCCTCAGCAACTCGGTCCAGCGCTCTCAACGGGCACCAGCCACTGCTACTACGGTGTCGCATCCGCTGAGGCTACGCCGCTGGCAACCTTGGGAGTAATGGATCCGCCCTCCACGCACTGTGCCTCAAGCTGATCCGCAAGAGCCGTTCACCGTGTCTCCGTTTCATTTCGCTCTAGAAAATCAACACGAGGACGGGCCTTTGCTCCATGTGGTCGATGATAGTTTCGGTGGATTGATGCCTTCCTCGACACGTTCCAACCGGCTCGTTTCCTGCAATATTGAATGTTCGTTCCCTGCTTGCGCCACCTATGCTGACATGCTTTGTCGAGATCTGACTTTGTCTTATTCGGGAAGTGCACGCGAGAGCCGAAAATTAAGCATTGCGCCACGCCGTTTGGGCAAGACAGACATGACTTGACATGAACGTTACACTACCAACACGTGGGACACTTCAGTGCTGGCTGATCCAAGAATACTCTCTGCAGCCTCGTTCTCGGCATGATGCCATACCGAGATACTCCGGCCTAGCCGACATTATGATCAGGCAATGTTGCGGACTCCTCAGAGAGAGACGTCCCAGAAAGACTTGCGACATCTGCAAGCAAACCAACGCGACATCGCTGTGTTGGCGGATATCACTTGCCGTGCATCATGTCGCACTCGTAAAGCCCATAACGATCAAGCGTGGTGGACCTCTCTCGTATCCTCCTGGCCCAGTAGAAGCAAGATTCCCAGTGTCAAGGTCTAATCACTCCCAGCCACCAATAGCCCCGCGTTTCGGTACAGTCGGCTGCTGCGGATCTCATCTCACGCCATACTGCTGTATCCACAGCAAGAAGCTTGTTTATTGAAAGCTTCTCTCGCAAGCTTGCCCGAGGTACTACCTCCGGCCCAGAAGGATCGTCACATCCAGACCACGCCTGCAGCAAACCCAGTGAGAACGGGGACAACTAACAGCAAGGTATGTACAAGAGGCGGGAGGTTTTGCCAAAACGTCAAGTGCATTGTGTTGTAAACGATATGCCCACAACTGGCTTTGTCACGATGTCAGACAACTCGCTCGGCATCACGCGGAGTGCGGTCCATGCAGACTCGTGGAGACACTCGTAACTGACGCAACCGCACGAGAACATGAAAAATTGGGATTATTGAGCTGCCGCTTCTTTGATCTCAGGCTGCTCACCATTTCCCTACATCGAAACTTGGTCAGCCAGTGCAGTGCTCATCTCATCATTGCGCCAATTTGCGCATTCAAACCGCGAGGTAGCTTGGTGTGCACCCACTGAGTAGCAAACAAATGAGTCTTCTCGGACGAACCGCGTGGTGTCCAATTTCGGTGATGTGCCCGCACTGCCATCGGCGTGACTTTTCGCCACTACGTAAATAGCTCACGGTCCGCCCACAATCGTGTCAACCCACCGCTGAAAAGTGCGCATTAGTATAATGAAGATTGACACCGCGAGCCGTTTACGATCAACCCGTATCACAATGCACTATGCACGCATTATGTGAGTCAACAAACATCGTAGTCGGATCCAAGAACGCCATGTTTCATTACTATTCGTCACTATAGCCACTAAACATTAGGTGTAAAGCACGATTGCCGTGGCCAGAGCGTTATGATTAGAACATCAAGTACTTCAAAGACATGTCGTACTTTACGAGCAATGACGGCTGATGTGGAGAGGTTTGTCGCCATCCCACTAGTTGCTGCTTAAGATTATAATCCGCTCGAGCAGAATCTCGACAACGGTGCTCAAATGCGTAATCAACCCGAGACCCGGAAAGACTTCGGTGATGGCATTTGAAGCCCATTGGATATCACTACCCAGCGATCGCAGGCTGGTCAATTGCCCTTGGCTGATACACTCGAATGCTATTGCGATGAGCTTGAGAATCTCAGTCTCAATCGCATCCAGTTTATCGTTATCGAGTGAGCCAAACGCTGATGGTGATGGAGGTTGTGGCTGTATTGGAGAGCGTGGTAGATTTAGTGGAAGACTTGGTTCAGCGTGCCAGATACAATCACTGTACAGCTCGAACGTGCTCTCAGTGACATGAGAGGCGTGAGCTGAAGTGGATACAGGAGCATCGGATGAGACGGGAGATGGCGCAGACTGCGCTCCCTCCACGTCATCATCGGAGTCCTCGTCCGCCAGAAAATCTGTACGCCGAACTGACAACTCCTGCACGAAGCCCCGCTGGCCAGTAAACTCAATAGATGAGTCTGAAGACGAACTAGAAGGTGCTTCGTCTTCGTCAGACGAAACTTCTACAATGTTAGCTAGCTGTGTATCAATGGCCAGAAATGTACACCGACGAGACTTGAGGCGTTGCAAAAATGTATACGAGCGTAGGCTATTGATGGAACGTCGGCCTCCCGTATTAGCTGGTTGGCCCGGCCACGAGCCGAGATTGCGACCGAACTCGAAATCGAAGCCCGAAAAGTCGTTTGTGTCTGGTAGTAAGCTTGCCAGCTCCGTCGTGCCGTCGTCGACGGAGAAATCACCGATTTCCAGGACACCCGCAGCCAAGCTTGAGTCGTCTTCGTCGAAAACATCGCCTGAACGATGGACATGCTGCAGTGTCTCATCATTGTCCAGATTAACCAAGAGTTGGTTGAACGCGGTGTACGCGACGGGCTGCTGTATGTAAGTGTCGAAATAAGTCAGTTCGCATGGCTCACCCATTGTCAGCTTGTCGGAGGTTCCGACATCGAGTGTCGAAGGCTGGTTCATAGACGACTTGTCAACCTCCTCATCGAAAACGTCTGAGACATTCTCAGCTGCATGAGACTGAGCACATATAGGTTGTGGCGTGCAACTGGAGTGGGTTATAAGTTGATCTAGAGCCGTGTAACTGGTATGCTGGTTGCCAGTAGGATCGAATATGGCACTGCGACGAGGCCAGTCAGCACCGCACGGCTTTCGCGCATACGCGTTGTATTGTGGCTGCTGATCGATATATGGCATGGTATCAGCGACATGTTCGACAAGATTAACGCTGTTCACCAGCTCATCGATCAGACTGAGCAAAGACTCGGCGGTTGGATGCTGGATAGACAACCCAATATCGGATGTGTTCTCTGCTAGTAGAAAATTGTCGCCTAGCAGCTCAAAATCTACCTTGTCGTCGAAGAAGATGAACTCGCCGGAGCGACGGTCATCCAGAAACTTTGCAGTAGCTTGCTGCAGAGTCTGGATCTCGCTGTCGTACGTGACAAACGTTGAGCGGACTTCAACGTTGCAGAGATGACCAAGACCAGGAAGAAAAGTGTTGCCGGGGATCAGACTAAGCAAACGGTCAACCTCAGCTTGGGTATCTAGCAGTGGTTGTGCTTCATCCTGGAACTGAACGCGGTCGGCGCCATCGCAGACTGATGGCGGGTGCGTCAAAGAGCGACCAGAACGAGGGACTGCGTGCTCATATGCGGTCTCTAGGGACTTGTGATCGTTGTAGGAGCCATAGCCCTGCATATGAGACACATATTCGTGCGAGATGTCTGCTAAGATGTCGAAAAGAAGTGTTGTTGCTTGAGCTGGGTAAACACGGCAGACCTGCTGCTCGCTTGATGTTGGCTCAGGCATAACAGAAGTGTGAACACCAGGAGGAGCGGAGTCGTTTCGAAATACGGCAGAGAAATGTCCTGTATCAGCATCGGCTCCTTCCACGGCCTCGGCCATTGCAATCTCCTCTGCGTAGCGTGCAAGGAGATCCTCCTCGGACCTGCTGTGCGACGAGACAGATGCACGAGAGGTGAGAGAAGATATGACCGAGGTGTTTGGTGTTGTAAATTGTCGACCTGTAACACGCGGCATGACAACGGATGGTGTTGGGCGTAGGGGTTACTCGGTATGTTGAGCTTCCAAATGCTTCCTATATAAACATCGATCGCCAGGATCAAGACAGAATGAGAGGGAATCGAAGCTGACTTTGCAGGGCCCCTTTATGTGAGGATTGAGACGAGGAGCGGAAGGCAATATTGTAGAACTCATCTTATAGCCTACACCCAACATTGTAAAGCATGTGGCACATAGTGCACTTGGATTATGAACTCGTGGGGAAGAAAGCCATTGTGTGGTGCAAGAAGGCCGTGACAAAGGTCTATGGCTTCACGTTGCATTGTGAACCAGATGACAGCCTTTTCGAGGTCGTTCTCTATACCCGAAATGGTAGTGGACGATGAGGATCCACGCGACGGAACAAGTGCAGGAGTCTGGCCTCCCATTGGTCCGGCAGTCGACGGCTAGCCCTGACCTACTGGTCAAAAATGACGTTCCGCTTCAGCTCGAACCTTTGTTTGTGCCATTCAGCTAAACATCGTGGCTTTTGTCTTGCTATGCAGATTGGTCCAGCAGTTGTCGAAAGAGTGGGGTTCCGATACCACCAGCACTTGTTGGCTCTGTACTGCGTCGCTGTCCAATCAGCCTTGGTCTGCTGATCCAACATGGGTATCACCATATCGCACACCAATTACGCTCCAATCTCACTCATATCGGCATCGATAGGCTTTGTTTCCTTTGCCTTCACGCTGGGAACATTCCTGAAAGTTTTCTGGTCGAATCTCGGCACTTTCGCCGCAGCACCCCAAGAGATTAATGATTACCTTTCGAGTCTTAAGCAAGGACTTCTAGAAGAGCGACGCCATCTTCGACGCTCGAGAAGGAGACTAAAAAGTATCAAACGCGATCAGAGCCACGGTCCAGGCGCGCGAAGTGGCAGCGACGATGAGTACGGCCGAGGCTATAGCAGTAACGGCGGTAAGAGAAGGCACAAACCGAGTCGGAGAGGAAGAGGTGCAGGTGCTCGAAAGGACATGCATTTCGACCGCGACATTCAATCTATGCGCTCGGCAGGCGAGGAAGATGCACTGCGCACCCTGCGCGTCACCGTCCAAGACCTGATCAAGTCCTTCCGGAATCTTGAGCAGCCCTTTCTGAAACAAGAGTACCAACAGCTGGATTCCGCCCATTGGAGCAACAATACTACATCGCAATCACCATATTATCCGGAAAAACATCCGCGCTCATCAGGGCAGCAGCCGTTTTCTGATGACGACTCGCCTTCTGCGTCACATATGCGAGCGACCAATAGGCTAGGCCACGAGTACAAGAAGTGCGGATTCAAGGAGCGATGGTTGTGGGTCCGCAGGAAGGCAGATGTGGTGAATCTCAGCTCGGTTTTGAGCAGAGTGGAGGTGAGACGGACGGCCCATGAAGTGGGCGAGGTGCTGAGCATGGTATGCAACATTGGAAGAGACCTAGAAGACATGCATTACGGCATGCAAGCGCTTGAAGGGCGGCTGAGTCGTGTCGTGGGAGTGAGGAGAGTCGATTGAAGGAGGCAAACATGAACAATGATTCAAGATGGAGAGAAATCCGGAGGAGGGACAGGAGCTTGGCTGAATGATGAAGTAGTATGAGGATCGGGTGGGATCGTGCATCTCTTAACATCTAAGGAGACTGGCACAAGCAAAAGATTTCAGGTTTACAAAAATACTTCAGCCCCTATACATGAACATTCACCGGAGGTGTAGCTGAAAAAGCAAGCATGGCGTTTCTTTCCCCACGATATGCAGACCCTCGTCCCTATTGAGGAGGACATTTTCGCCACGCTATGTATAGCGCCCGCGGCCTTGATGGCGGTATTCGCGCAATCAGTCACCACCCAGCGTCGATCTATCCTGCGGGCTCTGAGATCTTCATAACAGATGCATAGCTCTCAGGATGTTGCCGCTCGCCTCAAAGATTTTGTTTATCAATCATCGTGCGCTGTCGCTTTTCAAACTCTAATAGCAGCCCCTGATATTGACTCGGTAGATCTCCCGCCTCGTGCGACCCACAAATCCTAGCGCCAATCTCTCCTTCCCGCGCCTACCACCAAACATGCCAATCTCCACAACACCCATACAGAGTCAGACTCCCCTCTCAAGCCTTGAGGCATCCGCGGAACACGTTTCGCCGTTCGTAGCTGTCTGTTCCCCTGAGCCAATGCACGTGGGCGGACCCCTTAGCGAGCGCCTCAAGCGGCGCCGGCATCTCCTCAGGCCGATGCGCAAAGAGCTCGTCAAACAACGCCATAAACGTCGTGGATGGCCGCTGACAGGTGTCTGATTGACTTGGCGCGTATGCACTGCTGAGGTGATGTGCGACAGCGACTGCCAGTTGATGGGCTGGAGATGCGCGAGATTGATGCAGGATCGGGTAGCCGACATGTCTGATCGTGCAGAGAACCGGATTTACTGGTGTGTTTCTGGCGCCTTCTTCGCGCCGCTAGACGTATTTAGGGAACCAGCTGAATGTTTTGAGATGGCTGTGAGGCGCATTTGGGTTTGAACACTACTTTCGAACCGTTATTGGCAGGTGGACTGGGCGTCTGGCGGTCTGAGAACAGATGACATGGCGACATTGAGCGTTGCTCGAGTCATGAATCTGTACTCTTTCATCGCGGAGGCGTTGAAGCGGCGGGTCTGTCAAGTGCCTACCTTTGCTTAGCTGGTACTTTGCTTTTCCTTGTGGGTCAATCCATATGTTGGCCCTACTTTGTTTTTTTGGCTCCATCCCTCTGCCTTTGGCAGTCCCTTTTCTTCAGATCCATTAAGTTTCCTAATGCCTGCATACAGTTATGAACTCCAAGTCCTGCATCTGTCTAGGTCGATTGTCAACGGAGATGGAACCGCCAATTCCAGTTCACCACGCCCGTGGCTTCGACATGGGGGAACCAAGGCCTCGCGGATTGGTGCGCAAGAACTCTAAACTGCAAACACAAGTGGAGGTCCTCAGATGCAGGCTGGGAAAGCCAAACGCAATACCAGATACCACACTTGGACCAGCAAAGAACTGGACACCGATATACTACGCCGTTTATCACCAACGCGAAGCTGCTCTTACACACTTTCTTCGACATGGTAGTTCACCAGACGATACTGAAGGAGTAGGGCAGCCGCCATTGTGCATAGCCACAGCGAATGGAAACCTTGAGATCGTCAAAATACTTCTCGATGCTGGCGCGAACGTGGATGCTACTACAAGGGCTGGGGAGACAGCATTACACATGGCAATTAAGAACAACCATACGGACATCGTTGATTTACTCCTCGAGGCGGGACCTGAGTTGGAGGTACATACGACTGATACCAACGAAACTCCTCTTCACTATGCTGCGTCAAAGTCTGGATCGCTGGCTACCATAGTCTCACTGCTCAGATTGGGAGCGAAGTACGACTCCTCGAATTCGAGAGGACAAAGCCCAGCCGAAGCAGCCTTACTTGCGAATAACATCCAAGGAGCAGTTGCAATCATCAGAGCTGCACATGGACAGCGGAACAAGTTGATGAAAGAAAAAGATCTGCTTCTGAAGCATGTTGAGAGAAATCAAGGACGATTCAGCTTGGGGAACGAACTTATCGCGGATATCTTTTCGGCAGCATGCGATCCGGACTCTACGGTTCTCATCGAAGCGATCAAGAGAAATGATGCTGGACTGGTGGAAATGTTCTTAAATAAAGGTGCGGATCCCGACAGAGCTACTGCAAAGGGCGATCGACCAATATTTGTCGCGTTGGAATGTGCCGCAGCACCCGTTGTCCAAACGCTTGTGAAGCATAAAGCTGATCTCGCTGTTCGAGACGCAAAGGGCCAATCCGTACTGCAAGCTGCTTTCGAAGGCTCCTTCGCGCAAGACAAGGACAGTATGTCTGCGATCCTCGACTGCCTGCTCTCGAATGGAGCCGACGCAACTGTCACATATCAGGACGGCACCACCTTACTTCACCGTGCTGTATCTTCGAGATTCGGCTACCCCAAAGTTGCGCAACTGCTGCTGAATTCGGGGGTCAGGGTCAATGCTCTCGATGGGAATGGAAATACAGCCTTGCATCTAGCGACGCACAGCAGACCATGTATAGATGTCTTGCTGAAGAGTGGTGCTAGTGCACATCAACAGAATCGCGATGGCCTAACACCTCTGCTGTATACTATTTCCCAGGCCAAGACAGAGGACCAGCCTGATCTTGAAACTCTCATCAAAGTATCGGACCTGCGCGGGTCCAACTCAGCTAGGCAGACAGCTCTACATCTCGCTGCGATGAGAGGCCTTGGCAAAGTCATCCGTCTCTTACTCCGAGCCCGTGCAGAAACCTCCAGTGTCGACTTGAAGAAACACACCCCCCTGCTACTCGCAGTGCTGCATCATCAGTGGCACGTCGTCGCGTTATTAACAATTCCACCAAGCATAAACTCATGGGATGAGTCTGGTATGACTGCACTGCATTATATCGCTAAAAGTACACCCAAGTCGCCTTCGAATTGGCAAGATATCGCCGCAGCTGCGAAGCCTTTCTGTGAACGTGGTGTGAGCAGAAGCATGCGCGACCGATCTGGTGCTACGCCATTGATCCTGGCCGTCAAAGGACTCTCGGAGGAGGGAATTTCAACGATCGAAACGTTGCTTATACAGAAAGTGGACAAAAGGACCAGCTGGAACTGTGTTGGGCATGAAGACCACGATGGGCACGACGCGTTGTACTATGCGATCACGCTGCGCAAGGCTAAATTCGTTGAGGCTTTGCTGAAGAGTGGCGCTATGTTCTCGCTCAAGGAATGGGTACCAGGAAGAGGGCCACTCGACGCTTCAGTGGAGTCTGACAAACACGTTACAAAGCTCCTTGCCCAACACGAATGGATGCGACGTGCTAGCGTCGTTCGACGACAATCAGCAGGGCCTGAAATGGAGAGCCAAAAGTCGCCATTTGCGACAATGTTTCCTGTAAAGGACCTCCGCAGTATGATCACAATGGGACTTTCACCCAACGCTCTACCCAAGACAAGCCTTGGCTCGTCTCTGCTTTGGGCCATTCTCCGGCAGATACCTCTTCAGCCTCCACTACCGCCGAAGTATCTCTTCGATGCATTGCATCTCATACTTGAACATAGAGCTGATCCAAACGTGGGCACTGCTCGCGGTGGCAGACGCACACCTTCCCCACAAGCATCTGCACAGGATCTACCGCTGACGCTGCATACCTTAACTTTCCTTCTTGAAGAGTACCCAACAGTTGACGCAGACCTCGTCACGCTGTTGTTGACCAAAGGTACGAAGCTGTCTCTGGCATCTCCATTCTATGGAGGCAGATATCCACTACACTCAGCCGTGAAAGCAAATCGTATCGACCTGGTCGACGAGTTTCTCTTGCAGCGCGCGGATGCCAATTGTGTCGATCTCGAAGGACGTACACCACTTTTGATCGCAGCCGAAAAGGGCTTTTGGGAAATCGCTGAAGCACTTCTGAGTCGTGGAGCCAAGGTCGATCTGAAAGATGCTGAAGGCAATACAGTACTGCATGCTGCAGCGGTCGGAGGCAGTCAGCGCATAGTGTCGGCCTTGCTACGTGCCGGGTGCGAGGCCAGTGTTGTGAACGGGAAGAAGCAGACACCACTGCAGCGCGTTTCTGACAATATTGAAGCGAAGGAAAAGGATAAGATTGTGTATATGCTCAAGTCTGCCGAAGCGAGGGAGAGTGCAGACGCAATACGTAAAGCGCAGATCAAGAAAGAAGCGAAGGCACCTGAAGTCAAGACGAAGGAGAAGAACGAGCACAAGGTGAAAGCTAGAGAGCAAACACGGGAGCCCCGGAAGGATCACGCAAGACAGCAACAAGCAGTGCAGATGCAACAGCCAAAAACGATTGAGAAGCCTCGACAAGTCTCCGCTCCAATATCCACCAAACCACCCTCAAAATTGTCCATGTTCCGCCGCACTTCATCTCTCCTTCAATCGCGGTCAAAACCTCAACCCGCCCCACCGCCGCAGTCACCAATGCCCAAACTGGAACTCAGTTATCGCGTCACCACACCGCCATCATCAAAGCTGCTCGCTTCCACCACCACGGAAGTCGTTCCTGCAAGCACCTTCATAACGTTGGCTCCTACCACGACGACCACAACGTCGCCGCCAATTGCGAAGACCACGGTCCTCGCCGATCACAAGCGCAACCCATCGCCGCGCATCGACAGCGGTTTCGGACAAAAGCGCCCTAGCGACATAGACAAACCACTCCCAGTGCTAGATCGCAGCAAAGTGACACTGGAAGGCAAGGACGATAAGCGTAACAGCAGTGCCGCAGAGTTGGCGGACTGGCTGGCGTTGAGCAAGATGATGGACAACATCTAAAAACCGCCTTTTCTTTTGTACACGCTAAACATCATGATCGCATACATGGCGTTCCACTCCTTTCGCATCTGCACATCTGCATCATGGGCTGTATCTGCATTTGCTTATTTGTTTCTTCATTCTGTCGTTTACGATATCCCTGCCTGGCAGTATACGATGCTGGGATGTACATGATACCCGTTTGCTTTTGAGCGTCATACATAACGAACATAATTGTAACCTCTATTATCCACCGATGACATACTCTACTAGCACTCACCTATCATAAACGGCTCGTTTTACGTCTCTCACTAACCAAAATGACATTCCTTGTTCACGGCGAATAATCTTCCATCATGGCCCTCCTTAGCTGCGTTTCAATCTCACCTTCACCGGACTCAAACAGCAACACACTAGGCTCTTTCCGGAATGGCACCTCACCAAATAGTGTCTTGAGCTGCCGCTCTTGCATCCGACGGCAAGTCACCTACTCTGGTACGGACGCCTGTCTATCTGTCTGGCATGTCTCGGATATGCTAATGAGCCCGTATATATCCCGCCACCATGCCGGAGACGCGTGGCAGAAGCATCTGGCGCCGCGCTGTTGCAACAAGCGCGGAACGCACAAGTCGAAATTATACGTACCGCTATTTTGGATATCCTAGCGGCATAGAGTCACGAGTAGAAGAGAGCAGTAAGTACTATGCTCCCATTGAGATCGAACGCGGCTCACAATCGTAGCATCCCACGCCGCCTTGAATGGAGAAAAGTCGCCAGAACAGCAGAGCATACAAGATCAAGAAAGCTCCGCAGCAAAAACGAATTCTCTGGAGTCATCGTCGTCAACGTCGTCAAAAGAGAACTCGTCAGAAGCGGAGGAGAATAACAACTCGCGTTGCGCACGTAAAGTCATTCTTAACCGCATAGTCGTTGCATTTGCTGATGAATCCTCTAGTTACAGGGCAAGAACGAGAGAATCTATCCATGATGCTTGCTATGTCGAGGTCTGGAGAACTTACGAGCGACTACAACGCAACAAAGGAGGGCTTGGCAACCACCGTGGAGGCTGGAATACCGACCGCTGAAGATGAGTCGGAAGACGAATCTAGCTTCTGCAAGCAAGAGGCCTCGGAATTCTTTGGTACCCTTTTCCACGAGGAGTTTAAGAACGTCAGCCGAAAGGAGGCGGGTGCATTTATACCGGGAGAGACGGACGCAGCTGCACCGCTCGAGCTTGGCGAGGACAAGGAGAACGAGGCTCCCGCATCCGACACGATGCTGGGAGACATTGACCACATCAAGAAGCCTATATCGACAAATGTTTCACTATCTTGCAGCGCCGTTCTCAAGCAGGAAGCTACTCGAGCGCCAGTAGAAACAAGTTCTCAAAGCATCTCACCGTCCGCTAGTGGATCCAAGAACGTGAAATCAACTTCCAGGTCCAAATCCAAGCCTCTTTCCAAGACTGCCCTGAGCAAGAAGCTGAGGCGCGAGGAGAAAGACGAAAAGTCACGTCTCCACGACTCGTCTACGAAAGTGCTGGCATGGACATGGCAAGCGCGGCAAGCTTTGCTAGCTTTACAGCGCGATAGTACCGACGCTAATGCACCCCGCCTGCCGGTGGGACATTATCATCCTCGCAGGGAGTTGGGGGAAGATTCCGAGGATGAAGGGTTCTTGGTTGGATAGACGAAGTAAATGATATGGAGGGGCGCAACATCACGCTCGGCAAGGGATCTACACTGGGTTGGAGACGGTGATGAGAGAGTGTGCAATGGGGCCTTTGAGCGGATGGGCATGATGACATCTACTGATCGCGAGCGAGTACCTTGTACACCAAGCTGATTCCGCTCGAGTTGACTGCTTTGGGAATGTACAGCAGCGCACGACGCAACTCAACTTCCGAGCAATGTTGGAGTCGCACTTCAGATAGTTGGACCGGAGGACGTAACACTTTCATGTAATGATTAAACGGCATGACACAGGTTTTGTAATGTTTTAATGGATCTCTGTATGTTGTATGGTCGTGAGGATGTGATGTACTCTTCGTCTTTCCAAAAAAACTATGATGCTCCTGTTCTGAATTATCCATAGTATCTCCATGTGCATCGGAGATGCTCCCACGTATCCCAAGATCTACACCCCCAGCATAGCATCAGTCAAAAAGTGACTCCCACCTGCGCACCTATATCCTCCACTCTGCTTAATCCAATGATATCCCATCGGACAAGGCCCCATATCCCTCACCTTCTTCTGCCTCTGCCTCTCCTTCTCGCGCTCCTTCTCAATTTTCGCCAATATCGCTGCTTTCCGTCTTCTCTCAATCTCCGCGGCGATCCTCTCCTGCTCTCGGACGCGGCGTTCTTCTTCATCTGCAGCTTCCTTTTCGGCACGTTTCATGTCCTCGATACGCTTTTCCTCTTGCTCCTTTTCTTCTTGAAGACGACGAAACTCGCGTTCTTTGGCGACCATGGCGTGCTTATCTTTTTCGAGCTGCTCCCATACAGCATCAGATACGCCTGCATCGCGCTTGACATTGAGTATGGTTTCAATAAGATCATCTGATTTTTTAGAGGGCACGGCTGTTTCGGATGGAGGGGGTTGCTTCTCCTGCTCAGTGTTTGGTGCAGGCGCAGCGGGCGGCGACTTCTGAGTCGGTGGCGGTTCTTTTGTCGCGGTTTTTGTCATGTTCTGTTTCAGGGGCATGGTCCGTTGTCCATCTTGAGATGCCGCCTGAAAATGTGGCATATGTGGAAAGCGCTGCGTCCCCACTGCTTCGTTGCGTTTTGAACGTTCAGCTAGTACTGCCTCCATTGTATCCACAATGATCTTTTCCGTTAGCACCAATTCTGTTATAGGGGGGACAGCTGTAGACATCAGTTCGCCAAACATGCTCCTCGCCATGGACTCGACGTCCCGCGCGTTCCCCCATGAGTCAAGGGATGACATCGCGCGGAGGAGTGCGATTATGCGATCATGTAGGTCGATCGACGGTGGCGTGAGCACAGAAAGATCTAGTGGAGCCTTCTTCCGCTTCTTCAAGTCCACAAGCACCTTGATCAAGAGCTCAAGAGAGGTCTCAAGATCCAAGGACTTGAAGACGACCGATTCAGGAAACCGACTAGTGAGACCAGGATTGATACTCATAAGTCTATCGATATCTTTGTCGTACCCGGCAAGGATCGTAATAAGTTTGTTAGCGAACTTGGGCTTCGTGAGACAATCGACCAACTCGTCGATGGCTTCCGTGGCGAATTTTCCCTCTGCAAGGCGATATGCTTCGTCGATGAAGAGAACTTTACCCATCGACTTTTCCAGCATCTTTTGCACTTTTGGTCCGGTGTGTCCAACGTACTCGCCGATCAGATGTGTAGCTGAACACTCTTCCACCTTTGCCTCACTGAGGAATCCCATGTCGTAGAAGATCTTGCCCATCTTCTGCGCGGTTGTAGTCTTGCCAGTACCTATCCTGTTATCAGCCAGAATCAAATCAGAGAGGCGTTGACCATACCTGGTGGGCCCTTGAAAAGAAAGTTGAACGGCAGCTGTTCACGTGCGTCCATACCCAGCGCTTTCATGTTCGCAGCGGTTGTTTGATAGCCCTGGAACTGTTTGATGAGATCTTCACATCCAACAACCCCGTGAAATAGCGCGGGAAGATTGGTGGCTGCGCGTTCTCCTCGATCAAACTCCGGATCAAAATCGATGGCTTCCAATCTGTCGAAACCCTTGACTTTGCCAGCAGTCATGTGTTTCTGATGAAGCGCTTTTGCTTTATCAAGAATAATGTCGACCTCACCGGCATTTCCAAAGTTTGGTCGATTGCGTGCTCGACGTATGACATCCATCGCAACATTCTTCGCTTGATCAGTTGCCTCGAAGCCGATGTCCTTGAGCTTCAAATCGAGGATTTTGCGTATCTCTTCGTCGTTGAAGTCTTCAAACACAAACGCTGATCCAAGAGGAAAGCGTCTAGCAAGCCCTGGATTGACGTCTCGGAACATCTCCTCCATCTGATCTTTATATCCCAGTAACAAAACGCAGCGATCCTCTCCAGGGGTGCTTTGCACTTCCGCCACTATCGTGTCGATGACAGCAACCTTAAAATGATCTCCTTTGGCACCGTTTGCAAGCATGTAAGCCTCATCAATGATGAGAACCTTGCCTACAGTTGAAGCTAGAATGGCTTTGGTATTTGCCTCAGAACCGCCGAGAACATTGTCAACAAAGTCTGCTGGGTTCTTGATGACCACTGTTGTATGTCAGTATAGCAAAAGAGTAAGATCGATGGTGCTGCTTACCTTCACCATTCGAAAGTAGACCAAGGTCTGCCAAGATACGTCCGTACAGTTTCGCAACACTTGTCTTTCCAGTCCCAGGGGAGCCAATAAACGGCCGATTGAGCGAATACTGAACGAGCGGCTTTTCTTCCAACTCTCGTTTGTAGTTGAATTGTAGTCCATCCAAGAGAACTTGGACAGATTGCTTGACAGATGTCAACCCAATAAGTTTTTGCAGGCGCAACCACGACGCATTGTTCTTGAGGACAGTAGCAGGCTCCGGTCCTATGAGATCTTCCTTTGTCAGGAGATTATCATCTGGTCTCTGTCCGGCTTTCCTTGCTTTTCGGAGACGGTTGGCTTGGCGCTTTGTGATCTGGGAGATTTTGTTCTGCACGTCTCGGGCGTTGCCGAAGCCATCACGACCGCGGCCTCGACCGATGCGGCGAGCAACGATACGTACGTAGAGACCCATCATCCCATCTTCGACTTGCATAGCGCCATCATACTTGGTGTTGACGTATTGAATGAAGATACGTTGTAGCTCTGCATCGCTGTAATCTTGAAACTCCATGTGGATGGGAATGCGGCTGGGAATGCCTGGATTATGGGCAAAGAAAGCCTCCATCTGCTTGCGGTACCCAGCAATCAAAAATACGATTTTTCCCGTAAGGTTCTCGATCTCAGGGAGCAGATAGTCCAGGACAGCTTTCCCACCGGGACTGTTCCCAGAGACAAGCTGGTAAGCCTCGTCTATAAAGAAGACACCACCGCCTGCTTGTAGAAGCTTTTCGATGTGTTTCTTACAAGCTGCGACACCTTCACTAGCAAGCGAAGAGCCGGAGCTTTCAAAGAAGTGATCTCCGGGAAGGGCCCCGACTTTCAACAGGAATTTTGCGTATAAACGAGCAACGGTGGTTTTCCCTTGAAACGTCAGCTGAGACCTCGGAAATTTCAAATAGGAGATTACCAGTGCCTGGATTCCCCAATAATGCTGCACCGAGCCGCTCCCCCTTTAGCGAAACGTTCTGTCGGACAAGAGTATCAACCTTGTTCTTGATGGCGAGGAACTCCTCTTTGACCGTTTCGAGACCTTAATGCTATTAGCTTGTAACCTCGCCAATGAAAACCGAGCCTACCTATCATCTGCATCAATGTGTCGACTGCTTCGTTCTCTGCGCCCCATCTTTCCTTTTGGTCTTCCCAATCGTCCCTGGCGTCGCTGTGATTCCAATCAGGTTGATCTGAATGGGTCTCTGACTCTTTATCATTCGCACAAGACGAGACGGGTTCTGACGCTCCAGTAGCCGTAGGTGAAGCTGAGTCCGAGCGAACAGGCACAGCCGGGTTTTGTTGCTGCTTCTGATGAGTTGGACGATCCGGTTTCGGAAGGGGTGCCTGAGTCTTCTGTTTCATTTTCAGAAGGTCTTCTTTCTTCTGAGCCAGAGCATTCTGGCGATCTTGCTCGACAGCACGGTCTTTGAGCAGCGCCTTCTGATGCTCTATCTCGTCTTCAATCTCTGCAAGTCGTGCAGCGTATGCCCGCTGATTCGCTTGGCGCTCTTGATCCAGTTTGTGATCTCGCTGTCTACGCTTCTCGGCGGCGCGAGCCTCATCTTCGCATTTACCACATATTGCTGCGGCTTTGTCATGACACTTTCTGGTCACTTTGTGGTTTTGCGGGCACTGAGAGACTATGATGGCTTTGCAGTCCATTTTACTGTGATCTGACAGCTGGTGACATGATTGCGGGCACTTGTGAAGTTTGCAAGCTAGTAGTTTACCACTACTCATGTCAGCAATAATCTTGATGTGGAGGGGTATGGGAGTCTTACCATGGCTCCGCACATCCGCCGTCAGGGCAGATTAACTCGAAATGCTCTTTTTCGGTAAGCAGTGCTTTTTTGTCCGGATGCTGCTCGCATTTGACGGGAAACCCTTGGAATATGTGGCCGTTGTGTTTCAATTGCTCCATGAGTGGTATCCAGACATCTTTTCCTTTGCGAGACTTCATGAAGGTGTCCGCGTTGCCGATGATGATCAACGCATTCCTAGCTCGCGACAAAAGGACGTTGACACGCTGGGGGGCGAACATGAACCCAATTTCACCCTCGCCGTTGCTGCGTGTTAAGCATGCAATGACGATGTCGCTCTCTTCGCCTTGGTAGTTGTCTGTACAATGTTCAGTATCACGGGTTGGCATTATGACCGAAAGCATACGCCCATGAGCGAGAAAGGGTATCACTTACCGATGGTGGAAATGCGGAGTTTGCGTTTTGAGACATCCGCTGCAGCAGGTGACAAGAGACCGGCTCGAATCAGCTCGAATGAATCCAGATCATTGAGGATTGGGTCGTTCTCAGCTGCTAGCGTCTTCACGAGAAGGGAAAGTTGGCCAAGATATGGGGTCAGAATCACAATGTCATCCGTACCATAACCTTGCTGACCCAAGTAGCGTACGCATTTCAGCACCATGTCAGCTTCATATGCATTCTCTTTGCTGGTCTTAGCGCCCTCGTCGCGTCGATCAGCGATACGGTCTGCGTTCAGCTCTGGCTTAGAATGCGATACGAAGATGACATTGTCTTGGAAACCGCGTAAATTTGGCCTTCCCTGAGTCTTCTCGGCGTCCTCCAGCGCCGGATAAGTTAGTGATCGTACTAACGTGGATATCTCCGGGCGCATTCGATGTTGTTTCTTGAGGGTAGTATGAGGAACACCAGCTACCACGAGTCGCTCAAACAAGGAAACATTAAGATCGTATCCTTCTCCCTTTTCTGCCGTAAGAGCATATTTGTTGACTTTTGGGCGCAGCTGCTCGTGATCTCCGATCAGGATGAGCTGCTTTGTGGCAGGGGTCATTGCGGTGAGAATGTGGCTTTCCAGGATCTCTCCGGCCTCCTCCACGAGAATGATTCCCGGAGCTGCCTTTCGAATGTCCTCGGTGTATTTCGCCGCTCCTGTGGTTGTGCATGCGACAATGCGCTTGCTGCTGATTACATGTGCATCTTTCATGCGGAATAATTGCTGGGTTCTGTTGTAGCTCTTGTTATACTTCGCTGCAAGCGTACTCAACTCGGCCACCTGCTCTTCGATGATCTCGCGTTGCCACTTATTATAGAGTTGTAGTCGTACGCCACTCTCTACGTTCCATACTTCTGGGTAGTCTTGGAATGCACTCTTGTTGAAGAACCCGGCATCAGCACCCTTATACCACCGCCGGATAAGATACGATCGATCAATCTGTTTGTTGTTTTTCCCAACGATTGTCATATCATCTTCACCTTCAGGTAATATAAAGGCGTCAAAGTATTCTGAATCCTCGGAAAATTCAAGATAGTCGAGAATACTGAAATCGCTCACACCAGAGCTGACAAACCCTTTCAACTTCTGAAGCAAAGTGTCGTGATAAGCCTCCGTTTGGCTCTTTTCGTACTGTATCATCGCGTATGTCTGACCGCTCATCCTGTACGTATTTTGCTGGGCGGCCATGCTGTATGGCTGAGTGCTAGCATTGAACTTGCCACCCAGTCTTACGATAGAGTCTGGTGGTATGCCAGCGCGCTGAATGTCGACGATCATCTGATCCAAGGCGTGATTTGTGTAAGACAGTACCAGTATGTTCTCTTTTGTGTGATCATGGAGGATCTTGGCTATCAAAGCGCCAATGAAAGACTTCCCAGTACCTACGCTGGTTAGCCATAGCTTGTACATTGAGATCAGATACGTGTTGCTGGAGTGGCCAAGCAAGAAAATCTGGAAGGAGGCAAGTGTTTTGAGAGAGGGAAGGTATACCTGGAGGACCTTGGATCATACTCAACCGCTTCCTTAAGCCTGTAAGTAAGGAGTCTGCCTGTGCTTGATCAAGCTTGACTGGACCTTGGGACCCAATGATATCTTGGAGGTCTTTAGCCCGGTTCTCTTCAATGAGATTTATAATGTCACTAGGCTGGACCCCAGACAGGACTTCACCTGATCCTGGTTTGAGACTTAGGACTTGCTCTTCAAGGGGCAAGTCGTTCATCGCTTGGAGGCACTTGAGGATTGGTTCGTATGCGAAGACCGCTGTGTCGACTTGGACAAAATGAAGATCTTGGCCCAATTTGCATGCTTTCAGGACCTTGCCGAAGGAGAGTGCGTCTTCAACGCGGAGTGCCACAATCGAAGGTCGCTGCGCAAGTAGATCCTCATCCCGCTCTACACTAGCAAACGCGACGATGTTGCCATGGCTGATGAGACACCCGAGCGATTGGTGCTTGAGGAGGGACCTGTGTTCTTTGACGTAGCTCTTCCGCGCTGCAACGTCTTTGATCTTGCGCAGTTGCGGAATGTCTTCTTTACACAAAAGTCTAAGTGAACAGGGCTTGCGCCAAGCGACCGTACCACATTCGATGCCCGCAAGGCGCAGGTTCTCAAGCACAATCTTTCGCCGGCCTTTTTTCTGTCCAGTCGCAATCTGAAAGTCACTCCGAAGCTCTCCAAGGAAGTCTTCTCTAAGCATGCGAAATTGATTGTCCAGGTGCACCGATCCACGATTTTCCACTTCGATAGATTTGATGTCGCTTGCGCGCCTGTAGAATGGGGTTTCGCTGGACGCAAATTCATCAGAAGTCGGTAAGATCTTGATTTGTCGAAAGTCGGCAAAGTCATTGTCATGGCGGCCGCCAGGTCCATCCGGGTCGTCATTGGATGTGCTCTCCAGAACGTGCTTGATCTTTTGGCCCAGGTTCCTGACGTCCAACGCTTCGAAATTGATCAGAGACTCATTTTTCGTTACCCTTTGTGCAACGTCACGGACATCGGGAGCATCCTCAGATCGACACTGAAGAAGCTCCAGTAGAAGCCAAGCGAACGCATGTGTGCTTTCTGGAGTGAGGATGCGAGCATTGTGAGCCTCGACAAACGTATTCCAGAACGTTGGCGGGTTTGTTATCTGTTCGAGGATGCGATGCAAGAATTGGCCGGCGTAAAGTTGTTTGACTGAGGGATGAGATAGATGGTGGAGGACGGAAGTCGCAACCCCATTGATGAAGGTCGGATTGGCGCTAAATCGGAACGACGCTGCAACAGCGGCAAGCGCTTTGGGTGCTGCAATCAGCTGCTCGACACATTTCGACACATCTTGTTGGACACATAGCGCCTCCAAGAAGCGATTTGCATCTGCTGCGCTCTTGAGTTCGCGACGGCCAAAGATTACGCCGTTGAAGAGCTTCGTGAGCCCTTCGACTCGCTTCGCAGCCGCCTCCTGGTCCGCCATGTCGCGCAACGAACAGCTTGATGTGAGATAGTACTGAGACTCAAAAGGTCAAAATCTTGTGTTCGACACTGACATGCAATAGATGAGCGCCACAAGCCTCTAAAGTAGGGCACAAGGGAGACAAGCTGGTAGCACACAATGATTGCTGCCTCCCAAGGCTGGGAGGCTATGCCTATCAGAACACAGGGCTGTGCAAACTGATTGGAAGACAAGGTACGAATGCACATGCGGCACGGTATGAAGTGTTATCTGCCTGCATATTTTGGAAAGTTTGGGCGATTTGAGGCCTACCAAATCGTGCTCTGTGTCACATTCGCGGGGAGCAGACCACGCCACATATACTCAGCCTTGCTCCAGCATGAATACTTCTTCAGCCTGACAGAGGCCCCCACCCCACCAGCACTGAGACCTCAATCATACTTATCAAGTCACTCGTCTTCAGATTTCAAATCATCCTTTACCATGTCTTCAATGTCATCTTTCAGAGGTGGCTATGCTCCTCGTCGGGGCCGTGGAGGATGGAACAAATCTTTCTCGAAACCAAAGAACCAAGGTGTGAAGCCTGATCTAGTGAAGAATCCGCTCGGAGAGCTACTGGAGACCGTCAGCATTTCAGATCTGGGGCTGGGTACGACGAAGACTACCACGCATGGATCAATCTCTGATCTCAAGTACGTTGCATCATACAATTGGCGCAGCGATGCTGTACCGACGATACTAGTACCAGGTAGAACGTCTTTTGTAAAAGGGGCAAGGAATGCAGCTGATTGCATGTAGGCAAACCTCCACAATGGACGCCGCCCAAGAATGTGCAGCGGCTCAGTGAAGACAGTGGACAATATTATCGCGACGCAAATGCCGCCAGGTACCCAGAGTATCCGCTTGCACCAGTTGTGCAGTCCATCGTTGCACTAAACCCTACCTTTGTGACGGCCGATGTGGATGTCGTTGCGTGTGGGAGTACATTAGGCAACCTTCTACGTTACGTCCGTGGTCAGGATCGATCCTTCAGATTCACGGTAGAAGCCATCGGGGAGACAGTTTTCTTCGTCCGTAAAGAAAACGACCCGAGAGAGCTCATCCCGGACGTACGAGGGTACGGTCATTCCTTTCCTGAAGCAAACACAACGTGGGAGAACGAGGTGAAGGGCTCGGAGACACATCAGCGTATCGTGCAGTATAAGCTCGGTGGATTGGCATGTCTGGTCCGATTCGAGTGTGATGGCTACTTTAAAGAGGGTTCCCGCAGCCGTGATGATGAGGCCATGGGAGCCCAGCCATTCGAATCTGAGGGCGGTGACCAACTTGTCTCCGCTTTCAACAAGACCAAAATCAGCGCGCCACAATCCACTCCTACGGGCAGTAATGATGGCATCAGCATCTTACGTAGCGGCGCTGAGGTTCCTCAAAACTCCATATTCGACCTGAAGACTCGTTCTGGTAGATTCAAGACCGATATCGACATGAGCGACATCTACCCGCAGCTCTGGATCAAGCAGATTCCGAACTTCATTGTCGCTTACCATGATGGCGCAGGACTGTTTGCCGACAACAACGTAAGAGTCCAAGATGTACGAACGGACGTTGCGGATTGGGAGAAAGACAATGCCGATGCCATTCGACGTCTTGGAGCCCTGCTTGGGAAGATTGTGACTTGGGCAAGGAACGACGGGGGACTGTTGGAGGTATACAGTCCAGGTCAAAACCGGCTAGAGTTCCGCAAGCAACATGGTGATGGCGTACATGCGCTCCCAGGATCGCTCAGAGAAGCATGGATGAAGGAAGAAGACAGAGAGGAAAACTCGGCGAACTTGAACGATGGTGGTGTCAAGCTGGACGGCAAGTACGATTCGGGCAACGACGGGTACAGTGACTCGGATGACGAGCTCGACTTTACTGCATGCTCTGCAGAAGATTGCGGTTACTGTGGGCGCTGTACGTATTAGATGAATCTTGTCGGTGGAGCATCTCCGGTATCAGCATAATTCGTAGTACTTCAAAGAGCTCGTGAAGAAGGCCCACGGACGGTATCAGACCCAACTTGGAAGGCATAATTTTCATCCGCCATCCCTGTCGGTGTAACTCTTCTTGAGGTGGAAGATCCGAGCACCAACATGGTTGAAATGCATTCCCGGGCACTCAAACCGCCACCCACCTCAGGAGTCAGTCCGCTACACGCCAAGGCACGTCTACATAGGCCGAATCGCGACTATTTCGCAGCGCATCATCGACGACGCAAAATGCAGAAAGTATAGCGGAATATGTAGCGGAGAAAGGGCCCCACGATGCGCGACGGAGGACTCGGTTCACACGGCTTGTGCAAGGACAAGGCTGCCAAAGTCAACACATAGCTTGGGGCCGGTGCCTATCTAGCGCAGATAGCGAGCGTGTTTCAGATTTATACTTGGCTGCTCGTCTGGCGCACGCCACCCGCCCGTTCCTGCATACTCGGCAGCGTGGAGGCACAGTCGACGTGAGAACCTTAACGTCATACAGGCGCGTTGGAGTGCAACGCGGGTATTTTTGGGGCGCAAATGAGGTCGATTGAGATCGTGGTACAGCGGAGATGACGGTGTATTGGCTATGGATGCTGATAGGAGATGTCCAAGCACCTGTTTGAGAGGGATCGGCGCGACTGTTTGATGGAGCCAGCCAATTACACGCGCGACCTGGCATCCCTCGCACTAAATACACCTCCTTAATTGCAGGGTCACCACCGCTTGCCCGTCTTCGTGAGCTACTCAAAACACCCCTCAGACGCTCTCCCTTGCGCCTCAAGTCCGCTCTTTTGCTCCTTCTCCCCCGCGAGATTCACACTCCTTTTGCCCGTTTGGTCCCCCAGTCATTCATTCCTTAGTACGACACAGCGCGTCTGGTATACGTGCGTCCACTCTCTCACTATCAGCGACCATTCGACTTCGACGTATATACACAGACACGACAGCGACATCGATTCTTTACACCAAACATGAAATCCTTCGCGCTTTCCGCCATTGCGGCGCTCGCAGCCCTTGCTCCGACAGCACTGGCTCAGACTCACACCGACTGCTACCCACTCAACACCACTGGCTGTCCATCGATGCAGGCTCTCGGCAGCAATGCCACCTTCGACTTCACCGACAAGGGCATCCCTTCCAACGGCAAGGTCTGGCGCAAAGAGAACCAAGGCAAAATCGACTGGGACGAGAAAGGCGGCGCGACCTTCACCATTGAGCGCTCTGGCGACTCTCCCCGCGTCCAGTCGAATTTCTACATGCTCTTCGGCCGCCTCGAGGTCGTCATGAAAGCTGCCAAAGGGCGCGGCATCGTCAGCAGCGCCATCCTGCAATCCGAGGCCCTGGACGAGATAGACTGGGAGTTCCTCGGCACAAACACCACACATACGCTCACCAACTACTTTGTATGTACCCAATCTTTTCCTCGATCCAAGCTGGCATGTCCGAGAGAGAGAGCTAACTCAAGATCCATTGCAGGGCAAAGGCAATACCACCTCTTTTGACCGCGGCAAGGAGTACCCAATGAGCCCACCACAAGACGAGTTCCACAACTACACCATCGACTGGACCAAGGAGCGCATCCAGTGGTGGCTCGACGGCAAGATGCTGCGCGAACTGCTTCCCGCAGATGCGCTCGGCGGCAAGAACTACCCACAGACGCCTATGAATGTGCGCCTGAGCGTATGGGCCGGCGGCGACGTCAAGAACAACGACCCCGGTGTCGTAAAGTGGGCAGGTGGCGAGACCAACTTCGGCGAAGGGCCCTTCACCATGAGTGTGCAGAAGGTGTATGCGCAGGACTACACCCAGGCCAAGGAGTACAGCTGGGACGGCATGGATGCAAGCGGTAGCTGGGAGAAGGTCAAGGTCATTGCGTAAGTCACCACTACACCTATCCACTCTCACAACGCACCGACTAACTCTTCTTAAGTGGCGGCGCAGAAGACCCTTCCAAAGTCCTCTCTGAAATCCAATCCCCCTCCGGCGTCCGCAACCGCTGGGCCGCCCTCCCCCAAGGCGCCAAAATCGGCATCATCGCCGGCTCCATCGGCCTCTTCTTCCTGCTCCTCTGCGTCATGGCCTTCTGCTGCATCAAGCAGCGCCGCGCCGGCCGCAAGGAACACGCTGCCCTGCTCGCTGAGGAGCAGAAGGAGGCCGCTGAGCTGCAGCAGTACAAGCTGCAGATGCAGGGTGGCAAGTTTGCCATGAGTGGAGGCTATGGACGCGTCTAGCTGTGAGCAGATGGAGGATGAACATTGATTGAGTGCAGTTTGTGGAGTGGAATGAGGATTTAGTTTGTTGATTTGCACGTATATACCCTTGCTTTGTGATGGATGTGGTGGTGGAGGTAATCCAAGGCTATGTATGAGCTTGAGGATGTTTCTAGTTCAAAGTTTTTCAATCGAAGCATGGCTTGATGCCGTGATGTTTGACAGTCTCGAATGCCGTTGTAATGCTGGATGGTAATATCCTTCGCTGTGATGCATGCATACAAAGCAAGCCCCATGTCTCATGCACAAATCCACTGTCACGGTTGAGAAAAGAACATGTCATCTTCAGTCAATATTTCTTATTACTCGCACTATCTCACTCGTCCACCTCGTCATCCTCCAAAGGCACTCCAATCGTGGCCTCATCTGATCTCATCCTATCCCAGAATCTCTCGCTTCTGTCTCTAAGCTTACTCGTGAGATCAAAAAAGCCCGTAGCGCAATTTATGGCGGGCTAGCAAACGCAATTTCGAACACATCTAAGCTTCGCTCATCGAGCATTCCCAGAGTTAAAAAAGAAGACAAAACGCCAAGCAAATGTAGAAATTCGAAGAAAGTTCCACCCACACACACCCAGCCCTTTCGCTCGAATGTTTGTTCTGTTCCTTTCGTTCGGACTCTTAGCCTAAAAAAAAGTTGAAAAAAGACGCCAAAACACCCCGCAGATGATGTTGTGTGTAGTATATGATGCAGAAATAGAAATCGAATCAGTCTCGAGCGCGTGAAGGGAGGATTTTTGGGTCGCTGGTGGCATCGAGCGCAGCTTTGGGGGCGTGTTATACAGTTTCGTTTTTGGTGAAAAGAGGAAGATGGAAACAAAAGCGACAAGGCGTGGTCGTCGAGTGAGCGAACCGACGGAGTATGACGTGGGCCTAGTCAAAGGAACGTCGTGCGCGACGGACTGCCGTACGAGACCAGCCGTGAAGATGGGTGTGGTTCAGACAATTTTGGTGGGATGCGGCAGACGAGATTCGACTGCTAGAATGACACCAAAAGTCAGCCATCCGCGAAGCGAAAGACAACTTTTATACAAAGCAAGGCAAGAACCTTTGCTTACAGTTCAAGTCCCATATGTATACTTCAGGTACGCATGTGGTACTTTAGTTTTGTTTGGGCGACCTAATTTCGAGTCAGCATTCGCAGGAACATAAGGAGGTGCACAACTATGACCGGCGGGGACTTACGTAGGTGAGTACGTCGGGCTAGTCGGCGACCACCTCTGATCTCCAGAGTATGGCGCCGAGCCCGGAGAGGTAGGAGAGTACCGCGGCGACGTTGGCGAGTATTGCGGGTTGCCAGCAGGGCTAGTGGGCGAGTACGTCGGGCTTGTTGGACTAAAGGTGGGCGACGTAGGCGATGCAGGAGAGCGTCGCTCGCTCGTCGGGTTGAACTGCGGGCTCGTGGGGCTGTATTGCGGAGATGTCGGGCTAAATCGTGGCGAGGTAGGGCTGTAGTAGGGCGATGTGGCACCCATGTGTGCCGGTGAAGTCGGACTGTACGTCGGTGAGGTGGGAGAGAACGACGGAGATGTTGGCGAGTAGCGGGGCGAGGTAGGAGAGTAGCTCGGCGATGTCGGAGAGTGGTAGCTCGGTGAAGTTGGTGACAGGCCAGGCGACGTGGGTGAGTACTGTGGACTGGTCGCTCCGAAAGCTGGAGACGTGGCACCGAAGCGTGGGCTGCTGATGCCTGGAGAGGTAGGCGAGTAGCCTGGCGAGGTAGGAGAGAAGCCGCCAGGCGAGATGGGACTCGTACCGGAGAAGCCAGGAGACATGGAAGCAAAGCCAGGGCTTCGGCCTCCATAAGGACTGAATCCTCCATCGCCACCATAGCCTCCATACTGAGTAAAACCACCTTCGTCATTGCCGCCAGCGGGTGCAATGGGCGAGAACGCAGCTTCGAAGCCATTCATGCCGGTTCCGTCCTGGTACGTTGGCGATCCCAGGTCGTACGGTGTTGCTGCACCTTCCATGTTGTAGCCAGCTGCGGTAGCACCCATGCCCTTCGAGTTATCTTCGACCATGGTGAGAAGCATGGAACTGTCCATGACAACATCAAATTCGCCAGTACCCATCGGGGCAAGTTGACCCAGCATAATGTTTTCTGATACACCACGACAATCGTCGAGCTCTCCAAAGCCTGCAGCTTCAAGCAGAATTTCAACAGTCTCTTCGAAAGAACAACGCATGAGCGCGCCGGTATCATTTCGGTTGATGCCGTGACGTGTGATGGCCATCAGCATACCACGTTGCGTCATGATGTCGACTAGCAAAGCCATGTGGCGATGGTTGACGTACGAACCGTCAAAGGACAAGACCATGGCCAATTCCTTGAGAAGACCAGCGCGAGCAGCCTCAATACCCAAGACTCCTAGGATTTCAATGAAGGAGTTCGAGTACGTCGTAGTAGAATCCACGCCTTCAATGGTAAGAGTCTTGGCTAGGGCGGTACCTGTGGTGTCAAGAACCCACTCCTTGCAGCGAGGGTCGCTGTTGGACAAGACGAGAGATCCATCACTGTTCTCGGCGACAACCTTATCCTCTCGGATGAAAGCGCGCTCTACGCCAGAAACACCACGCAGGATGACCTCATCCAAGAGATGCAATTCTAGTTTGCGCATCCATCTCTCGTCGCGCTCGTCTTCATCTTCATCTTCGTCCTGCTTGAGGTTGCCATCCCAAATGAATCGAACACGCATGACCTGTTCGTCTGCGTTTTCGTCACTGAAAATGACAGCTAGGTTGGGCGCAAACTCAGCCTTGATCTTGCCAGCAACTTCGTTGATGCTGATGTTCTTATCAAGAAGCTTCTTGCGATCGAGGATAATACGAAGGAGCCATTTGGACTGGGACTCGATGACTTCATCTTCTTCCGGAACGATAAAGTACGACTCAACCATATCCTCATCCGCTTCCACAAGGGTGGACTGAATGTCAGGGTCGTAGTACAGCTCCACAGACTCAGTAAGACTGCGTAGTGTTGTGAGTTCGATACGACTTCGAAGGATCTTGGCTTCTTGCTGGCCTCCCCTGTTGTTGACTTGGCGAATAAGCATAGATGGCGTCTTGATGTTGGCCGCGATATTGAGAATTTCCTTGAGTCGCGGCACACCAAGGGTAACGTTCTTCGACGACACACCAGCAAAATGGAAGGTGTTCAGCGTCATCTGAGTCGCCGGCTCACCAATAGACTGGGCGGCGAGGACACCGACCATCTCACCTGGAGCTACAGCAGCTTTGAGGAAGCGATCCAGCAACTCTCCCAATACGTAGTCGAGCGCCTTCTTCGACATGCTATACTCGTTTACGAGGCGTTTGAAGGCAAGGCGAGACCGCAGATGGCATTTGAACAGATAGGTAGCACTGTCCTGTGCCTCAACAGACAACGGATCATCTCCACGAATGACCATGAGGCTGTCGAGCAGCTCTCTAACTGCACGGATTGTCTCAGCCGGATGAAGATCACTTGCAACGCGTCCGGGCTTGATCTGGAAGCGAGCTTGTGCAGACTGAATCATGCGTTGAATGTTGAGAGGCAGTTGGAACTGCTGGCTGTCATCGTTCCCAATGATGGTTCGAAGGAATTCGCGATCAATCTTGATCTGTTCGAACTCCTCATCCAGGTATCGCTGGATTTCCACGTCGCCTTGGAATTCAGAAGCCCCGGCCAATTTGCTGGATGGAATGGGCGGTTTGTCTGTGCTCAATACATCAACCTTGTAGGTCTTCTCGAACTTTTCCTCCGACATCGTGATCGTATCGAGCTTCTGATTTTCAATGATGGCTCCGTCCAGACCGTCCTCTCCGTAGATAAACTCGATGATATCACCCAGCGAGTTTCTGACCGTTCCGTCATATTTCACCATGACATCTTCGAGCGCCTTGACTAGACGACGTTGAATGTAACCAGTTTCAGCAGTCTTGACAGCAGTATCAATGAGACCTTCACGACCAGCCATGGCGTGAAAGAAGAATTCTGCGGGAGTCAAGCCACGTAGATACGAGTTCTCCACGAAACCTCGCGCCTCTGGAGAGTAGTCGTCCTTGGTAAAGTGCGGGAGCGTTCGGTATTTGAACCCATATGGAATACGCTGCCCTTCCACAGCTTGCTGACCTACGAGGGAAACCATCTGAGAGATGTTGACCGTGGAACCTTTGGATCCGGAGATGACAGTCTGCACAACGTTGTTGAAGTCCTTCAGACTGTTCTGGGCGGCGGTACCACCACCCTCACGACCCTCGTTCAGGAACTTTTGTACCTTTGATTCAAATGTACCGCGGATTGTCATACCTGGTAGAGGTTCGAGTTCGTCTTTGGTAGCTTCCTTGACAATGTCTTCGACCTTGGCCTTCGCTTTCGCAACCTCTGACGCGATCTTGGCGGCAGTGGCAGGATCAGGGACAGTGTCACCAATACCCAGACTGAAGCCATGATGCAACAGCCACCAATTGACGATTCGCTGGCAAGCATTGAAGAACTTGACCGCATCGGCGGAGCCCAACTCGTTGTAAATGATGTGAATAATACCGCCAGCTTGGGCACCAACAATCTTTTTCGTGATGGATCCAAGCAAGAGCTGTCCGCCCTGAACGAGCAAAGCCTTGTCCACAGGGTCGTTCCATGGGGTTGCGCCATCGGGTACAAAGATGTTGACCTCCTTTGCAATAGCCATGCTGACGATCTGCTTGCCCGTCCACAAAGGGCGGGGCTTAAGAATAGCAGGTTCGGGAACGATGCCGTCCCAATCTGGTATCCACATCATAATGCACATGACCTGCTCAATGGGCAAGAAGTTGTCGCGACGGGTCATTTTGTATACACCAAGAAGAGTATCTTGCACAATACCCATCAACGGTTTGTTTGATTGTGGAGACACAATCTGTTTGGGAACCATACAAAGGTTCTGGATCTCAGCTCGCGTTTCATCGCTTTGTGGTACGTGCAAATTCATCTCGTCACCGTCGAAATCGGCGTTGTATGGAGATGTGACAGAGAGATTCAGACGGAAAGTCGAGTAAGGCATGACTTTGACACGATGTCCCATCATGGATTCCTTGTGCAGCGACGGTTGTCGGTTGAAGATGATGACATCGTCATCGTCAATGTGTCGTTCAACCTTCCAGCCGTATTGCAGTCGCAGATCACCAAGACTCTTGTTGTGCTTGAGATCAAGGCGAACACCGTCAGCTTTGATGACATAGTTGGCGCCAGGGTGGTTGTTAGGACCAGCTCGTACAAGTCCAGTCAGTTTGCTGATGTTGAACTTGGTGACAACTTCGGGGTACGTGAGTGTTCGCGCGATAGAGCGTGGTACACCGACCTGGTCCAGTGACAGGTTAGGGTCACCAGTAATGACAGTACGAGCCGAGAAGTCGACACGCTTGCCCATCAAATTGCCTCGCAGACGGCCCTCCTTGCCCTTTAAGCGACCTCGGATGGTCTTGAGCGGACGACCGGATTTCTGCATGGCCTGCGGCACGCCGTTGGCGTCGTTATCCATGTAGGTAGCGACGTGGTATTGCACTAAAGCCTCAAATTCGTTGAGAATAGACTGGGGCGAGCCTTCCGAGATACATTCCTGCACGCGGCCGTTGGCACGGATAATGTCGCCTAGCTTGTACGTCAAGTCGTCCTCTCCACGCATGCCTTGGCCGGTACCATCGACAGAGATACTGGGGCGGACTGGCGGAGGAGGGACCGGAAGGACGGTCATGATCATCCACTCGGGACGGGCGTAGTCGGCGTTCAGGCCAAGCAGTGCCAGAGTGTTGTCCGTAAGAAGCTTGAAGATGTTGAGTGCGACTTGGGGAGTCAGGATTTCCTTGCGCTCGCCCTGGCCATCGTCATCCTCCTTCTTCTTGGGCTTGTAGGTAGCGGTCAGCTTGAGCCCTTCCTTGCGGATCGTGTCTGGCTGGATATTGCCGCAGCCGCCGTGGGCAATCTTGGGGGCCTTCTTGGGATCCTCTTCGCCGACATCCTGTTCACAAACGTTCTTCGTCCGGGAAAGACGCCAGATCTTGTCGAAGCGCTTCTTGGCATCCTTTGTTCTGATGGCGTTGGCCCAGTCAGGATGGTTCTACATGTTGCAGTCAGTACAAACGTTCCGCGCTCTGATCACTTTGTCTTCACGAGGAAGACTTACGTAGTCAGCCAGGATCAGTCCGCAGTTGTGGCACACCGTCTCCAAGATCTTCTTGATCTTTACGACGAATCCTAGGCGAGTCAGCGCGCGCTCTTTGCATTTGCAGTCTGATAGTGGACTCACCGACGTGGAAGACGGGCGTGGCAAGCTCGATGTGGCCAAAATGACCCGGGCAGACCTGGATGTCCTCCTTGCACGTCGCACACGAGTACATGCGGTCAATGGTGCCGAGCTTCGGGTCGTTGAGGCCCTGTTCACGGGGCTTCGAGTTGGACTCGTCCATGGTCTCCGGGTAGATGATGTGCACGACGGACATGGCCTTGATCTCCTCGGGAGACAGCAGGCCGAACTGGATCTCCTTGATGGTCCGGAGCGGACATTTCGACTGGACGGGCGCGCCGGGCGGCATGGTGGCGGCGATGGTCGAGCGTCGCGTGGGTGGTGGTGGAGACGGTTCTGCCTGTCTCTATGCCGTCACAGAAGAGCGGCGCGGCGGTAGCCCCTCGGGCACCTCGCTCAGAGAATTAGGTCGCGCGGAAGTCTGCCGTGGTAGCGGATGCTGGCGGTGCGCGCGGCTGCTAGAATGGAGGTGATGCGCGGCGGGCGCTGGAAGAGATGCTGGCGAAGAATAGCACGGGCGGGAAAAGGGCTGCACGGGGCCTCGAGTCGTCGCGCCGGGCAGCGGAGAGCGCGCGCGCAGTATTAAAGCACTCGGAGGAGCGCAGTCGGGGCCGTCGAGGTGGAAGACGCGCTCGCTGATAGCAGGGCGGCCAGGGACGATGGGGTGGTGGTGGTGAGGGTGGTGGGAGGCGTGTCGGAGGAGAGTGGTTTCATCCTCACAAAGGCGACAAAGGGAAGGCGCATGGCTTGGCAACCAGCACGCTAGCACCGACGCGGGCAGCCCGAGCCTCACTTCACCAGCCAAAGCCGTTTCTATTACTTGCTGCCACCATTTCTCTGCGCGCATGGCCGGCCGTTGCGTCTCTGAAGATGCTGCCCGCTGAGACCGACAGCCCGCACATCTCGCTGTCCCCCAGCGCCTCACCATGAATCTGTCGCTCGTAGACCCTTTCATTCTCGCGCAGGACTGCCCTGAAGTTATCACCGGCCGTCTTCGTGAGTGCATCCATGGACCCATTGTTGCGCCCTTTGACCCCGTGACTCACAACGCGCAGGCAGCGGCCATTCGACGTCGATCCGCTTCAGCCACCGCGGCGACCTGCTTGCTTCTGGACGTGTAGGCGCATTCTTTGTCGCTGCTGCTTCTGGACTGCTACTGACTGGGCTCTCTAGCACGATGGCATTGTTGTTATTTTCGACATTGAGACGAACGGCGTGGCGCGCAAGCTGCGCGGGCACACTCGCCAGGTGCAGTCGCTGAGTTGGTCCACCAACGACCGCTATCTCCTCAGCGCCGGGCAGGACTGGAAGGTGGTGCTGTGGGACCTAGACGATGGCTCGCGCGTGCGGACTGTCCGCTTCGAGGCTGCCATCTTCATAGCAGAATTGCACCCCAAAAACCAGTGAGTCATGAGGTCCATGTAATAGTGCACAACCTAACGCGCCACCAGCATGCTCTTCGTGGCTGCTCAGTTCGAAGACCAGCCCGTCATCGTCGACATCTCCTCAGAGATCCCCGTCAAGCACCCTCTATCCTCTGCGCCCCGCAGATCCCAGCTCGAGCGCGAGAATGCCACCGAGAAGCAGACCGCCCAAGATGCCAAACAGACGACCACCATGACGCTCTTTACGCCCTCCGGCAAACACATCATAGCAGGCACAAACAAGGGGTGGCTGAACATCATCGACACTAAGACGCACGAGGTGCGCTATTCGTTTAGAGTCACCAACAACATCATTGTATACATTCGTCTGACGCCGTCTGGGAGGGATGTTGTCATCAACTCGAGCGACAGGATTGTGAGGACCCTGCATTTGCCAGATCTAAGCGACCCCAAATTCGACTTCGACACACTGCAATTGGAGGTGGAGCACAAGTTCCAAGATCTTGTCCAGCGCCTCTCCTGGAACCATGTCTCCTTCAGCCCGACCGGCGAGTACGTTACTGCATCTACCTGGATGAACCACCACATCTATGTGTGGGAGCGAGGCCAAGGCAGTCTGGTCAAGATTCTTGAAGGCACCAAAGAAGAACTGTCTGTTGTCGAATGGCACCCCTTCCGCCCCTTCGTTGCAGCTGTCGGTGTTGATTCGGGCCGCGTTTGGCTGTGGTCGATTCTACAGCCTCAGCGCTGGTCTGCCCTGGCCCCCGACTTTATGGAAGTGGAAGAGAACGTCGAGTACCTTGAACTTGAAGACGAGTTCGATATTCAGCCTCTTGAAGAGATTCACAAGCGCCGGCTGAACCAGGAAGATGAAGACGTCGACGTCCTCACCATCGAGCCTATCAAGAGCTCCACACTCGAGTTTGGGCCGAGTGGTGAGCCTGAGTTCCGCATGCCTGTGCTATTAGATATTGAAGCCAGTGATAGCGAGGATGAGGTTGTGGCCGTGGGTGCCGGTCAATTCAGACGTAGAAGCCCTGGTGCTGGAAGGGAGTGGATGAATGATGAAGAAGTCGTCGCTAGTGGCGATGAAGCGCGGAGAGCAAATGGGACTTCTGGACAGAACGGGACCAAGAGACGCCGCGCATGAGGATGAAGAAAAACAGTAGTGGCGCCATAGCGTGAAGTCCGCCTGCGTTGCATAAGATATGTGTTGTACTATTGTAAAATTCCAAATAGTTTATGAAAGCTACAAATCTCGGTAATAATCGCAAAACAATGGCCTTGTTTGATATGTCATGAAACTATACGAAGTCGCGAGAATCCTGCAGTCTATTTTACACTTGACTGACACTAAAGCCTCTTTTCTATCCCGAGCCCAATCCCAGCACTCTCCATGTACCAATCCTTCCACACCCGTGATATCCTCCCCTGTTCTCGTCCCACAACCTTGTACATCCCAACCCTCTACTCACAATCCGCCGAAAACGACTAATACTCCCTCGTAGCTTAACACTCATCACTCCCCTTCACCAGTACCTCCTTCACCTCACTCGTGTATTTCCACTCCATATACACCAAGGCTAGATACAACACGATCATCAGCACATCGAAACTTTACTTCACTACCAAATACTAACGACCTGTATTTGTACGTACCGCTACATTTCCCCTCCATAAGCTAAGGTTCATGCTCTTCTCATACGTCTGGTAACATGTGCTGGTGGGCCGATATGTGTCTGTCTGCCAGAATTGACATGGCCCCTCTCTGAACACTGAGATTTGTGCTGCCACTCAAAGCATGACAAGTAAGATCGAAGGCAGGCATGTGTAACATAGCAGGTATGGTCATTGTGACAAGGTCGGTTCGCACTGGCTGGGCACTACACAAATGATTTTGTGTTAAGTAGTGGGGTTGATCAAGGATTGGTGGCCTAGTACGTGTCTCCCTTTAGAGGTACTTTGCGACCTGTATTAGGGATGTTGAGATGTATCATAAGATAGTCTTATTTCTGGACCTTTCTAAAGCGCAGGAACTCTTCTTCTAAAATGACTAACAAGTCGGGAACAAAAAAAGGGCTGTTCACTGCCTGTATTGAAGGAGTGTGAGCAAGGAAATCAACAAAGACCCCTTGTCAAATAACTTGTTACCTCGTCAGTAAGGCCGATTGCCCCATCATCTCTCTGTTCAACAACCGGATCCAATTTGCTGTCTCAGACCCTCAAATTGGCTAGATGAATAGCCCTCCGTCACTCGTCCCATGATTTCATTTAACCCCCTTCAGAGCCCGAACTGCCACATGCACTTGTAGTGACAGAACAATTGAATGCTATGATATTGAGTGGTATCATAGCCTTGCTCAATATCAACTTGCATTTCGCCCTCTGAATAATCGCAATCCCGCTCTTGTACGCGAAAGCTACACCACTCTATCAGCGCACTATTGCAACCATATCCCATGTCATCGATATCCATAGTGCTCAAACAAGCAATCTTGGGAGACAAATTTGATGCAATTACCGTGGCACGTATCCTCGAATTACCATCCATCCACCACACCAGTTGGATAGCAGCATTGGCATGGCCGGCCCAGAACTCCACCTGATCGCTAGCTGGGCTGATTTTGGCAGTTTATTACGTAGGTAATTATCTATCCCCAGCGATGTTGGGAGGATATTCCGCGGTATGCGTAATATGATAAACGTTGCGGCGAGATATATTGGTTCAATAGGGCAGGCGCGGTCGAAGGAAGGTACTCGGCGTGGAGAAGATAACAATGACTGCCTCAACGAGAAGCTTTGTCGCGTGTATATCACCCACTTTCCTCGATATCTTCTCACCATCATTGCTCAGCATCTCACGCGTCTAATTGTACATGTTACAGCACGCGACCATTCATGCGAGCGCAAACAATGACTTTCAGATGTCGATCTACCCCGCATCTGGTGAGCTTCACGCGTCAAATGCTTACCTAACGCGACGAATGCGAAGCCATCGTCATTCCAGCCTGAGCCCACGCGCATCATGGCCGTTGCCTCCATCTATCGCAAGATGAGGCGCATGCATACTTATACCAAGCCGCCGTACGACTAGCCGAGCTGTTGTAACGCAAACACAAGATGAATGCGCCACGCTTGAGTCCATGGGATATCGATGACCCGCCGCCCGATGAAGAACTGCCAAACTACGAGGCTGACGCTGCGCCTGCGTACGATGGCAGCCTGTTCGACGAGCCGCTGACGACATACCACTTGCGACAGTACGACCGCAAGATCCAAATACTGAGGGCGTACGGGGCAAATGCTGCATCGTCGTATCGAGTCACAACGAACAGCTTCCGGCTGCTATCCAAAAAGCCGGAGATGGAGATGCTGTACACATCGCCAGATATGAAGCAACGCAATATCGCGATACTGCACTTCGACAAGGACGGACCGCTGCCATGGTGCCCACGCGCCCATTTCGACTACATCGACTCGAATGGTGCAGCCTCGGTGCACAAAATGGAAGCGAGAAACTTTGCAGACTGGATGATAGTCCTCGATGGCAGGCGATACGAATGGACTGTGGCAATGCAGCCATCGTCGCTGGTTCTGCGCGAGGAAGGAGCAGCACTCGTCATTGCGCGCTTCACTTACTCTTCAGTTGGGACGAGTGCTGTGCGAGGCGCTGAAGTTGGTGAGCTGGCCGTCTTTCGCGATGCGCTTACGATGGAGCTACACGGAATCGACATGATAGCATGCTCCTTAATGCTGGTTTTGAAATACTTGCAGAAGATGGGTCGAATATACCACAACCCAGATGGGACGATGAGATCTGGCAGTGCGACTCGCGAACACATTCCCGCAAATAGGATGTCTTCCGCGGGCGTGTCTATGATCTAAGACATGTTCTTTGTGGCGATTCGGCAGGGTGTTACTGGGACCGTCACTGGCCATCCAGACGACGACGAATGCGTGTTTGCTTTTCTGGAGCAAGAGTCTTTACTTCAAGGTGAGACCGAAGTTAGGAAGCTGACTTTGGATTCCCATCGACATCTGGCCGGCTCGATCAGGGCGAGTCAATCGCGAGGTGTTTGAGAGGGCACTGTTTCGCCTCTCTCGCAAACGGATAACGGTAGTCAAGCATGTTTAAGCAAAAAGAGGCAATGCACAGTCGCAATAAGGTCGATGTTCCACACCATCTGCACAGTAGTGCGCCTTGGCCGGTCTCAGCGCCGAGGAGCCTTTATGATTTCATGACAGCTGGCTAGCAGCAGCATTTGGGGCAGACTAACTTGGACGACAGCGGGGCGGTCCGCTTAACGTCGTGCTCAAGCAAGCGTAGCAGTGGGTTCTGTAGTGACGAGGGCTCGCACTGCCATGTTCACTGTTGTCGAGTCTCACGAGCAAGAATGTTGATGTCCCCTGTCAGCTTTCGCGGACTGGTCTCGGCTATGCTGAGAGATTGGCGCCAACCGTTCTCTTCTTCCGTGCATGGCGTGAGTCAGCATTCGAGACCTCTCCATCGAAGGGCCGCGGGGAATCTGCCGATCGCAGACCGTCAAAGAACAAGCGTCGTGGGTCCAGCATATGGTACCACCGGACATACGAAGTGACTTCGATGCGTGATGGGGACCGCTGCGAGTGTGAACTAGGTGTGCCGCGGTAATGCACTCCCTGCAGCCATCTGCGGCTCGAGAATGGCGTTATGAAATGCCATGGGTCAATGTGCCACCCCTTGTGCAGTCGCCACAAGCGCATTTCTGTCAGCGCAGTGGCATCCAGGCGTGCAGGGCATGGCACTTTGGGGGACGTGTTTCTGCTGCAAGCGAAGTGTCCTAACCGCAAAAGAAGCACCAATCTCGTTCGCTCCCAATCTCTCCCGGGTCCGCGCTCTCGTGTTTCTCGTCGGCTTCCACTGTAGTGGGTCCTAGCGGCAGAGCCACCATTTGCGCGCCCGTTGTTCCCTTCACTCTGGCACTCGCACCGTCCGCTAGCCTCCCTGTATGCCCCAGCTCCACCTCCGCTGCTGTCTCCATCCACGCCCAAGAGCCGCCAGCTCGTCCTCTCTTTTCGCGCCGCCCTACGTCCTCGAGCCAGAGTCTGCCGCGCTATTAGCAAACAGTTCCCTTTCCCTTCGCGCTGGTGAGCTTCGCCGCATTCGGCTAGCTGCTCCTGCGTGTATTCACTCCACGACGCACCCCAGACCGGCACGACTGGCCTCCTCCGCCCTTCTCCGATACACGCTCGACTGAGAAGCACGCCCACAGCGAATCGCAAGGAATGGGATACAGACGACACGCCGCGATCTCCAACTGCCTCGTCTCGCACGTTGCTCAGCTCTCGCGGAACGCAGCTGACTGATACCCGCTACGTCCCGAGGCGCCGCGCCCTTTCCCCTCACACGCCCTCGACGAACATTTCCAATTGTCCCTGTGCGACATAGAATGGTCAAGATGCGGATCCCGATTCGGGAGCAACTGGGCTGTTTGGTGCTGCTCGCCTCGACTATCGGGCTGGCTGTCATTGCTATTGCAACATGGCTCACCAACCACAGCTTTGTGCTCGGCATACGGTTGGAATACTTTTGTCGCGCACAGCATATACATGAAAGCTAACACATATCTAGGGCAACCCGCCTGTCCCTAACTGCCTCGCTCAAAGCAGCCCAGCTGTCGTCCAACATCGCCCTCATGCAGATCCTCGTCCTGCAGGCTGCAAATCGTCTCTCGCCTCAGGCCGCTCTAGGTAGATTCTACACCGGCAACTACAGCGAGTCCAATTGGGGACGCACCAACGACGACTTCGATGCTGTCTTCTCTGGCGATGCGCGCACTCGTGTCGCTATTCAGGCCCAGATATACCAAGCCAACTCGACTGAGTACCCCATCTACAATCGCACGGCATACACTGTCGCTGATGTCGTCCTTCCCATCCTCAAACCAGATGGAAGCAACGCAACACTAGGCGATCCTGTCTATGGCTTTATACCAGAGCTCTATCCAAAGTTTGATGTCGAAACAATTCGCCTCAACAGTACTTTTAATCAGTACAAGGGCCATTACCAAGGCAGGTCGATCGATAACACAAGCTACTTGCTCTCGGGACCTTACCGCGTCAACAGCACCTTCAGTCTTGTCTCGATCACACTGCCCATCATCAACAACACATCAAATATCGAGACGCTTGCATGGTTGACTGTTGCCTTGGACGCGAGCTTAATTACGAATGTGGTCAATGCGACTGAGGGCCTCGACAACAGCGGTCTCACTATGCTTTTTGGACCTGACAGTGCGACGAACAACTTCCCGTCGGGCTATCTCTACAACGCACCTAATCACGACGCACCGCAAAACGCGCAGGTTCGCTTCCTCATACCGCCCACTCCTCGAGACGATATTCACCGCCATGGGCAATACGACACCTCCCTCGATCCGCCTCCGTTTGATTGGGCAAAATTCCCAGCCATTCGGCAAGGTTTCACTCAATCCACAGGAGGCCCCAACAACGCCGGCAGCATGATCGACACCCGCAACGAAGACGGGGACAGCGTTGCTGTTGGATATGCACTTGTCACTAGTCCCATGGTCAATTGGATGATCGTAGTGGAACAAGAGCATAATGAGGTCTGGGGCCCCATCTACCATTTGCGAAAGGTTATTCTTGCCTGTGTCTTTGGTACTATGGGTGCCATGCTCATTCTCGCCTTCCCGGTCGCTCATTATTCCAGCCGGCCGATCCGAAGGCTCCGTGAAGCCACGAGGAAAACCGTGTCGCCTCAGAGCTTCGACGACGACAGCTTCAGCTCACAGAACGATGGAGGAAATGATGACTCTGAAGAGACACTTGCACGCAAAGAAGGCTTTCTGGGCTCTATCATACATTATCGCAGAAACCAGAAGCTTAGCCGGGCAGACAGGAAAGAAGCGGAACGAAGGAGGCAATTTCGCATTCCGAGCAAAGTCAAAGATCGCAAGCACTTCATCCATGACGAGCTTACTGATCTCACAAAGACTTTCAACGAAATGACGGACGAGCTCATGATGCAGTACGAAAAGCTGGAAGAGCGAGTCGCGCAAAGGACGGCCGAATTGGAGCAAAGCAAAAAGGCTGCAGAGGCAGCCAATGAGAGCAAAACGCTATTCATCGCCAACATCTCTCACGAGCTGAAAACGCCACTGAACGGTATTCTAGGCATGTGTGCAGTGTGCATGTCAGAAGACGACCCGGTGAAGCTGAGACGATCACTGGGTATCATCTACAAGAGTGGCGATTTGCTACTAAACTTGCTGACTGATCTTTTGACATTCAGGTAAGTTGCACTTTGACTCTGATCGTGGCAAACCACTAATATTTTGCAGTAAAAACCAAGTCGGGCAACAACTAAGCTTGGACGAGAAAGAGTTCCGACTGAGAGAAGTCAGCCAGCAAATTCTGGCGATTTTTGACAAGCAGGCCAAAGAAGGTGGCATCAAGCTAGCCGTCATGTACGAAGGCATCTACGAACACAATCTGGATGAAAATGGGCGACCAAACCAATTCGGCGATCTCGGACCATTTGGCTTGGGTCGTCTCAAGGACATGATTCTATACGGAGATCAGCACCGCATTCTTCAAGTGGTGATCAATCTGGTCTCGAATAGTCTAAAGTTTACCCCGCCTGGCGGCTCGGTAACCCTTACGATACGCTGTGTTGGAGAGGCCCACATGTCAGACAGCCGCAAGGCTTCGTTACAATCGCGACAGAGCTCAACCCGGGGTTCTAAGGCCCGGTTCAGAACATCACAATCCGAGGTGGGATCTGTATCGGTAGTGCCAAGTAATTACGAGACAGCGAACGTGATTAATCCCATGGACAAGCCGAGCGCATACGCACATATGATGGCGCAGGAGCGATCAGCCACACCACCACCTGGGCGATGGCTCTCCTTTGAGTTTGAAGTTGAAGATACTGGCCCGGGTATCCCTGAGAATCTACATGCGAAGATCTTTGAGCCCTTTGTGCAGGGCGATCTTGGCCTGAGCAAGAAGTATGGTGGCACAGGTCTTGGCTTGAGTATCTGCTCACAGCTTGCTGGTCTCATGAAGGGTACTATTGGAGTTAAGAGCGAGGTGGGCCAAGGAAGTGTCTTCACTATGGCGATACCGATCAAGCACGTGCAAAGTCGCGCTGACAGCACGGCGAGCTCAAGCAACGTCAATCTCGAAACTGTTAGTCCACGTCGCAGTCTCTCTATTGACGAACCACGCGACGCCATGTCAAATCGCTCGGTTCATTCAGCAGCGGATGGCCAAGCTGCCACCACTGTGGCCAGCGGCGGCGGCCCAGTAGCCTTCGAGTCCGACAATCAACCACGTCTGGTTGGTCTCAGTCAACCCTTCTTCGCGTCGAATGCGCCTTTAGAGTCACCAAATTCACAACAAGCAGCCATGCAGCGAGTGGAAGCCGAGGCGACAAAGCGCGGTGGCAAGGTCAAGGTGCTCGTTGCAGAAGACAACAAGACGAACCAGGAAGTCGTTCTCCGCATGCTGAAACTGGAAGATGTGTACGATGTCACTGTCGCCAAAGACGGACAGGAAGCCCTGGACAAGGTCAGAGAGAGCATGGAGCGGCAAATGCCCTACAACCTCATCTTCATGGACGTCCAAATGCCAAATCTCGATGGTCTTCAATCCACTCGTCTAATCCGCGAGTCTGGCTTCTCGTCGCCCATCGTCGCACTCACCGCCTACGCCGAGGAGAGCAACGTAAAAGTAAGTCATCCAAATCCACTCACTAGCCAATGCTTGCTAACCCACCTCGTAGGAGTGTCTCGACTCAGGCATGGACTTCTTCCTCTCCAAGCCCATCCGGCGACCCGCCCTCAAACACGTCCTCAAAACATACTGCCCCACCATCCCCGAGGAGGACAGCGAAACTACGCCCCCTGGCTCAAGCACGGTGCTGAACAAAGTTCCAAACGGCAAAGCCACTGCATCAGCCAGCCAAGCACCTCCAACTACCACATCTGCATCCGCCACCCTCGCGCCCTTCAGCATGGTCGCGAACAACGAGTCAAGAACAACAGACTCCCCCGCCCTCACGCCTAGTGTGTCACCCCTGTCATAGGTAACATGACACATCACTCTTTCTTTTTCCTTCCCGCCTGTTTCTTTTACATTTGTTTTAATCTCACTCACGCACAAAATCCGGCTCGATACCCTCCTTTATCTCTAATTCCTTGTATCTAACGACTTTCTTGATTTTTTTTTACAGCGGGCCGCGATGTATCAAAGCGAAGTAAAGCATGGCGCCTGGATACGGGCGAGGTTTTCACAAAACGGGATATCTATATTGAGGTAATATGCATGGGAAATGTATGGGATGGGAACTGGCGTTTAATGGGGAAATGTGGGATTTGACATTTCGTGGCGTTGGGGTAGCTGCGCTGGCTAAAAGCGAGGGAGTCGTGAGAACTTTCTTTTCAATTAGGATTGATGTGGAATTTACCTTTTTTGAGACTCGTTTGCGAGTCTGGAATATCTACGCTGCATTGTACCTAGGTGCCTATACACTCCGGACTTTCCGCGTATCTGCGTGCACGCTTACTCGAGTCCAATAATACCTACTGGAGGATTACGATCTCGTACAGGCAACTTGATGGGATGTCGTCCACAAGAAAGTAGTGGGTCCCCATGTCAAACATATCTACGATCCTAACATTTAGATTACGCTATATGGACGGACTTTGGTACCTGGGAGACGGAGGCTACACGCACTACTGTTGGCTTTGGTCTATGGGAGGAGTAGGTTCTTGGTGTCCTAGCCGTATTTAGTTCATCTGCGATCGTCTTTGGTCTTTGCCATGTTCTCAAAGACTCAATCGGGAGACATACGTGAAAGGGTCTCGCTGTTTTGGTAGTGGCTTGGCGAACACGCTGTCACGTGCTTATGAACGGCACTATCGAAGATTCCAACTTCCATGCCTGCCTGGTCTCCTCCAGCCAGGACACAATGTCTTTGACCACATCTCCAACGAGGACTTTCCCTTCGCGAGCCCGCTCAGCGCTGGCTATAGTCCAGGCCGGTACATGAAGAAACTTGTGTCTTCGATCACACAGATCATGGTAGAGCTCGCCGACCCGGAGTTTCTCCAAACATGCTTCGTCAAATTTGACGTCGAAACACTCGCTACAAACGTAAAAGTCATCTGCAAATGTCCAAATCGTGCCGCAATTACCATGACAGTAAAGGTGCAGTGGTCCGGCGAGCGACATTGTGGTGTTGGCTCTCTTGAGCCTGGGTGGATCAAGAGACAGGCTTGCATCTTCAGGAGTCTCGAACGCCACGCCATTATCGCCCTCGGGTTGGTCAGGCAACCCTTCAACCACGTCTCCAGTTGACCTGGTTTCGAGGGACGATGGAACCGGCGATAACGACCAGGTTGTTGATGGGGAACCCCTTAAGAGGTGCGAGATGCCTTGCGTAGGTTGTATCAGAGACCAAGCTGCTTGCGCTGCATCTGTTGCTCCGACATCCATGAGTGCTTTGGCAAGTTTCAAGTACCCCTGCCAATCGTTTTCTGGATCGTTATCGGAGAGCAACTTCAAGGCAAGCTCTATGTCGGGTTGGACTGTTTCTTGCGCTTTCGTTGATGCGTCTGTAGCTAGGTAATATCGAGCCAGTAATGCGCGTACTTCGGACTGCGACATTTCGCTCTGATTGTCGTTATCGTCTGTGCCCGTTGGCAGGGTCTGGATCTTTCTTAGCATGTCGTCAATGACCGGCGAGCCCGGTCCCGCTTCTAGAGCTCGAGCAAGATAGGCTTTGCATAATTCTCTGGTGTATCGCCCTGGATTGATGGATCGCCCTGCGTCGCGGCACTTGAGATCTCTTACAATCTGTTCCCATATATCGATTGCTTCTTCTCGATCGCTTGCCTTGTCACCAAACTTGAAAAGTAACGAAGCCAATTGGTTGACGAGTGAGTGATATCGCATTTGCACGAAGAAGCCATTATTGGCGCAGTCTTTTATGGCTATGCGATAGTAGCTCTTCAGTTTTCCAATTTGGTCTTCCTGCCGGAAAGCGGACACAAGCAAGGTGTGGCAAGAGCCGTTGAGGGCGTGATGTTGCAAAAAGCTCGACGCGGCAGTAATCTCAGTCCGTGAATCGATATCCTCTCCCATTGCCTGAAGCAGCAACCTAACCTCACTGAACCTCTTACAGTAACACAGTGTGCGCACGAGTTCGAAGCGGGCGCGATTATCATTTGGACTTTCTTCCAGCATATCGTACAAAAGGGCTCGTGAGTCTTCATATCTCTTGAGGTATCGTAGCCAACCCGCCTTTTTAGAGAGGACCTGTTTCAGCGAGACATGCGGTTCGTAGTTCGAGTGAAGTCTGTTCCCAGCTCTCAATCGATCAATTACGAGATCGATGTGGCGCAATGCTTCGTCCCAGTTGGGAGAGATAGGTCCAAGACGGGTTTCGCTAGCATACGCACCTGCCAACGCATCGTGCGCGATCAAGTCGTCCGGGTCCTCGGCGATGACAGTGGTAAGCAATGCAATGGCTTTTGCTACATGATCGTAAAGCCATAAGACGATGCCCAGATTTCGCTTTCCCCTCAGGTCTGTAGAACTCGGGCCTGTCAGTACAGGTGCAATATGCTCTTCATATATTCGATCGATGACGTGCGAAGATATCCTTTCCAAATCATGTAGAGGCCTGGGAAGTCTTTTCCTTTGGTATTTGATATGCTCGAACTTTGCTTGTCAGAAAACAGACGAGATGATCTCTGCGCATATTGGGCGTGATTGACATACCTTGTTGTTATAACCTATCCACCAGCTGAAATGCCTATATATATTCCCTTGCTGCTCCTGTTCCACCCAATATCTTGCCATAGCTTCCTTCTGTGCGGCGAGAAGCTCCAACTCTGGCTCCTTGGCTCGAAGTACCTTGTTGATCCAGGCTTCGCCCACTTTGTCATTCCTTACGACGTTCTTGATGACAGCCGAACTCTTTAACAGGCGTACGATCTCAGTAAGGCCATCGTCGTTGTACGCCCATGAAGTCCGATAAATCAAATTACTGAACCTGATACTCTGTTCATCTGTGAACATCTTCACAATCAAAGGACCCATTTCGGCTTTAATCGAAGGGGCGACATTGTCCAGATCGACCTGTTTCAGATGTTCCGTCATAAATTGCGCCGCATAACTTCTGACATGTCTTGCTTTGTTATCTAGATCTCCAGCTATGGCCTGTAGGCAACAAAGCGTGATTTTGGCGTGTGCATTGTCGCAGTCGACAGAGATGCCGACGTCGCTCTGTGAGAGCTTTTGGTCGAAAAACTCTGCCAATCCAAGCTTATCATACAAGTCTTGCTCACAGAGTTTCTTGACAAAGTGTTGTACTACTTGGATCTGACCTTTTGAAAGCGATTGATCTGAGGATGAGTCTACTAATCTGCGCTGCTTCGATACTTCTTTGAAGTACTCGGCGTGGGCACTAGACTTGATCTTCACAATCGCATCCATATCATCCAGTCCTTCGAGGTCGAAGAAGGCAGAGTACTGCTCTTTGAGCTCTTTAGCCAAAGGCTGAAAAGCCTTGTGCTGCTCTTGAACGTAGAGAATCGATTCCAGCTGATACACACGAGGCTCACTCACAGCATACATCACCCAAAGCAGGAGCGCGTTGACGTTGCGCACTTGTTTGGTACTGAGTATTTTATTACAGTCGCGGACCTCTTTGTCGATCGAGTCAAACAGATTTGCTCCTTCTCTCTTCATTTTTTCTACGAGTTGTCGGGCACTCTCCGCATCATGACAACTGTTGATCTCTTGCAGTTTTCGCTCGACCAGAAGGAAGTTTCCGTTCACAGCCGCTGGAAGTTCCGACATGACCAAGGCTTTGAGCTCTTGGATCTCAGTCGAAGGCGACTGGAAGCATGCGAGCACATCGCTCTTTGCTTTGACATAAGTCTGAATGTCCGACTGATTCTGATGCTCTAGCTTGATTGCGGTTGTACAGGTAGGCGCGCATATCTGGAGTTCGCGCTGCAGGGCAGGTTTCATGGTCATCAGAATTCTAAGCGAACTTAAATCTGCGCTGGTTTTCGACAGGTATCCGAGTAGATTTGAGAGTTCAGAGCGACCATCTTTGTCTAGTTCATGCGTTTCGTCTAACAAGAGGAAAAACACGGCTCCATTGGGCAATTGATCTAGGAACAATTTCTGCAAGAACTGATCCAGCTCGTCGAAATCAGAGTCATCTCTCAAAGACCGCAATACATCCTTACGGTAGAAAGTGTCGTTCTCCATGACCTGGCTGGCCCACATTCGAAGCATTTCCTTGACAGAAGGAGCGGCTTTACTGTTCTCTTTTTGGCCTTCTTTTCTTTCGTCGATGGTCTGAGCGTTGCGAGTGAAGTAGAAGTAGGCAACAGAGATTCGTGTCGAGTCTTCTCGGTCTTGTGGGTAGCGCCTTTCGAGATCTTGGATAACGGAAGTCATGGCGTACGATTTGCCGGTTCCTTCATCGCCAGAGAGCATCAAGACCGGAGCCGACTTTCTCTGTGGATCAGACCACTGTGTGTATTGCGGATTGTCTTGTAGCCAGGAACATGTTCCAGGTTTGAGTCTTTCGCGACGCGCGCGATAATTGGACTGAAGAGCCTTTGCCAAGGCTTCGTCGACGCCGAGCTTTGTTCTGAACTCTCTCCTTAGATTTTCTTGCGCTGTTGCTGCATCTCTTCTGGAAAGCCTCTCGTTGATCAGATTGACCCCAGTATTCACGTTTTTGACATCTGCTTCGACAACCTTCACATCTGCCGCAGTCTCTTTGACTGTAGTAACAGTCACAGCGCCGGCCATCTTCAATTCCCGCTCTTCTAGAGTGATCAAGGTGTTGATCTGCTCTTGTACACCCTGGTCACTGTGAAAAAGAGCTACCTCAAAGAACTGTTGAACTTTGAACCGTTTGTGATGTGGAGGTCGAAGGATTTTGATGCAAAATTGGCAAGTTTTGACCACTGCCATCAGCATTCTATGCGTCGTAAGCTCCATCTCTGATCCTACGACTTCGTGACTCTTGATGTAGACTTCCGCGCGCTCCATGATGGGACCAATCCGACTGAAGATGTCATCGATATTCTCGGCAATCTTCTGATATGCAAAGCCAGCATCGATGAAAAAGGAGACACAATTCATGGTTACATTGGCCGGTCCCCCAAAGCCCGTCAATTGTGCGCCTTGAACTAGCAGACCCCCAATAGTTTGTATAGCTCGCACAGTGTTGCCAACTGCGCGTTTCGCCTTGCTTACTTTTGACTGGTTCTTTGCATCTTTGGCTTCGTTGAGCTTATCGAGCTTCGCTGTGATTTGTTCTGCGGTTGGGGACTTGACGTCGAGGTCTATTCCTGTGGCATCGATGAACTCCTGACATGCGCTGCGCCATTCTGCTTGAAGATCGAATGTATTGGTTGGCATACTGCAAAGTAGTCACGGAAATTCGGAACAAGAACAGAATCAGCAACTGTCGCGATGAAATGAAAGTAAGGGTAAAGATCTTGGTACTTCGCTGGCGCATCTTTGGTTACAACCATGGGACCCAGTCTCAGCTACCCATATGCACGTGCTACATGGCGGCTGTATTCTCAGCTCGCTTGAACACTAATGTGTTGTAAGATGCAGCATGCTCTATGCAGTTATCTTGGCCAATGGAAGGGCATGAGACTCAAGCCGCCATGCGTATCTGGGGGACGATGGCGCGCTACTGCAAGCAGACCTAATGACCCCATCTTGCCTACGCCATGCATCTCAGCCCGACCGCCCCTTCTCGACAATCAAGGGGATCTCCCCATTGGAGACATCCGAACCGGGCTGAAGTGGACGGGTGAAGCTTCAGTGTTCTTAGCTAGCTGCGTAGCTGAGATCAAGTTACCGTTACTGGTAGGAACTGTCGCGGCTGGCTTGGTAACCCGACGTCTTCGGGCGACCACGTCGACGTTGACGATATCAAAGCTGAGTGCATCCTTTGCTTTGGGACCGTGCACATCACGTATGAAGCCAGGTGACGCACATATTGCGCAGCTAGTAGATCTTAGTGAAGTGTGTGTATTGTCTCGCCATGTTGGCGGGGTTGACTCGACAGAACTCATCTTCAAGCCTTGACGCCACATAGCGCCACATAGCGCTAACACCATTGGCACAACGGGAGCGGTGACAGTCCTCGGGATCTAGGCCACTACATAATTTGAGGAGCTGAAATAGTAGTAAGTGTTGCCGTGAGTGGAGCGTAACACCAAAGGCTGCATGCAAGAGGACAGAGATGTATGTGAAATGAAATCGTGGAAACCCATTCGGCGGCGCTCTGTTACGTGCTTGTACCCATAGGTAGAGTGTGTTACATCACGCACTGTGCGAGAAGCTGGCGTATACACCTGAAGATGAAGGATTGAGAGTTTTGAGCACTCCGTTTGCTGTTTCCGTGCTGTTTCTTGATGGTGTTGAAAGTCCTACCAGCTGGTGTAGTAATCTCCCAGGCTTGGTGAAAACCAAGCAAGGGTCATGAAACGAGTAGCTATAAGCGCCAGCCTATACCATCCGCACATGTTCCGAGTGATTCTGTGATCTCAACACAGTTTGGGACAGCAAGTCTAAGGCCCGGCAGCCACCCTATCAGCTCTTTGAATGCTCAGAAGATATTATACATCGTTCTGCGCGTTCGCTGCGTCCACATACTCCTTGAGCGATTGCAGTTCTTCCGTATTCACCTCTGCGGCTGCCACAACTTCCATGAGACCCAAGAGTTCGGGATCTGTCTTCGGCTGTGCTACCAGAACATGAACGGTAGAATCCGGTGCAGCGCTTGATCCCATAGCTTCATCATCACCCTCCGTGTTGTCGAGCGCAGCCTCGTTAGACCCAACTGAAGGAATGGAGTCATCATTATGGAGAGAATCGGCCTCTTCATCAATGACAAGGTCTTATGAACCGGATGTGTCCTCGCTGACATCACTATCTGTGTTGGAACTGTCGCTATATGCCCAGTGACTTTCGTCTCTCATAGCTTGTCGTTTGGCCATCCATTCGTCGACTGGCATACCATAGAAATCAGAGAGATCATCGTCGATCATATTATTAAAGTCTGAATGAATCTTGACGATAGCTCCAGCATTTTTGAATGTGACCACCACAAATGCCAGCGCCTCCAGAGCATCGACGGGCGTATAGCCTTCTCCATACAGACACAATTTGAGATGAAATCCTTCCTTGAGTCGAATATTGAGTAGAGGCCTCAAGTATCTCTCCAGCTTAGCAAAATCTTCTATATTCATGTAGCCAAGCTCGTTTGTTTCTGTTGCTTGAATTTGGAGTTCGAGATGGCGGATGTGATGAGCCGGCTTTACGTTCAGATGTAGGTGGTCGTGCATCAGAAAAGCCTCTAAGTCGGGAAGTTGGTCAGCTTCCACAACCATATATTTAACTCGGTAATACGATTGTGCAGCCTCTGTAGCAACTTGATATCCCACGTACTGGGGAAACACCCACACAGGGAGATCTGACAGTAAGTAACATTGGCAAGGCTTCTCGTTACAAGGATATAACCACGGCGAATTGCAGAATTTGATTCTCGCAAGCCTCTTCTCCCACCATGCCTTCTTTTGTTCGACATTGAGAGACATGTGCGGCTGAAGATGACTGCGGTCGAATGGTTGGTGCCAGACTTCCGCATACACCATGTCCCTGATTTCTCTTGGAAGACACGCAATAAATTCGACTGCAAAATTGCGGCAACGCGTCTTTACATCAAGCAATACGGCATCGCGACGTTGTTTCACTAACGCGTCTCGCTCTTTGTTGACACGATGAAGTTGCGCATTGATCTTGGCGAGTCTAAAGAAACATGAGCCTGAGACTATAAAAGTGAGCGGTCCTGGCGCGAACTTACTTCGCCTGTAAATCCGAGTGGACAGCCGCACTATGTATGGTGAGCAAGTAATTTTAAAGAAGTGATACAAATATTCGTCTGATCTGTGGCTAGCTAGGGACAGTGCTGGTTAGAAGAAGCGCAGAAGAGCTCATACCTGATAATGAGGTCATCAGTCCCATGTGCCTGCTGTGGGTATGCCGCCATGCTGTGCAGTGTTAAATGATCTCAGTCATCGGTGAGGAAGTTCGCGATATGTATTGGAGGAATGGATCGTCATTGTTGTGACCATAAACGCGAGATGTCTCAGATATCGCGCTAGTATAACCACGTGATCATGCGTGCAGGGGTCCACAGTCCGACCCAGCTCTCTTTGTTGGGAAGAGCAGGATCAAATGGGTCAAGCACAATGATATGAGATTCGACCCGAATCGTCGGGTCACTTACGAGATCCCAACTTATTTGTTGGAGAAAGTGCTGCCTTCCGAGATGTTTTGTCTAACCCGTCTTGCGGCAAAGGGCCAGTCAGCCAAGCGAAAGCGTGATGCGAACGAGGACGAATACCCCGGACGGTCTGGGGTAAACGTAAACATGAGGATAAGGATAGTATGTGGTCGTACCAACATTGGATGCATCATCCGAATCATTATGGATGAAGCATGTGATGAAGCAGAGATGTGAAGAGCTTGACTAAGATTATGTTCAAATTCGATGGTTCACGGTCCCATAACAGATGAACAAGTGTCGTTAGAACAAAGGTGCGCGATGGGAGCCCACAAAACTAAGTAAAGACGCTCAAGAATACAGATTGGTCCGCGCCACAACTATACAGGTCCGCGCTCCAGGTCACCTAAACGGCTATGCTCACTTCCGACAGATGAGCCCTCAATCGTAGGCGGCTTACGATTTTGCTTCTCGTCCTCCTTGGGTGCTGGCGGCGACGGTGGAATTTGTGCAACCCAGAACTTTGGGTACTGCCGTTGAATGTTGTTGACCATTAAGGCAGTGACAAGTACAATTGCGGCAGATAGAAGAAGCACAGGAAGGAAATACCATCTCAACGCCCAGATGTGCTGGTCAATGCACGGAAGTAATGCGGTTGCACCAGCAGGTGGGTGGGTAGTCTTGGTCAGGTGCATGACAACAAGCGCGATAGCCGTCGCGAGACTGGCTGCGAGCCACTGAAGCCGAGGAAAGGGCTCTTCGGTAAGGTTGAATTGAAAAATGGTTGCAACGATGACACCGACCAACCCGCTGAAGAAGTGGCCAAAGATTAGGGAACGAGGTTGTGCCAGTGGTACATCAATCGCTCCATAGCAGAGAATTGCTGAGGCACCCTATCCCGTGTAAGCATTTATTAAACCATAATTAGAATGTTTCACTGACGAATGAAGCCACGATCGGGGGAACCATGCGTATAGTGAAGTAGTCGGTGTGGGCGAAGATTGCAATGATGGTACTAAGCCCACAAAAGGCGCCAATAAAGCCGTAGACACAGACCATCCATGATGGCGAAGGTGGGAGCGCCTTTCCACGGAAGCCGAGCCAACGGCTCATCCATAATGGAAGGTGTGCGAGACCGCGCTGTATAAGGCGTTCACAAGGGACAAACGGATCGTAAGGCGGCATTGTGATATTGGCGAGAGGCGTAAGAGGACAGCGGACCGAGCTCTAAAGCAGGGCGAGAGAGTTTTATTGCTTCCTTGAACGCCGCGAAATGCTTATTCAGGTTTGTGGCGATGAAGCTTTGTGTCAGAGGGAGGATCTGGTCTTTTGACATGAGGTAGACATGACCGTACTAGGAAGGGAGAAGGCTATGCCGAACGTCACCGGCGTCGAGGACTAGTTCATGCACCCCGGACTAAAGGCGTGTGCATTATGGAAAGTATTGTCTGCGTCTATACCTTGCAGGCGGCTGCAAAGATGGCTGAGGGTTGTTGCGATTCTCGTTGTGGACGCGCGCAGCCTCTTGAGAGGAAATATCTCCAGCCACGCACCATGTCAAAGTGTCAGAATTCTTGTTAATAATGAAGAGGACCTTCTTCGACGCGTGCCAGCCTCGGAACGCTCCTGGAAGCAATTTCAGAAAGATGCGGAGTGGTGACGCTAAATTAGGTAACAGAAACTGTTAAATCCGCACTTCGATCGAAATAAGAGCGAGATCCGAGCAATAGCCGTTCTCCTAACATCCAGTCCGCGTACCAATGTTGCAATATCATTCTTGACAGAAGTGAATGTCAATGCACGTGATCTCAATCGGGGCATTGAGGAGAGGCCACTGTACTGACAACGAATGGCGAACGAAATCTGGCGTGACAAGCACACCTTGGTGGTATCTTGGGTCGAGATGCCATAGACAGCACTCTGGCTGAGCACCGAACGTTTGGGGTCTGAGAAACGGAGCTTTAGATATCGAACAGCTTCGATTGTAAGTAGTCCTGTATAGAGTAGCTCCATTGCCTTGCGATGCATATACGTTGGCGTGCAGGTATCGAGCCTAGCTCGAAAGCTACAGACGGGAACAGCTATGCGCGGAGGCAGCATCATCTGAAGCATGATGCTATTATCATTATCTCAGTAGGATGTCAGGAACTTGTCGTATGCAGGCCCGTAGTGATCTTCAGTCCAGACAATGTCGAGTGCAGCCTCGCTCTGATTCGTGGATCTGTGATGACATCACGCCCCTCACTAGCGCAATCTGGAGATCTTCCGACACGACCAACGGCACCATACAGAACCGCGCCCGATAAAGCAAATCCACTGATATCTGATATCTCGGTACTCTTTATTCACTACAAAAGCCATGGTTGAATGTCCCGAGTGTGGCGCTGGCGCAGACGTTACTAAAGATGGTCTGTGGGCTCACTGTGCGTCATGTAAGTTACTGCCAGCCTCGCGGTGTAACGATATGTAGCTTGGACAAGACTCATGGGTAAGCTAGGTAACACCGTATTTGAGCCAGGAAAAGAAGGGAGCCATTACAAGGGTGGCGGTGGCGGTTCAGGCGACAAGGACGAAGAACCCAAGACGGACAGCAAAGAAAGTGGCAAGGGCGAGGAGAAATAGGGCAGAGTGATGGGTCGAGCGATGTCGGTGGTACGTGGAGGCTCATCTCGAAATTGTGATCATTGCAAAACATTTACACGAATGCAGGCCGTGTTGACATTATTCTAGCTACATGCGATGCTGAGCCACCCAAAACTATGCTCCACTTGTCTTGACCAACCATTCATGTACCATGCTACATACTTATGTCACTGCCAAAAGTCACCATTCGTGCTTCAAAGTTGCACAAACACGGTCTTCGCAACACTAGGCACTCCTCGAGCGCTCACCGCAAAAAGATACCAAGCCCCCGGTAACACAACGCCAGAATCTGCGGGTAGCCGCAACACCACTTCAACCCCGTTTGTCGACTCAGGAGACAAAGGTACTCGCCTCTGGTCAGTGTTGACACTGTGAGTCACACTTCCAATCCTTATCAAGGAAAAGGTAACCCCTTGAGCTGTGTCTTCTAATGTCACCCTGAGCTCACCGCCTGGTCTTGTCGTTGCGCTCGCCAGCTTGCTGATGACGGGCCGAGGTGCTCCAGTGCTGAGGTATGGTGGAGTGAAAATTTGTCCATTGGGATGATCAACTGTTGAATGGCATTTGTCCAGAGATATGACCGTGCTGTTGTCCGAGCATAGACCGCCACCTCCAGAAAACACGGTACCGTCTGCAAGAAGAATCGAGACCGAATGATAGTTCCTGGGTATCGCTTCCGGTGCAAGCTCTGTAAACGTCTTTGTCGCAGGGTCAAATAATTCTGGTGCGAAGACGGGATTGAGATCCGTGAAGCCTTGTGCCCACCCTTGTCCTCCAGTGACGAGGATCTTTCCGTCTGGCAGAACTACCGCATTTGCGAAAGCTCGCGCGTATCTCATGTCTGGCAGTCGCTCGACTGCAGCCGGTGCCCCGACTTGATCGATCGAGATGAGATGCGCGATGCTAAGGCCGGGAGCACGATCGTAACTGTGAGCACCCCCAGCAGAGAAGATCTTCCCGACGTCATACATGACATTGACGCCACACATGGCGTCGTTGACATCGTCGCGTATGCCAGCTGGAGTTACTCCACCTTCTCCATCAGTGAAGTACCAGTTCATCGCTTTGGAAGGTCCGGCTTGAAAGACGGAGCCGTTCCGCCATCCATAGAGCCATGCGTGGTTGTCCTCTCGAAATGCGCCTTCACGGTCGTTCGTCAAGATGGGCTCGACGTCTGCGCCCGGGAGGAGGATCCAAAGATTGGTAGCTGGGTCATAAAACTCTCCCGTCTTATTGCCATAGCCGCCGCTCCATGATCCACCAATTGTGAACACTTTGCCGTTGCTCAAGATCGTACTACTATGGTAGCCCCGAGCTCTTTGCATATTGACGCCAGATTTGAACGTGTTCGTGGCTGGATCGTATATGCTTGTCTTCTCCGCATTGCTGCCTCCAGTGATGATTAACCGACCATCTGCTAGGGAACTTATGCCTGGACAGAACATATCGTGATTTGTCTCGGAGACCTGGCGCGTTGACATGGCCTGCGTTCGATAGTCGAATTCAGCGAATTGAGTGAAGCCATGGTCACCACCACCATAGGCGCTCCCGCTGTAAGCAGAAAATACCATCATGCGATGCGACTCTGGATATTCGGGCACAATGTATGCTGCCACTGGAATGATTGGAAAGTCGATGACAGGGCTCCATGATCCACTTTGAGCTGAGGTGCAGCGGATGAGGATGAACAAAAGCATGTCAAGCATGATGAATCTCATGTCGTAGATCATGTTGAAAGCAGGTGACAATTATAGGTACATTCGGTAACGTTGAAGACGAGGAGCGAAGGTGAATATGGGTAACGAGTACAGATGTGCGTGAAGTGTTGGACGGATAGGGCAGCGCCATTGCACGCCGTGTTGTTTCCCTTAAAAATTGTCAGAGGTACCACACGCCGCATGTCCACGAAACGCATGCCGAGGCGTACTTTCCGATGATCATAGAGGTTGTCAGGGGAGGTCAGCTGTTGCTCGACAGGTGCCAGAACCTCATTGGAAGGACACGAAAACGAATGTGTCGTGTTAGGTTGACCAGCTTATCGCACGCTCCGAGCCAACGCAACCCGTGCCTGAACCATACAACAGGCGAGGCATCATCTGACACCGCTGATGAGTCGGCACACATAGCAAGAGTGTCATAGCTACTCGTCCCATTGTAATCGATCACAGAGGGCAGCGTGGTAGACGGAGCGGCGCGCAACGCCCCGATCAACGCGGTACACTGCTCAGGTGGCGCAAGGTGTGACCTGGCCGTTCAAGTGCTGTAAGTACGTGCCATGCGATGGATACGTGGAAAATGTAGCACGGCGCCGGCGATGGAGCACAGGGGACATGCCTCGGAGTGTTGTTGTTGACCAACGGCCATGTAGATGGACACGACCTTAGAGTGAAGGGGTGGCGTAAATAGCGCCGCGCTAGTGGTACCATAGGTTGGCCCATACGAGCGAAAATAAGAGGGGTGCTAAGAAGACTACAAGTCGTTCTTTATGGCCATTGAAGACTGATGAGCAGACAAAGGCACGTCAGGTGTCTCTATGTCATCTGACAATTCGCCTGGTCGTCTTGCTTTGACCCCTGTTATCTTCGCTCGCATGCGACAACATGCGGTACAGCCTTCGTTGATGTTCACGGGGCCTTCATGCATCATGTCACTGTGCGAGTACTCAAGTCGTATCCTTCACGTTCACATTCTTCAACGGAAAAACTGCATTAATTGGTCTTTAAGATCCTATCGAGCTAGCTATATGTCTTCGCGGACTTCTTTGGCTTTGCACCTTTTGGAGCGAACGATCTGTTCATATCACTCCGATCCTTGACCTTGGGCTGTATAGCAGAGCCATTGTATGTGCCTTTGAGCTGCTGAACACTGTCGCGTAGGTTGTTGCCTTCGGCGATTACACTGCCACGTTTGTTTCGCTTACCATGAGCAGGCTTGCCCTTGGCCAGGCCTTCACTCTTGGTCAGGCCGACTTGTGACACGAGGCTCTGCTCCGCATGAGCATAAGACATCTTCCTTGCTCGCTGTTCAAAGTAATCGCCGTGGAAGGTGGCTGGGAGATAACCATGCTCTGCTATGTAAGTTTCCGCCGCCGCGTCCACAACTGCCACCTCTGCTGCCTTGTCATGACCGCTGCCTTCCTGCTCTACATCGACATTCTGGTGGCCTTTGTCATCGAATTCGTCAAATTCCACGTCTTCACCATCAGCAGCACGATACAGAGCCTTGTTAAAACCAAGAACTCTGCGGTGCGTACCACAGCCGTCCGATCGAAGGCACATCCGCTCACCACAACGCTCTCGCCTATCCTGACGGGTGACGTACTTGGGGCAGAAGGCATAGTGGAGATTTTCAAAACAGCTCTTTGACATCGTTTTGTTGCATCGTTCGCAGTGGTGGCCTACGTGAGTTGCACCTGTGGTCAGATTGCGTGTGTTTGGATTGAACTGGCCATAATTGTACCGGTCCTGTTCGCCGTAAGTGGCATACAACGCTTTGAGTTCCTTCTTCCCAAATGCTTGCTTTTTGGCCATGCTGGGCAGATATGGTGGTTTCTTGATGATTGAAACAGCACTCACTGGTTTGAATAGGAGTTTCGATGTTGTAGAGTTCGATGTTCACGTCTGGAGGAACTTGGCGGGCAAGTTATACGCGAAGGAACCTCGCTTCGAAGACTTCACTGTTGGCTTACCTGGTCGATATTGTGACGTGAAAATAAGCTGCCATCTTGTGGTCGCAAGTACATGCACATTGAGTGCCGGAGGTGGGAGACTTGCCCATCATGGAACGGCCACAATGTTTCGCCCTGCAGTGAAACTAGCATCGGCAGGGCGAAGGCGAAATTTGCAACAATATTCATTGACAATCAAGGTTGACAGATCAGGTCATTGTGGAATCATGAGGCGACCCTGGATCGTATTTAATCTCGACCCATACTTTACCCTCCACTTCAAGTCGTCACTCTCACCAAACAAACTCAGATCTTGCAACTCGTCACGTTAGACATAAGCTGCAGTCTACAACAGTTGAGGATTCGCGTACTACCAATAGCAACATAGCGAGCAGCACAACTCAGACTACACGACACTCATTCGCCATGAAGTTACAGAAATCAGGCCTTTTGCGCTTTCTCTCAGCCGCCAAACGAATATTTTGCCGTCACCGCTCAGAAAAGCTACCAGCTCAGGGAGAAGCCGCGGCTGCAGGGCACCCTTTGGCGGATAATTGTCATTATGAAGCAACCATGGCCGCAAGCAACCAATCAATTTTGACGAATTCCATGTCCTTTGAGTCCAGTATCCCCCAATTGCATCCTCGACTACGGCGTATGCGCTCTGTTCGCAACTTCTTCCGCATATTCACCACAAAGCACGATTCTGGTGTGTCTCTTGGCGGAATAAACAACACTTGTCCAGGTACAGCTGAACGCTTTACGAAGATGAAGACTGTATTGACTTGATCGGAAATTTGTTGGCCGAGATCGAAATCTTTCGCCGCGTCGACGTAATGGAACTATGCGCCCGCCTCGGCCGTGGCTGGCCCGCAGCTGAGACTATTCTTAAGGACAAGTTCGCGTATTTGCTAGCGCCCGACGAGTAGCCAGTGTGTTATCTCTTGATTCGCGATGCCTTCATTGTAAAGTCTCGTTTTTCATTCTTTTCTCTAACTACTCAGACCATAGAACACAAGTGAGACGCTCCCACATACATACCAAAATCGCAATATATATCAGTATCCGCAGTTTCACCTGAACAAAGTTCCTTTGAGTGATTTAATGACTCTATTCGGCATCTCACCAGAGCTAACAAAATCATTGCAGACGAGAGAGCTAGCAGACTCACTAGTCAAATCTAGGAGACTGCACAGAGCAGACACGCCATTGTAAGAATCCACGCCCAAACTTTTGCGAGACCTTCCTGCAGTGTTAGAGAGTTTGACGCGAACTAGAGTTTAAGTGTTGCAACTAGGCCACCTTCCGCGAACAATGTCGTCGAGCCCATGTGGGGAGTCCATTTATACCCTTGTCGTCTACACTGTGGGGTGCAGGAAGAGTCGCAGATTCGAACACAATGTCCTATTGCCATAAATTGAAACATTAGATTGCAGATTTGCCTATAATAGCACATGAACAGCCACACAATGAGACATTCAAACTTCCCCGCCTTCTGTTCTACCTCGAAGTCGCAACAACACGCACATAACGGCACAATGTTACTTACAACATCCATGTTTCTATTGCTCATAGAATTAGCAAGAGCACACTGCACGCGCCCCGGCCTCACCGAAACTGTCAGTCAAGCCATCAAGCTCGTGCGCGATCGTCCTCTGTTCTCAGTCGACTTCGCGAGAGCAGCCAATTTTCTGCTATAGGAGACATGCCACTGACTTCGTACCCAACCTTAGGTCAACACGTATCTGACAGCTCAAACCTCTGGCCAACTCTTTACCCTGACCCCACACTTCGATAACTCGACATGGCTCGGCTACTTCGAGAACAGCGTCAAGCTCGACCTCAGCAGCGCGATAATCAACACGCCCCTGCCAATCACGTTTAATCGCACGATCTACGACACCACCGCGTGCGCTACATTCACGGAGGTCATTGTGAACAGCAATTCGACACCGTATGTGATCGGCACGCAACTGAGGTTTGCGAACCATAAGATTAACAAAGTTGATATTATTGTTACAAAGCCGGGCGATTGGCTGTTCAACGTCACTGGCTATGCGCAGTATTCGCCAAGCGAGAATTGGGATACTATCCCTGCTCCTGTGCGCGACTCGCGCACTGCACTGCGTGCGGCTGCGGATGCGTATCTTGATGTCTTCAATGCGCCGAACACGACTGTGCCGTGGGGTATTCCGTGCGTACGGCTCGAAGGCGGCCTATATGGTGATCAAGGACCGAATGGGACGTGCGGAAGTTTCATTCCGACTGGTGTGCCGATCACGAGGCGCAGGTATGTGGTGGATGAGGAGTTGGGAGCGGTGGACGTGCTGGTTGATTTTGGGAAGAGCGCGTGGCCGGATAGTCATGAGTTTAGGGTTGAGGGTGGGAAGTTGAGGTATGTGCATACGTTGACACATTGTGGAGTTGCGAATTGTGGGGTGGGGAGTGGCACGATGAGGGTGTGAGAAGATCGATGGAACAAGGTCATCGTTAGAGAGGGACATTTTCCTGGTATATGCCAACGTAGGAATGGTATGGAATCAAAAGTCTCTAGTAAGAATTTGGTTGTATCCATGCTCGACTACAGATTATCATCGACCTTATGCACACCAATCATGATTACGAAACCCCCCGACTACTTTTGACTTGCCGTCAAGTAGCACTGTTATGGTTCGAGATCCAGCGCTTGTCTTATATTGACTACACGACGTGGAGTGTTGAAAGCTTGCTGATGCATCTCGCACGCAAAGTGATCGTCGCGACAAGGAGCCACACGACGATAGACTAGGCCAGCATCATTCAGGCAGATGAAAGAGATCAATGGTTTGGCATCAGCCCACGAGTGTGAGAGCATTGGATTCTGGTAGTAGACTCTCATACTTAAAAAGTGTATACTAGGGACGACTTCGTGATCTCTAGGTATCGTCTATCTCAGCGCCACATCCTGATTCTCCGATAAGCTGCTCCCGGGCCTGATGTGTGTCTGCTTGCTGGTAGTGCTGGATGAGGTACCATGCTATGCCTTGAACCCCATGGTGGCTAGGTGCTTGCTTCGGACGAATCAGACCTACAGCCGATCACTACCTTCTAGGGGACAATGGGGAGCCTAACGGAGGACTTAAGTCGCATCTGCCGCGACCTCGGCTTTACGCTCCCCTGAGTGATCGTGGTAGCGCTCACAGAAGTGAGTCTCCATAGCCGCTTGTTAAGTCTCTCTGTCGAATCGTTCCTTATCAAGAGCGATACCGTAACTCTTGAGCGCACATAGCAATTAGTATAGGAATCTCTGCGTGAAGTCAAAGCCATCTGCTTCAAAGCCCCCGAAGCTGTATGATCTTGCGGTTATGTCTACGAAGAGCTTCCTTAGAAGATCACCGTCAGTGGTGACATTATAGACTCCCATGAGTTCATCAATCATAATCTGTCTCGTGCGGTCGACAAGGCGATAGGTAATCGGCCAATGCATTTTTGAGTTTTGGCACATGGTGAAAATCAGCAAACACGTACGCCTCGACTATGGGTTTGCCCTCCTCTGCAATTCCAATTGATGTCGCATCGGCAGAGCAGTTGACTCCTCTCTTTCACGTCAACATAACAAACGGAGTCAGTGTACTGACAATCACTAAAAACGATGCGAGTCACAAATCTCGATGAGATGAACAAATGAGAAATCCATTCCTTGGTATATACACATGTTTGCTTTGAATGTCCTCTTCTACCAGCCCTCGCCTGGCTTCCTCGCCTTCTCACTGTTAGCAAATGTACTCCCATTGCGTAGGTCAAACTCACCAATAGAGCACCCTTTCCACCAAGCTCTACCTCCAGACCATCGGCATATGTCTTTGGCGCGCTCTTCTTGTCTGGGTAGTACATGGCCACGACTCCACACAGGCCAAACACACTGGCAACGAATGTACCGAACAGAACACCGCCCCAGCCAGGGGTGAAGTGGTTGTAGTCGTGCAGCGAAAGGACACCGAGGATATCGTGGTCTTCGTGGCAGGGCTCGCCAAAGTTGCGGCGCTCCTGCTTGTCCCAGTAGTCGCCGTATGGGTCGCGGTTTCCTCGCTTCTCAAGGGGAGGGTTGATGTAGCCGCCGTTAATGTTGGGGTCGGCAAGCTCGGCCTGCTCGGCCGCGGTGAGCGCGGTGCGGACCTGGGTGAATTGGGGTTGGAGTCGTGCTGCTGCGGGGACCAGGGCTCGAGCCAGCGGGCGGGCCGCTACAATGCGTCGGGACAGCATGCTGTGAGGCAGTCAGAGGGTGCTACGATAGCGATTGGGGTGGTAGCATACGTTGCGGCACTTGTATGGGATATGGTGTTGTAATGCCGTTGATGTGAGGTTCGTTGATGATGCGCGATCATAGGTCTTGGCGGAGAAGCAGGGCTCTAGCTGTATTAGGAAGGAATTCGTGTCACCTCAGAGCATCGACGCGAGACGTAAATTTTCTTGTAAGACAGTTGCACGCATGAGAGAGCCTCGAGGATCCCTTCTTGTGAACCTCAGCTTGAATACATCATCTGTGGTGTCGTTGACCTTGCCGCCGCCGCTGTTCTGTCCAGAGCGCGCTATTCAAGCAGCCCGTGAACACCCCGGGCCAGAGTTTCGCAGACGAAAATCATAACATCACACTGCCAAAACATCAATCAGCCCGCACAGCTCCCACACGTGCTGCAACCGAATTCTGACCTCGTCACGGCCATCACGGGACCTCGAGCTATCTTGCGACACCAGATTTGGGTCGATACATGTCGATGAGGGTGCGCGCGGTGGTTCAGGCTGCACCTTGCTCCTTCTAACTGAATGGAAATCACGTCCGATGCCGACATCGACCCCGTTTCGCAACGCGACACCGACAACGCCCTCGACGCGCCCGACGCCGTACAGAATGGATCCGCCGCTGAGGGAGATGCTACCCCTGTGATCAAGGAGGAGGAGCGGCCTGGGCCAGAAAATGGAGATGGTGGCGGCGTGCAGCGCCCTGTCAAGCGGCGCAAACTTGACGACAGCACGCCCAGTCGCTCAGCATCATCGCGCGCCGTGTCGCCGCCCTGGAAGGCTTTTGCAGCAGATGGGCCGACAACTGTCTTTGAGAACGGCGTCCGCAAGTCATCGCGCGTCAACAGGGAGACTGCGCCGCCCACTCCAGAGCCTGTGAAGAGAAATGCGCGCCACACGACCAAAGCCACGCAGACGAATGGGACACCCAAGAATGGCGTGAAGCAGGGTGCGCGCACGGCAGCAGGCTCCGCCTCGGCCGCGAAGGGCAAGGCAGCCTCTGCGTCGAGCAAGAAGGCTCCTGCGCCGGCAAATCCTGGGTCGCGCAAGTCAGAGCGTCAGAGGACGTCTTCTGCGCTGGTACATCCGTCATCTCCGTCATCGCCAGAAGGCACGCGAAAGCGGTCGGGGCGCCCGCGAAGGGGGACTCAGGCCTCGTCAGACGAGGTGGGGTACGACACCTGGGCGACACCTGCCACGAATGGCCACGATCCGTACGCTGGCTTATATGCCTCGCCCGACGATGCGAACTCTTCCATGCCCGCCCCACGACTTCGACTGCGCTTCCGCAAGCCCGAACCCACACTTCGCCACCCGCGACACGTTCCACCCCAGACAACCTATACCTCCCTCGCCGAATGGCTCGAACACGACGACCCTTTGGAGGGCGAGGATGCACAGCGCATAGACCAAGAAAAGGCGGATGAGGAGGCAGCACGTCGTTTGCGGATTGTCGAAGCTGCCGAACACGGAGTGTTGAGCCAGACTCGATGCAGCATCTTCGCGCCTGAGCCCGCTGAAGAGCCTCCGCAACAGTATGCTCACTGGGACCACGTCATCGCTCATGCACTGCACTTCAGAAAGTTGCTCAAGGAGGAGAAGGAGTACCATCGCAAGCTGGCAAAGACATTGGCAAGGGAAGCGTACGACTTCTGGAAGAACAAATTCAAGCGCAAGAGCGAAGAAGAAATCGAGCAGGAGGAAACAGATCGCCAGATTCTCCGATACAAGCAGCTTGTTCTAGACGTAAAAGGTGCATGGGCCAATGTCAAGGTTGAGATCGATAAAGAGCGCGTGGCGAGGTGGGAGGAGGAACAGATGCAGCTGGGTCACAAGGCCATGGACGACATGTTCAATCAAGCGCAAGAAATATTGGGACGAAACGCTGCAGACAACGCCTCCTCGCTCGTCAGTGACGACCGCGAATTCGAGGAAGAATTCGACAGCGGAGGCTCAGACGCTTCTGGCAATGCCAATCTCGATGACGTTATGTCCTCGAGCTCCGACAGCGAAGACGGTGAAGCACATGATGAAGATGCAAATCTCACAGCCGACCAGCTCCGAGAGAAGTATGGGCAACTTCCCGACTTGCCAGACAGTAGCTCTGAAGTTGACGCAGAGTCGAATGTGGAGGCGGAAGATGATGACCCCGAGGAAGGCACGCCTGAGCCCACGCCCGACCCCGACCTCGAAGACGAGGCTATGGCCGATCTCACAGAAAACAATTTGGTGCATACAAATGGCTTCCACAACCACGATGATGCATCAAAGCAGAAAGCGAACGATATTGACCCTGCCACCATCGAGCTCGAGCAGGTTGATGAAGCTCTTCTAGACTCGGATGAGGATGGCAAGGCTTCGGAATCGGGCAGTGAAGCTTGGTCTAGTGATGAAGAGTCGGATATGGAGGAAGATGAAAGTCAAGAAAGTGCCGAAGAGGGCTCTGGCGAAGAGGAAGATGACGACAGCGATGTTGGCATGATGGGCTTCCTAGCACCCAGCGACATCAAGAAGTTGAAAGAAGTCGCCAAGCAAAGGGTCGAAGATGATCAGGCCGAGGACGACCAGGCTGAGGACGACTCGGAACAGCCACTTCCAACGAATGGTTATGTGCTTACGCCAGTAGAAGACTCTACCGAACCGTACACCAACGGACACAAAGACAATGCTGGAGAAGAGGAAGGACATGTGAATGGTGACTCGGGGCTCAAGCCATCCGTGGAACCCGCAGGGCCTGAGCCCATGCAGGATGTTGTCAAAACGGGCGATATTTCCAACTCCAGATCTCGTCGGGCATCCTCCCCGCCACGCCGGGAGATACCGTCTCTCCTTCGTGGTACTCTCCGAGAGTATCAGCACGACGGACTCGATTGGCTTGCCAACATGTATGATTCCGAGACCAATGGTATTCTGGCAGATGAGATGGGGCTGGGAAAGACGATTCAGACCATCTCACTTCTTGCTTATATTGCTGTCCATCGCGGTATCTGGGGGCCGCATCTCGTAGTGGTGCCAACCAGTGTTATGCTCAACTGGGAGATGGAGTTTCGAAAGTTCTTACCAGGTTTCAAGATCTTGACCTACTATGGCGACATCAACGAGCGCAAGCGGAAGCGTATGGGCTGGCGCAATATGGGCAAAGACATGTACAATGTGGTTATCACGTCGTACCAGCTTATCCTCCAGGATGCAGCAGCCTTCAAGATGCGGCCTTGGCACTATCTTGTCCTGGATGAAGCCCACAACATCAAGAACTTCAAGTCACAGCGATGGCAAACCATGTTGACTCTACGCACCCAGCGACGCTTGCTGCTCACCGGTACTCCATTGCAGAACAACATCGACGAGCTCTGGTCTCTGCTTTACTTCTTGATGCCTGCTGGCTTTGCTGGAGAAGGTCGCATAGCCAGTCTTGAGGAGTTCACTTTGGCACTCAAAGATCCCACAAAACAGATCTTGGATCAGGGTCGGCAAAAGCTCGACGCCGAGGCACAAAAAGTGGTTTCCCGTCTACATGAAGTCCTTCGGCCATATCTGCTTCGAAGACTGAAGTCCGAGGTCGAGAAGCAGATGCCAGGCAAATATGAGCATGTCGTCTATTGCAAACTCTCCAAGCGCCAACGCCAGCTCTACGATGGCTTCATGGGTCGTGCATCCACGAAAGAAATCTTGTCTTCTGGCAATTACATGTCAATCATCAATTGCTTGATGTCGTTGCGCAAGGTGTGCAATCATCCGGATCTTTTCGAAACTCGAGCAATCGTGACATCGATGGCTATGCCAAAATCAGTCGTCGCGCAGTATGAGATCAAAGACTTGCTCGTCCGCAAGCGATTGCACGAAACCACAGAAGTCAACAAGGTGAACCTGGATGCTTTGAACCTTGTGTTCGCTCGGCGTGAGCAAACACAACTAGGGCACGCTCGCCGTGTGCATCACATACGTGCAACCCGCCCACTCGAAGATCTCGTCGAGCGGCAGACGCGTCGCCTCAATAAGGCGTCTGAAGCGCCTTCCACCTCACTGCAGTCCACTATGGCTGCAATGGCTCGCAGAGAGCAGACGGTTGTCCGAGACCAATTACAACATTGCCTTCACCTGACTCGCTCCCGTACACAATTCATGCCCATCTATGGGAAAGACATCGTTGATGCTGTTACGGTTGACTGGCACGATTTCACCTTCGGTGCACGAAGAGAAGGCAGAAAGGTGTCTAGGGCCAAGTTTCTACCACCTCCACCACACTATTATCCGATGCAGCAGCCAGTTGCGCCATACCAGCACCAGCAACCACAAATGTTCCCACAAGCTCACATGCAACCCCGACATGAGCAGGTGGAGCAGGTAACCATTCGTGATTATCGTGGTAATCTTGGCTTTAGAGCTCCCCATTCAATTGCTGCGTCTCTGGAGTGGAGTAATGAGCAGGTCACTCATTTCTTTGACATGATACCGACACTCGAGCAGCGTGCTGAGGCATACGAGCCCCTCATCACCCGCTTCACTTGCGTCACACCCGCAGTAACAGCGGAGGAGATCGCTCCATTGTCGCTTTCGAAACGTGGCGTGGATCTTGTTCGTACTTCTGACCTTGTTCGTAAGCGCGATCCTTTCCACGAGTCGCGCATAAGGCAGTCGATCGCCTTCCCCGACAAACGTCTTCTTCAGTATGACTGTGGCAAATTACAACGTCTTGCAACACTCCTTCGGGACCTTCAAGCTGGCGGCCATCGCGCTCTGATCTTCACCCAGATGACCAAGGTTCTCGATGTGCTGGAACAATTTTTGAATATTCACGGTCACCGCTACCTACGTCTTGATGGATCTACAAAAGTCGAGCAGCGTCAAATTCTCACCGATCGCTTCAACAGTGATGATCGCATCCTGTGCTTCATCCTCTCCTCGCGATCTGGTGGTCTAGGAATCAATCTTACTGGCGCTGACACTGTCATCTTCTACGACCTTGACTGGAACCCAGCCATGGACAAGCAGTGCCAAGATCGTGCTCATCGTATTGGGCAGACCCGCGATGTTCACATCTACAAGTTCGTCAGCGAATATACAATCGAGGCCAACATTCTGCGCAAGTCAAATCAAAAGCGCCTTCTCGACGATGTCATCATCCAGAAGGGTGATTTCACAACAGATACATTCAACAAGGTCACATGGCGAGATGCGCTCGACGATGGCATGGGCATCGACACCAGCGACGAGGCAGGCGCAGCAATGGAAAGAGTCCTAGGCGAGAGGGCAGGTCTACTCGGCGATGCGCGCGTCATGAACACCGTTGAAGACACCGAAGATCGCAACGCCGCATCCATCGCACAAAAGGAAATCGTCGACGAAATCCACGACGACCAAGTCGACTTCAACGAGTCCTCCAACGCCACACGAGCCACGTCGGCCGCCCCTGCGACACAAGACGAACCCCTCGACGCAGATGGCAACGAAATCGCACGCCGTCATGTCGACGAGTACATGCTCGGCTTGTACCGAGAGGAATACGGCAAGGAGCCGTATAAGCCGCCTACAGATCGCCAGAAGCGCAACAGGAAAGGCCAGGATCCGCATGTACGGCAGAGGAAGAAGAAATATTAAATGAGATTCTGCTTCGGGCTTGGTTCGAAGCATATGTATTAGTAGATTGTAGAAAACAACTCAGCACATGGAGCGAGCATTTGCATGGTTGGGCGTTGCGATTACCCTGGAATGAAAATACCATTATTGCTTTATAATTATTTTCTTGTTATCATTTGTGATTATTGAGTGGCTGAGAATGAGCTATTTGGCAAACAGAAGTACCTAGATATCGATCTGCCTAGATCGACGGGAGAATCAATGCACGATGACAGGTACAACGTAAAACGACATACCACCGGTCAGCAGAATTCGGCCTGTCAGTCTCAATCATTCAGAACGAGAAAACAAGTAGGCGAACATACATACACAACCTATCACACGTAATATAGTGTGCATCTGGTCCAGTATATAACGGGGGTAAAATACCCATCACGCGTCTATTGCCCTCCAGCAATCCTACGAGCATGTTCATTCACTAAATGTGCGGATGTACATCTCATTGCCTTTAGCCCTGCTGCCCCAATGAAGTCATCAACCGTGCGCTTTTGCCTCAGCTCCCACCTCTTCCTCCTCCGTCAGCGCAGCCTCAGCCACCACTTCTTCCCCGACATCTAGTCCCATGTCGGCTACCTGCATGCGAAAGTTCTCGTCCTCGACATCCGCGAGCGGATTCTTGTGGCCGCGAGGTATGGAGTACCTTTTTACCCGTTAACTTTCACGCATAGCCCAGAAATGACAAGCGCCAAACGTGTGACATACAAAAAAGCTGAACAGACTTCGTCCACGAAACGAACAATGCACCTCGTTGCTTTGACAAGCTTCATCAGCTCCTCGCGCTTCTGCAGCGAATTGCCGTTCTCGTCTTGGAAGCAGAAGACCTGGCGCGTTATCAGTACGAGTAAAACGTTTTGGGCGCGCGATACGCACGAAGACGAAGCGGTCGTGGTCTTTGGTTTGATGAGGCTGGGCTGTGATGGCGGCCATGGCTGGTGGGGGATATGTTGAGAGTCGTGTGTGTGGTAAAGACTGATGGAGTGTTATAGTGGTGGGTGGCGAAGGTGGGTAGAAGAAAGTCCAAGGGCAGGCTGTCCGTACCTGAAACGGCGTGGTTTAAAGTTCTATGCTGTTTACCGTGTGCAGACTCTCACTTGATACTCGGTATATACAAGTGAGTGAGAGTGGCTGCTGCAATTAGGACAAAAGTCTGTTTGTAGATCATCGCAATACAACCGTCGATAGAAGAGAGGTGAAGGCAGCTTGGACTGCGAGCGAGTGATTCACGACAGGTCTTGTACCAATATGAGCATGTGTAACAATTTGACAATTTAAATCAATCGCACTTCACAGTCTGGGCTTAGTTTTATACGTCAAGGCGAATATCGCAGCAGATCCACAATCATACCAAAATAAGGGGCCAGCACATCCGGTCAAACTATCGGTTTATATTGCTTTCCAGCATCGAAAATACACGCCTTCTTACATCAGGAGCAATGCGTGATCGAATCTACTCCAATAGGGGTATCGTGTGGTCACCGTACGTTTACCCAACCTGCAAAAACAAAACTCGTGAAGTACGAGGGCCAAAACCAGGCGCACGAGAGGTGCTTTTCCCGCACCACCAAAGCCACCGGACCCGCTGTCCCACTTTAGCTCGCTATCAGAGCGGCTGTATCTGCAACCAAAATGTCGCCTGAACGCCATACATCGAGATGCCCAAGATATTCCGCGCCATATACATGCCTTTCCAATGCAAAGTGTTTCTCCCTCTAATCTATGTGCCCAGATGATCATCGTTGCACAGCCTTGGAGGCTTCGGTCTGTTTGCTCGGAACCACAATACTCAGTGGATCGTTCAGGTTCGAGGAACTCGGATATCGTGCGGCCAACTCCTCGATTTTGGGAATGAGCTCGCCGATGCGGAATGGTTTGGATACAACATCGTCCATTCCGGCAGCTAACAGTGTCGCAATCTGCTCGCTGCGTGCATTTGCTGTGACTGCGACGATGGGGATGTGGCAGCGGAAGTCGCCTGCTTTTTCTAGTTCTCTTATGATGCTAGTGCATTGTAAGCCGTCCATGACGGGCATTTCCTTGTCCATTAGACAGACGGTGATGTCGACGGCGCCGGGTTGAGCGTTTGCCCAGTAGGTGGAGTTTTTGAGAGTTTCAAGGGCTTCGCCGCCGTGGTTGGCAACTACGCTTGTGATGCCGTGGTTGTGAAGTTGCCGTTGGAGAACTTTTTGGTTGACGAGATTATCCTCGACAATCAGCACTCGAAGGTCAGATCGTTGAGGCTTAGTCAGTGCCGCGACCGGAGTCCTGTCAGGCAAAGGCGCGAAGTCTTTGACCTTTGGTGGTTCAATAACACGAGTGGTATCTTTCGCGTTTGAGACTTTTCGGGCGAGCGACAAGCCAGTAGCACCTTCGATGGCTTCACTTGGCTCCTGAGCCCTTCGACACTTAACATAGAAGGCGAACGTGCTACCCTTTCCAGACTCGGAGCTAACGCCAATCTCGCCGCCTTGTAATTCGGTCAACTCACGAGAGATGAAAAGCCCGAGACCAGAACCTCCATACTGTACGTGTGTTCTCGGGCTCGCTTGTTGAAATCGCTGGAAGAGGACCTTTAACTCCTCCGGGCTGAGGCCTCGACCAGTATCCTGGACTGCGAATTCAAGGTATATCTCCTCGCCATCACCCCAGTCAGGACCAAGAGTCTGATCAATCCGCTTTGAACGCATCGGGAAGTAGCTAACACATGGCTTTGCACTCGCTGATGGTCGCTGACGTGTTGCTGAGAGCACAACTTTGATCGTACGCGTTTCTTCAGTCGTGGTGAATTTGATAGCGTTCGTTGTCAAGTTGATTAACACCTGTTGCGCACATTAGTACAGTTGGGGCCATCGCTGCTGGGGGCGTACCTGTAAGACTCGTGACGGATCGATTTTGACCCAGTCAACGTTCAACGTTTTGAAGGAGTCAGTAAGGATGAATTCCATCTCTATACCAGCAGTTTGGACCTCTCCTTCAAACATCTTCAAAGCACGCTGAACAACTTGTAATGGCTGTGCATCGACCGGCGTAACCTTTTACTTGTTGTCAATAGAAGTTACAAGTATAATCGTTTGGGACGTACCATTAGCATCGCGCTGTCAAGCTTGGAGAGCGTAAGGACATCGTCAACGATTCGTTTTTGATGCTGGGCGCACAGAGCGATGGTCTGAGCAGCATCGATGGAGTCCGTAACGAGACTTTCTGGTATTGTGTTTGAGCCAGTCGCTCTGAAATCAGTCAGGATGGTCGAGATTTCATCAGCGCATTGCAGTATGGCGCTCAAACTAGACCGTATGTTAGTACGAATCATGAATTCCAGCAAGGTGTACGTACGGATTGCGCATTTCGTGACTAGTTATGTCAATGAAATTTTCTTGTTGTCTCTTTAGTTCAACTGCCTCCTCCATCTTACGCTTCTGGAATCCCTCAGCCCACTTTTGTGGGCTAATGTTGGTTATGCTGCCGAATACACTCTTGAGTTGCCCGCTCTCGTCTTTCTCAGGGAACGCGGAAAAGAGAACCCAAGTGTCGCCCTTGTTACGATTCCGGTCCTCCCACGGGGCCTTGAAGCGAAATTCGACATTGATGGCGGCAGCATTGTTCACCAAGCGTCTCCAGTGTCCCAAAATGAGGCTTTGATCTTCCTCTTTTACATAGTCAATCCACCTATCGGTCTTTTCTCGTTCCTTAGGTACCCTCGATATCTCATACCAAGTGTCGTTACAGTACGTAATTCTCCCAGCGTGGTCGGCTATGAACAGACCTGCAGGTGAGTATTCCGCCATGCGCGTAAATCTCGTTTCGCTTTCTTTTGCTTCTTGAGTACGAGCCGCTAGTTGCTCGGACAGGTTGAAGCGGTCCTCCGCTGCAAGCTTAGCAGCTTTCTGGCCTCTCCGAATTTCTTCCTCGAACAGAACGACCGAGGCTAGAGATGTCGCCAATTGTCGGCTCAGTAGTTGGATGAAGAGGTTGTAGTCGTCATCATATGGCCGTCGCGGATTGATGCCAAGGACGAGAAAGCCTAGAATCGCATCGCCTGTAGTTGGGTGTATTGGACAAATGACAACGTCGCGACATGAGTCGCCGAAGCCTCGCCAATCTAGTTCTTCCATCATAGCTTGTGGGAGGTCGCCAGAGCCTATGCTCACAACAACAGGCTTGTCGGTCTTCATGACCTCACGAAAAACCGGACCGAAACCCTCTTGCCCTTCCTTGAGATCAATTTGCTCCGGTGCGGCTTGGTGGCCAGCAGGAACTCCCAATGCCCCCTCGAGGTAGCATTGTTTAGCGCCAAGCAGACTATTAGAATACAGCGAAGATGAATCGCTGTCATTCTCGTCGGAGACCGAGTATAACAGCACGAATGGTGTGTCAAATTCGTTCTCCGTCAGAGCTAGAAGCACTTGCTCCCAGAAGCCTTTGATGTCACGGGCACTAGCAGTGCGCTCACCAACTTCGCGGAGGCTCAGCATTCTCCGCTCCGCGATCTTTCTTCGTGTCTTCTCAAACGCCGGATTATAAAGTCCCATAACCGTGCCGTCTTCACCAACCATAGGTATGATGGACCAGGAGAAGTACGTCTCTTCTAAGAAGCCGCTACGCTCTATGAAGAGACAATCGTCGTCTTTCATTGTAGCCTGTCCGGTTATGCGAGCATTTGCGAAGACATCTTTGACATCATCCCAAATCTCAGCCCACGCAACCTTGTAGCTTTGGCCCATGAGAGTTGGATGTTTCTGCCCAGCCAGACCTATGCTTGGTGTTAGCTCACTAATGAAGTACAGCCAAAGATTGAGCACGGACCAATATAAGCTTCGTTGTAGATAGCGACCAGTTCTTCGCCCCAATACATCGCAGCCGGGTGGGGACTTGCCCTGTGAGATAGTCAGAAGCTGTCTAGTGATGAGCAGGTGTTCGTGATAGGCGGCTTACATGATCAAGTTACACATGGCCCGCAGATCATTCGACCAGTATTCGATTGGGCCAAGGGGTGTTGCGGACCATTCTATAGAGCGCGCGAACTGGATATGACGAGGTAGTGAAGCACTCAGGGGTAGTCGTGTCCAATCGAAGAAAGGCACGTCCGGTTCTCGTGAGGAGGCTGATTCACTACCAAATGAGTCAACATTACCCGCACAGAGAGCTCGGAGCACGCACTCGTTAGCGAAGGAAGTATCTTCTTCAACTGAAGGCACGGTTATGTCGGTGGCTTTCTGGAATATGCCAGAGAAATCTTTCGGTGGAGCATTTGTGGCGGTACCACGCTGTTGCTGCAAGGCTTCGAGAGGTGTGCGCTGCTTTCTCACCACAACAGGCTCAGCACTACCAAAGTAATCCTGAGCCTCCGTCTGTTGCACAGACGACGAGACAGTCAAGACGCTGTTGCCTGAGATGCCGCCCATGGACGATGTCGAAGGTATAGGAAACTCAGTAGGGTCACTTGCGGGAGTGATACTATTTGCAGCATGGGTGGGAACCGCGCCCGATATGACACGCAAACGTTTTCTCAAAGTGTAGCACGACCATATTACGCCGCCATGTTCTACTGGCGAAGGGCTGGCATCAGGACTGTCAGCTTGGATGACATTGCTCAGCAGCCAGTTCCGAAACTGGCCCGTGGCAAGCGCGAGAGCTTCATCTGGACCGTCTTGGGACGACTTTCCTGCCACCAGTGCCCATGTGGCGGCACTCGAGCGCAGTGCGCCGTTTGCAAAGAGAATCTGCAGAGCAGGGGCGTCTGCAGCGTAGTTGGCAGCGTCGCTAATGTCGACAATGAAGGTAGGGCGCGTGTCTTGTTCGAGCAGCTCGACAATGCCTATGGAGCCCAGCAGTCGCAGGGGGTCGTTTCGATCGCGGGCATCGGGCGATGCTGTACGAGGCAGGCTCGATCGCTCACTGCTCCTGCCACTGGGGAGACTGGCAGGCCCGGGAGGACTCAGGCCAAAGGTGCCACGGGCGAGGTTGACCGTCTTAATGGCACCCTCCTCGTGGGCATTGCTCAACATCCTCGCCGCTGCCTCGGAGCTGGAGAAGCGCGCGGGCAGGGGAGGCCGCGACGAGCGCGAGGAGAAGAAGAGCGGCGAGGTGGGTTGTCCGTTGACGAGGAACTGGGTGCCCGTGGGCACACTGAAGCGGTTGAGCGAGTACCCCGAGCGCGTCTGCACGCGTCTGCGCTTGTGCAGGGGCTCGCTGGCGGGCTCGTTGGGGCGTGCAGGCGTGGGCCGCTTCCTTCCTGCAGCAACAGGCGGCGTCGACGGCGGACCTGTCGCAGCAGCGGCTCCTCCTCTTGCGCGGCTCTTGATGCCCTGCGGTGGGGTGAAGTGTGGCGGGGGGATGGGGTCGCCGAGGTCAGGCCGCAGTGAGGGCGTCCATGTGCTGTGCTGCGTATGCGCAAGTGGTGTCGTGGGCGCCGAAGTGGCCTCTCGTGGCTTAGACGTGAAGGAGGGATAAGTCGCAAAGATGGACGGCGGCTGCGACGGGGGCATAGAGCTGCCGGTGGGTGGGACGTGGGCGGTCAGTGAAGCACTCGCCGATCACCACGAGGGCTGGAGAGACAGCGGCAGAGACACAGCAGCAGCAGTGCTGGCGGTCTGCAATGACAATTGCGTCGTCGTCGGCAGCGCTGCTTCTGCTACGACGCCTGCCAGGCCAAGCACTCGCTCGAGGTTGCGCGGCTCTCGCTACGATTTCACGGCGATGGCGCTAGGTGGATTGGGCCAATGGCTGCATCGGTATCCGTTCGCAATGCGATCGGCCTGGCAGATCTGGCGGCGGTGAGCATAGGAAAGACACTTCGGCATTCGTCTGGGCAGTTTCTTCAGTTCTTTCGTCGGGCTTGATGTGCTGCCATGCAGAGGTTACTCGAGACAATGAACGAGACACCAGCGAGCCACAGGGAGAGCTCTTGCCCTTAACAGCCGCTCCATCGCGCCATACAGCCCCGTCACACTGTAGATCACTCCAAGAATGACCGCTGCCCAAGAAATACATGCGCAGATTACATTTGCTTGTACTGGGGGTGTCTCTCGCGTCACACACAATGACGTCGGGCCCATCGCAGCACGCAACACCCGCATCTTCACGGATCAAGCTCCGCCCGATTAAGCTCGTGGCTCGAGCGCGGTCTAGAACGCCTCCCACTGAAATCCCGCCTGCGATTCAGTGCCTGCAAACAGTTCTCCTCTGCAACACCACCCATTGTTGACTCTACATCATGTAGAGCCTCAAAGCACTGGTCTAACACGAGTTGCCCGCCTTCATCAGGACATGTCACCTCCTGAACTGGTGTGGTCGAATAGCACTCCCTTGCGCAATCTATGCCCCTTCTCGGCACGCGGGGTTACCCGTCCCGTAGCCCCAGCCTCACACTTCAAGTCAAACCATGCGTGATCAAAAAGCGACATGCTGCTGAGCTTTTTGAGGCTGCCGATGGGCTCATACATAACAGAATCTTGCAGAGCTTCTAGTCTTTGCAGTCCATGCCCAAAGATGAGGCCTCGCCGATGAATCCCACATGAGTCACGTGGCCTCCAGCACACTCGATCTCCAGGAACAGGCAGTCTGCCAAAGTCGAAATGCATGTAAGAAAACTTCGCTTCCCGATACCCAACCGCTATCGGTGTCCTAGGGACGTTTCAGACAGCTGCAGATCGCGTCAGATCGCATCCATATGTCGGTCGCTTCAAACGCGGGATTTGCTTCCTCTCAAACTCCATCTTCGCTCCTGGTCCACCAAAGCTCCACCGCAAGCACGCAACGCATCCACCCGGCATACGAATCATACTTACCCATACGTCTTTGTTACACGCCACGACATCGTTAATAGCGGCTGCATTCCTTAGCCGGCCTACCTCGTGTACAGCAAGAGATGCCAAGCCTGCGAGAACCGTCAGGGATAACGCTCAGCCCGTCCGTGGCTCAGCAGAAAATGGCGCATGCAGCTAGCAGCCACCCACTATCACCACCACCCGGCAAAACGACCATGTCATGTTACAAAACCACTGTCTTCAGGCCCGCAAATACATACTAGCCTGTGCTCTGCCGCCACTTGACCCGCAATCTCCAGTGATGGTTATTTATGATGGTCAGAAATCATTACTCTCGGGAGCTCGTGGTAGAGAATCCCTCTCAAGCACTCGATGCTGCCTACGAAGGAAGCACTTGCGCGCCTCTGTAATACAGGCCAAGCACTGGCTATGCCATACTAATATTGTCTGAAGCTCTTGCTAGCCGCCAGAAGCATCACACCCCGTTCCCCACCCCACTTTTCCGCCCATTGTAGCCCATCAGATGGCCTCCACGACCCTTCTGCATGACCGAATGTCCGTCTCGCCAAGAATGGTGCTACAGACTGAGTAATTTGCTGGCTGGTGGGATGTTGCGCCCCAAGGGTCGTCAGGACCCCGCTGTCTGCAGAGCCCCGATAATCTGCTTTAAAGTCTCGCGTGCACCCCGCTCTCACTGATGTTCCGCACAGTGATTTATCCTCTCAGTCTGAAAAGGCTTACATTCTCAGTATCGGTGATCAGGTGGCTTGCAAATTTGTGAATCTCAGCAGACATGGATTTTCTCAAGAAGAAGATGAAGGAGTTGCTAGACGATGATGACAAAGACAAGAAGCCCGAGAAGAAGGCTGATGGTAAACATTCCACTCTCCGTGTAGTCGCCAAAACTAACATCATATCAGAGCACAAGGACTCAGGTGCGCCAGGCGGTGCATCTCATGGCGACAGGGGCGCCTCTGACGGTTACTACAATCAAGCTCCCACTGGAGGACCTCCTCCACAGCAATATCCTCCTCAGCAGAGCCAAGGTTACCCTCCCCAACAGGGCTACCCACCTCAGCAGCACGGCGGCTACCAAGGCTACGCGCAACCGCAGCAACATCAGCCTTACGGCCAGGGTCCTCCGCCCGTAGGCCCGCCTGCCCCCATGGGTGCCCCTCCGCCGATGCCGCCTGGATGGATTCAACAATGGGACCAAAATTCTCAGCGCTGGTACTACGTAGAGCAAGCCACTGGCCGCACGCAATGGGATCCGCCTGCGCATCTCCCGCCCGGTCCTTATGCCCCGCCCCCTACAGGAGCTCCTTACGCCGCACCTGCAGGTCATGATGAGCGCGCCTTGTTTGGTAACACCCACGGCCACCAGGGACACGACTACACGCCGTCTGGCGCGGCGACTAACGAGAAGGAGAAGAAGAAGGATAAGGATAAGGGCCACTCGACCGCCATGCTCGCAGCTGCGGGTATTGGTGGTGTCGCAGCCGGAGCTTGGATCGGTCATGAATTGAGTACGTTCGCCCAAGCTTCTCCTCTTCTCCCCTTTCGCATTGGTACATCCCAACCGTTGTATCACCGCTGACTTTCCCTTAGCCGAGGACAGCAACAAGTCCTCCTCAGCAGGTTATGCCGCTGCTCCTGCTGCCGCTGCTGCACCCGCTGCTTATGGAGCTCCTCCACCAGCAGACCCATACGGCAGCTCAGCGTACCCGCCACCCGTGCCTACGCACGATGCCGACGGCAGCTCCATCTCAAGTAGTGACCGCGAGTCGCTCGAGGAGAAGAGACAGGAGCTGATCGAGGCGCAGCAGGAGTATCAGGAGGAGTTGGACGATGCGTATGATTCGTAGTGGGGCATGATGATGTCGCAACGTAACGTAACGGCCGAGATCGCGTTCTTTTTGGGTATGTTGACTTGTCTTCGAGTCTTGAGGTCTTGTTAGCCAAAGATATGATATGACATAGCGTTGTGAATGAGACAGATCAATCGTTTCGTCGAAAACAGGATGTTGAAGTTGAGAAAATTCAATGAATTGTAAGAGAAGACAGTCTCCAGTCCAGCGCAAGTTTTAGAAAACCGATCCCCTATCCTATTCATTCTTACACTTCCCGTTGCATCTCAGCTGGATATCTCGCGCGCGTATACAACACCAAGGAAAAGATTGGATCCGATCATCCTGTGGAAACGAGCGTTGTTTGTTTGTTCGGTCGCTCGAGGGCCGTCATGTATGTTGATGTATGTTTGCGCGCGTTTAACAGCAGCAGTCGAAACAGTCAAGGCAGCATTCGCAGGTCTCGCCACAGAGCCAGCAGCAGCACAATGTTGCCAAACTGCGCAAAGTCAGTTTCTCTTGCCTCAGAGTATGTTGCTGGGCGTATAATTGCACTTACCAAGCTGCCAGACATCCTCGGTCCTTCTTCTCGGGCTGTGCTGGTGGAGGCGGGCCGGGAGCGTAGTACATCTGCAGCAAGCAATGGGTCAGTACTGTCACACCATACTTATCAATTCAAGAATTCGTGCATACCTGCTGCTGGGGCGGCGGGTACTGTCCCTGAGGCGGCGGGCCGTAGTAACCGGGTTGTTGTTGCTGGTACGACATATTTGCGTTGGTAATGTGACGCCTCGACTGTCGTCGACTTAAGCTCCTCACAAGTGGCTGGTGACGATAGTTATCGCTTGGTGTGGCAAGTGAAGTCGCAAAGTGTGGCAGATGCAAAAGTGTGGCACTTCAAGTCAAGGGGGCTGAAGCGGCGCACGATGCCTTAAAACCATGCGATCCGACTCCTTCTTTTCCGGCAAACGGCACGCCATGGGATGTGAATGCCAGTGCACGGATTTGATCCATGCGCCTGCTCCGCCGTATCCTTCGCAGAGCTGAGAGACAATGTGCTAGCAAAGGGCGCCGTGCTGATTGTGTAAGCGCCACACTTGTGTGGCAGAGGCCCGGGTGATCAAGGGGTTTTCGATGCGCTAATCAGCCACGGGGTGTAACATTTACCGCGTGGACCCTGGTCTTACGCGTGTCTTTCGAGTCTTGGTATGCAGTGAGGCGCATGAGAGTGCATGTGGTGCTTGGCGCTGGTGTAGGCATTGAGATGCCTCTCATGATGGGGCATGTTGCTTTGCCAGCTCAGACATGATTGCTGTGTCTAGAGTAAATTTGACTCGAAGAGTGCTTCTAACATGTGTGCTCCGACGTTCTGTGTTGTTTGCATAAAGTCAAGTAGAGTTTCGCTGGAGATATGCAATGTGCCGGATATCCGGACGCCCAGGGTCTTCTGCTTTTATTGTGGCGCTAATGCCTTCAGCGCCGTAGCGACCATCGGAGCCAGTCAGCTGGATCACCTGCGAACGTGGATCTGAACAAGATAGTGAAAGCGATGAGACCTCTGATTCGAAGTTCATGGTAGTAGTATTCGAATTCATTGCACATTTCCGTCTCTGATGCTATATTGATCATTGCGGTGACAAAACAACAAAAAACTGGCGGTCTGCATCATAGTGTGACATTGCGGGCCTATCCGCAAGAGGCCGTCGAATTGTGAGGGGCTGAAGCGGGTAACTTCCGCCTGGGACCGAAAATTGACAGGTAACGCTTGAGTTTGATGACCCTGAATCGTGATACGTGATTCGGGGTGGAGCGGATATGAAAATGAGTTCAAAATGGTACCTCCTCCCACTAGCTGGCCGACGGCTCTATTTCCAAAGCTTTGGGCACGAACTTTCTTTCGAGCCTTCTTTGCTTCACCCAATCGCCAAAGGGACGCCAAATGGCTTCTTTCTCCACGGGCTTCAGCGACGCCGCAAGTCCGCTTGTACTCGTTGTGACAAAGACCCTTGCACCATGCCAAATCTCACCATTCGAATCAAGGTCTTCTGCGCCGTCCAAACTCTTCCCCATGTTATGCTTCTCGTCTTGCCATCCATACTTGAAGTCCGCCTTGCCCATATTCTTGCCATACCGATAGCGCCATATCGACTCCCAGATTCCCTTGCCGACAATGCACACCGCTTCGGGCTTATACTTGAGAAATTTAGCATCCAGATTTGCTGTCCCTGTTGCCATTTCCTCCTTGGAGAGCTCAGCTGCATCCTTCGATGGGCGGTCGACAATGTTGGTGTTTCCCATGCAATATAGAGCGGGCAAGGCGCGATCTTCCTCAGGTTTCAAGCGGCGATCTGTGAGTCCGGAAGCATGAAGTAGCTTCCAGAAATGGTTGGACGGGTGCGCATAAGCATGGCCTGCAGTCGCGGTTTGCACGCCAGGATTGGTACCAACAAAGACACAGATCAAGTTGGGCTCCAAGATATCGACGAGCGGCGAGAGGTGGGCGTATTTGGAAGGGTCAGCGTATCTGCTGGGCGTGCGCTTCTTCTTAGACAGTGGTTTAGGAGAGTTTGCGTCCGCTGTAGTTGGCTCCGCAGTTCGAGCACGCTTTGTCGATGATTTGACGCTTGCTAAACGAGCAAAACCATTGTCCTCTACCCGAGGAGCCTCCGTGTATTGATACCTACTGAGACGCTTGCGGAATGATGTGGCGGCTGGTGGAGTTTGGTCGAGCGGCGCTGGATCGCTTGAATTATCTTCTGCGGGCGCTGGGGCCTCGATCTTTGAAGAGCGCGTTCGTGCCATATTAGAAGTCGTCAATAATTCAGTCTTCTCAAGCTGGAACTTGTAATCACGAGAAATAAACAGCAGAGACGATGCAGCTCTGAAAGTGGACGCGCCCGGCATCAATGCACGTGGTTTCGCGTTTTAGCGCCGTGGGACGACGCCACGTTATTACAGCCTCACAACCAAACCACGACTACGTCCGTCTCAACAACGCACTCATTTCATGACTTTCATCAATGTGTCCTAGGCTCAGAGGCTCATACGTCTTGAATTAAGGGTTGTTCGGATGCGATATCACAGTCTATTCTCGGACGAATCAAGTTCCTCAACCATGAAAGGCAAATATCTGCACCTACGAAGAAGGAGCTGATTGGGGATGATGCACTGCGATTATATCATCCCATACTTGCAAGCCTAGCGAAGGGTACTCCCGCGCATTATATCTATACCAGAGAAAAATACTCGCTAAAAAGCTCTTGAGGAACTACAGAGCCTGCTGTAAGATATTCAGTTGTTATTAATCGTTATGTAGTAAGAAGGCGATTCCTATACCTCCAGCCCTCAGACAATACCGACGTCTAATGTGTGTAGGACTCAGCGGATAGCTTGTACGTAGCTCGAGCGGTTCTGCTAACACGTTTCATCAGGCGCTGATCACGAAGTATGTATACCATCAAACAACGCTTACACAGTCTCGTAGTTTAGGCGAGACTGATGTTGAAAAGGGAGCAAGAACTGCACGTACCGCAGGATATGTAGCGGCAATTACTGCATTGAGCTTTCTGTGGGGAAAAGACAACACAAACAGCATCGAAGAAGCCACCCAATAAGAGGGAGACACAAATAGAATGGAGAGGTACATGAGACGCGCATATTATGAAGTCTGGTGTCATCTACTCGCTAAACCACCCAGCTGCTCTAAAGACATTAAGACCTCGCTGAACCTGGCCTAAGCCGGTGCAGCTTTGCTAGGCCTAGTGAACTGTCTACCAACAAGTATGAGACTCTAGATCTGGCAAGAAGCCTGTAAACAGAATGTGTATGCAAACATGTTTTACTCATCTCGCGAGGTGGTCGATTTGCGACGAGTATATTCTGGCTGTGCACTGAACGGCCTCCCAGCATCGCCCCCACCTGCTGAACAAGCCCAAGCGATCATTGCTCGCCGAATTACAGAGAAGCAAACTCAAGTCGCTGTGCTGACAGTCTTCGCTCCATGTGGGACTCGTTTGGTATAGACAAGGATGGCTTGAAGGAAAAGGCTTCCGACGCCTTTGGGCCCGTCTCGTGGCCAGGTTCTTTTCACAAACTGGGCCGTTAGCTCTGTCGTCGACGAAGAGGCTATCAATCTCTTACGTCTCCGCACCTCATCGATGGAGACCTCGTTATCGCTTATCAGTACACAGTAGCGGCCCACATCGATGACGACCTGCTTGCAATCGGTAAGGCATGGCCTGAGCTATTTTGGGGGACAGAGTGGTTTCTAGGCAGATCATACCACTGCTTAGAATCCAGGACAGACTGGTGGAATGGTGTCATCGCATAAGCGATGTGGTGGCCACTGGAGTGACTGATATCGTGCACCGGACTTGAGACACTTGCAGGGAAAGAGACTTCGTCAAAACGTGTATGGGCTTGGATAGAGAATGGGGTTGAGAGTGCTTGCGTATGGTGGGTAATTGGACGGAATGAGCAGACCGTTGCCGTTCGCAAGCTGCATTGGCCTGGGCTAACATACCAGGTGTGCCTAAATCGCAGCTTCATGTTCAATTCTAGTCGTGGAACTCTTGGCCAGACTCAAAATCATCTTCTCGCCCAAAACGTAGCGTCTTCATTGCAGGAATTTTGTGAATACCGCGATAGAGCTTTGCTCGGTTACCTTGCTTCCTACCTCGACTTGTTAGGCAAAGGTATCGACGTGCAGAAACGATTGGCAAGTGACTACACGCTTTAAAGTGAACTCATGCCCTGAGCATCCTCAACTGAAGCTAGTTTGGGTTTCGGCTCCGATTGTGCGTGTCCCATGGTTACAGTGATGGCGTTGTACATCCGGAAGCGGATTGATCTTGATGCGCTTTGGAATGGAATGCACAAGGCAAAGAGACCCTTTTGGCATTTGTTGACCTGTGGTACTACAGCTGGACACCGTCCATGTGTATGATGTCAGAGCAGCTTGCGTTAGCTTATGGTCTTGAAGTCTTGTTGCGCATCACGAGTTTCAGGCGAAGATCAATAAATCATGATATAGAGATGGCAATTCGCAGTTTTGGGTTTTTGGATGAGGAGAAGTTCGTCATCAACTTAGAAGAAGATCTATTTACAATGAAAACGCCACCCAATGTAAAGTCATGAACCAAGCGAACGATGCATGCAGGCGTAAAACATGAGTCAGAAAACGAGCGTAGATCAACCAAACAGAAACGAGAAAAAATCATTCGAAATGCATGCAACCATACCAAACGCCGAAAATCAAAATAAATCACAATCTCCCATCAACGTTGCCATACTCGGCAACCTCCATCTCGTTCAAATGACTCCTCGCCCGCAAACTACTCCTGCCACTCTCCGGGGCCGCAAGACTCTGGCGTATCAGCACCGACCGCCTAGGATCCATGCGCGGCGACGTAGGACAGTGCACAGCCCTCTCGCCCCTCCAGTGCGCAGCTGCGTCGTAGCCCGCAGGTTGATACACAGGTCTCTTCCCACGCGCAATAGGTGATGTTGGGATACTCGCTACAGGCACGGAGATGGGTGGCGGTACAGAAGTACGAGCTGTGTGAGCTTTGGGAGGACGTGTAGGTCTTGCGACCGATAGTGGCCATGCGTCTTCTGATTTTTCTGATCTGGGATACTTGACCGATGACGCTGGCGTTGAGGCATCGTGGTCGAGTTCCCAGGCCTCATTTTCCCAGATAGGGTCCGAGTATGTTGACGACCCTGAGGGAGGATCAATGTATACAGATGAGAAAGACGTGGCATTGGAGTGATGCCGCGTCGCAAACGGGCGGCGAGGATGTTGCATCTTGGCGAGCTGCGGGTCCATGATGCTACTCGATGCCGTATTGGGGTGGCCCTGTCGGCCTGGGGCCTTGCTATTACGCAGAGAGAGGACACGTGCTGGGTTACGGGGTGGCGGAACGCGTTTCTCGAGACCGAGCATCTCGTGACATGATTTCCCAATCCAGAGCATTTGCTCGTGTTCGCGAAGGTATCGCTCGCCACCGAAGGATTTCTGCACGATAGAACGTGCCATCATGCCGAGTTTGCGACGCTGTTCAGTCTTCTCGTACATGCGACGCGTGATAATCTCGACGTCCCGTGGAGTAGGCTTGTGAGGAAGAATAGGTGCAGGGGCACCGTTGTCGTCGGCGTACTGTGCCCATTCGTCCAACATGGCCAGAAGGTTGATCTGCGCTCGTGCTAGGCCGTAAGCATCGTTTGGTGCGACAACTTCGCTGTAGCGCTTCCCATCATCGGGATCGGTCAGGACACGTAGTGACGCTCCTACATCTGTACAGACAACGGGGGCTCCTGTTAAGGCTGCCTCACCAAGAGCTAGTGGCAGTCCCTCCGATACCGAGGAATTCAGGAAAAGCCAGGTATTGGCAAGAACCATTGCTGGATCAGCAGTACCTTTCAAAGCGACGCTGGATCCAAGGCCTTTGCAGGCAAGAATCTCTTGACATTCCGAAGAATAGACCGGAGACTTGTTGAGCGCGCCATAGATGTCGAGCTTGTAGTCTTTAAATCCCCATTCGTTGGAGATGATATCGGCGGCCAAAAGAGCGGTCTTGATGTCCTTCGCGAACCACACGTGAGAAAGCATCGTGACGGTCGGACTCTTTGTCTTTATCTCGGTCACCGGGGAGAATTTCTGCATGTCTGTAATGCCGTTCACAATGGGATCGACTTTGCGCTTGAAGACATTTCGATGTGTCAATTGACCTTTGCCGCTACCAATCTCCACCTCCCAGCCAGGATTAAAGAAGTCTGAGGCTCATTGTCAGCTGATGCATTTGATGTGAGCATAGATGGTCCAAACTTACCTGCGCATGGGAGGATTTGATCGGCGTGGTGGAGAATGAGGCAGGAAGTCATTTTCATCAGACCGAGCAGAGAGTTTCGGATGAAAGGCGGTAGTGTGCACATGGCAGAGGAAAGGTAAAGATTTGTCTCGCGCCAAGAGATGGCGTGGTCCCAGATCTGAAGGGTACAATTGCGCTTGAGCTTACACACGATACCATACGAAGCTGAGACACTGTGATGAGACGCTTGGAACACGGTCGGGATCTTTTCGGGGATAGGGATCGAGAAGATGAATAGATCTGGAAAGTCAGCGATTATAGTGAGATCCTGTCGGTGAGACTCACATCTGAACCACAGTTCCAGCGCCGTATCGAAATGCCCAAGTGTAGGCAACTCAGTTCGGAACCACTCGGATGGAGGCTGGGCATTGGGCATATCGTCGGCCAACCAAAGCTTCCTCCATGTGTCTTTCACAATGTCGCTCGTCCATACTTCCTTCCAATGACGTGAGTCCTGGAAGTACGTATTGAGATTGATCAAAGCGCGGGTAGCCTGCTTCACGTCCGCCGGAGTCATATCGATAGCGCGCGCACCACGAACAAGTGCCGTGAGAGTAGGGATGAAATTCGTCTTGATATCCGTGATAGTGGCTTCTTTGACCAAATGATCGACTTCACTGTCGAGTTTGTTGGTAAACATGCCGTGACTCGGATGCATGAAGTCGAGGCCCCATAAGGGGATGACCTTGAGCGATTCCACATTCTCCTCGGTCTGATGTTTGGGCAGACCAAAGTCGTTGGCAGACTCGACCACCATATGCCACTTGATCGTGCGAAGATTGTTGATAAGATCGCGACGGCAAGCTGATACACCTCCACCCTCGTTTGGCCAAGTGCCAGTGTCGACAGCAATGACGTGCAGATTACGGTCAGTATCGCTCTGGAGTGTCTTCGTTCTTGTGAATATGACCGCATCGCCGCCCTGACCAAAGCTGAATAGATCACTCATTCGGATTGCAAGAGGCGTCCAAGCACTGATGTCGCTTGTGAGATCTGAACTCGCCATGATAGCATCAGCGTGTAGCGCAAGATAATCTTCGGCTTTAAGCAGGCTTCCTCGATCGCGGCGTCGCCAGTACGGTCGGAGTAGCGCTTCTTTGCGAATAAGCTCCTCATCGACCCAGCGAATCACTACACCATCCAGATCATTTCGTTTCTTCCATGCTTTCCATAGTTGCGACCTTGCTCTGGATGTAGAGATCTCCTGTTGTTTAATGTTGTTACGGAACAGTCTGCTCATGAAGCTGGAAGTAGGTGCTTTGAATGCTAGGAGAGGATTCTCATCCGTGAACGTGCAGCGTGTCGGCTTCTTTAAGACACCAAGCCAATCGTGACGAATCATGTCTGGAGTATCAACAGACTCTCCGTTGAGCTTAGTTGTGATTGTAGGATGAAACTTGTGATCGTATAACCATGTACATTCGTAGACATCCGCCCCTTGTACGAATGTCGCTTCGTGGACGCGCGGGGTTGGTATCCACCGTTCCATCTTCTCGGCGTGGCGGACAGGAGGAGCACTCCAACTGACATTGGCAGACATGTGCGGAAGTACGAATTCGGCTCGTAGCAATTCATCGTCGTATTTGGCATTTTTCCGATAATGATACTTGAATCGTACCAGATTTCCGTGACTAATGTAACTTCCCGACTCGAGATGGCCTTTGTGGTTGTACTGCACTTTCGCGCCCAGATCATCTCCTGCAATACAGCTTCTGCTCATGGGAATCCTGTCATTCTTGACTCTCGAGAGCTTCAGAATACGTGCAGATTTTCTTGCGACATATTCATAGGTGTATTCGTTTATCACTTTGTTGTGCTTGTACTCTTGTCGTAAAGTAATTCGCATGTCTCTGTCGTACTGTGTGACTCGTGTATGGCCCCAAGAGGGTTCTTGCTTGTGATTGCCCTGATAGGATACCAATTTGAAGTTGCCGTTTTCCAGAGAATGGATGAAGGCAGTTTCGATATCGCCATAGCCCTCAATGATCAAGCGGTTCTTCTTCTGCGTGATGAGTCTTCCTTTGACAGTGCCTGCAAGTCCAGCTATATCTTTGCGACGATGGTACAGAAAGAACGGTAGAGCTATTGACATGGCAGCTCTACTGTAAATCCATAGCCCAGTCAAGAGGAATGTTGTGGGTTTTGCGATCAAACGTGGCGTATGAAGAAGTGCACCATTGAGTTCTCGCTGGAACTCGGGATCTGCCATACACGCAAGGACGAAGAACTTGACCCAAGTGCCGATCGAGTGGTACACATAGGCAAGCGGAATTCTGATGTACTCTGTGAAGATCTCGAAGATTGATACCGCTGAGCGATTGAGGACTGGATGGTAGGACTCCTGAAAATCGGCCGTGAGTTGTAGATACTCCTTCTCATTCAGAGCTTGGTCGCCGCGATTGTGGAAGTAGCTAAATTTATTGACGGCAAGGTAAGCGCCCAGGTCGTAACGCGCAATACGGGAGAGAATGGTACACGAGTCTTCTGCCAAAACGTTCGCATGGATCCAGGCCATCTCAGTGTTCGTGAATGGAGCTCGTGCACCTGTACATCTCCGCAGGAACATGCGGCGTATGTCCAATGGCAGACTGTCCCATTGCGTCTCGCAGTCATAACCCAGACAAAGACATCGTAACAAATCTTTGCGACAGGCGTCTTCGAAAGCTTGTGCCTTGGGTCCGAGCAAAAGGGTTGGCATTGAGCGTTTACTACTCTCGGAAACTGCGAACATATCTTCACTGACTGGCCTGCATGCAAATATCGATTCTGTGACCTCAGCTTGATAATGAGGCATGCCAAACATAGTCTCCGAGCAAGCGTGCAATAGGGTCTCCGCTATGGTAGCACAATTACTGCTCACATTGACCGGACCAGAAGTTGACTTTCCAGCATCGGATGCAACGTACAGAGTTAAATGGCCGTTTGAGAACCGGGAAATCGCTCGGACATTACTGCTTTGCTCTGCCACTACAGACTGCATCGGGACGATGAAGATCTTGATCATGTCGTTCTTCCACGCTAGAACTATTCTTTGGACCAGGAACGGCATGGTGGGGAAGGCCTGTAAGGCAAGACGGGAGAGATTGTCATGAGTGCATGAGAGCAGCGTTGCTGTGATCTGGTCGCCTGGATGACCGGTCGGCATGATGCGGTATCGATCTTCTTTTGGAGCAGCCTTTAGTTTTTCGCAGAAGGCATGAAGTTCAGTCTGACTGAACTCTGCATCTACCCCAGATCCAGCGTATGCATGGTACTTCTCATTGCTGGACCAGTGTATCCTGAGCTGCGACGGTACACCACTGATGTTGACTGATTCTGTGGATCCGAACGGCTGCTTAGGGCGTTTAAACTTGCTCATCTTTTCGGCGAGCCACAATCGGAGATCCAGAGTCTCAGGCATACCAAGCTTAGCAGTCCGGAATGATAAGAGAGCTGCTGTCCAGGTCGTCACTGCCAAAGCAATAACCTTGTCATACAAGAAGTCCTTTGGCATGACCTCCATGAGAATGTTGCCCAGAGTAAATCCCAAAATGACGGCCGCAAGTAGAGGCATGAGTGCATGAGGGCCTGAAAATATCTTGTTGTACTGATAAAGTAGCAGGCCGGTATAAGCGCCCGTGTAGGCGAGGAACATAATCAGGCCAGTGTCTGTACCGTTGAATATCCATATCAGCGCCGTGCACAGTGCCAATGCCCACACGTGGACACCTATGAAGCGGCACAAAGTATTGAAATAGAGATGACGCCTGAACTTCTGATCATTGGCCTTGGCTTTTCGGATCTGGGGGATGTCCTCGATGGACACTGGCGACATTTGTTCGGATAGTGTGTGTAGATGCTGGGCTTTGTAATCGAGCAAAACCGCTCCAATCAGGTAGTATGCGAGGCCGAAGCCTACTGATAGACGGAGCGTCGTGTTCATCTCCGCGCTGAGACCGACGAGCTCGCCACCGTGCACCAAATCGACCCAGCGATCCATCAGAGCAACGAGGAAGTAGAGAATACCACAGTAGATTTCATCACCAGCATTTCTCCAGTGTATGAACGAGTTGTGAAGCTTGATACCTTTCTGCGACTGCTGCATGCTTTCCAGGGCAACTTGTGTCTCCAGATTCCAAGTAGAGCTGTAGGGTATGGGCCGTTTAGTGTCTGTAACTCGACAGTACCAATCAAGCAGGAACAGTGTCGCGTCCCAACACTCTGCGAGGCGCCTGACAAAGCCATCTTCTGTACGCTTGTGCCAGAAATGACGATCTTTTTCTTTCATAACAGCGTCGTACAGTTCCTTGCGACAGAGAGCGAGTATGGCAGGCTCGCTAAGGCCGTGGAAAACTTCTGGCTCGCCAAGCGGGATCTCGGAAGAAGGTGCAAGTGAGTCGCTGGCTGCGATTGACGTTCTAGGCCCTTTACTCAGTCGCTTCGCTACAGGATGTTAGTGGAAGGGTAGAATCTGGAAATGGTTCATGTCTTACGTTTATTTGAGAGTGGGCCTGATTTACTCTGATTGTACCTTTGGACGAACCATTCTTTTACGTCAGAATCGTTCAGAGTCTTGATGTTATGATACCAAGTAACCCATTGGGTGGCGACACGGCGTGTACCAAGTATGAGAAGGGATACAAATATGTAGAGAATACAGGGATAGATGTAAATGTCGTAAGCTTGGTCGTGGGTCCAGATAAAGACGGTCAGCAATGGCGAGATAGTCAATGTGGGCACTACCATAATGATAATCCTTCGTCCGTTCAAGAAGGATGATCCAGGAATTTGATACGTCGAAAGCACGGCTAAGACCGTGAGATATGCCGTGAGTCCGAAAAGGTAGATGAAGAATACAGCGGCGAGGTCAGCTGATACAACAGCGGAGATAATGATAAATCCTAGAAGACAGCCTGCAAGTGTAAAAGCCAGTCCGCCGATCAAGCGCGTGAGCACAAACATATTCGCTGCTGAGAATGCCATGGAAATGAGGTAGTAGGTCCCACCAATGGAGATCCACGTTCCTATGGCACCTGAGAGGAGGAGGGAACACATGAGGGCAAGGGTTGCGTATTTCTGCTGCGGTCTTGACATGGCCGTGCTGAGATACAGACCGTGCCCTGTCGTGGACAATAGAACGATGTCTGAGTTAATTAGTTGGAGCATACAAGAAGATTATGCTTGCAACATACCAACAAGAGCAGGAATGGCGAAAACACTAAGAAATGTGAAGCGACGAAATGCTGGCATGACAGAGGCTTTTTGATTTGGATCGATGTCTGTCTGCGCAGCGGCGTAGGCAGAAGCAAAGGAGGGTGCGTTGAATATCCACATGGGAGGCTGATTTTCGGCTTGATTGTAATGATCTCGATGCTTTTTGCTGAGCAGTGTGCCGATGTCACTTGGTTTGATATCGAAATACGCCTCGCATCGGGACCCTAAGGCAAAGAGCTCGGCAAATGCAGCGCTTTGGTCAGTGTATTGGTTGAACAATGGATTTCGGTCCGACACTTCGATGTAAACCTCCTCAAAACCTGCTTTTCTGGCTGCGCAGAAGATGCAGAAAAGAACAAAATCGGCCATGGAATCCATGTCGCTCTTACTTGCCAAATGCTCAATAGCTGCGGTGAGCGCGTCCAGCTTCTCATGATCGCGCCACCATAGCATGTCTAGAAATGTCTCCGACACATGCCTGAAGAGTTCGAGAGCATCGAATCTGTTCATGGCTGGTAGTTCACAAAGGCGGTACCATTTCAGCTTAGCAATGACCAAGTCTTCGTCTGTCGCATCACCGCTTATGTAATCCATATTACTGAGTCGTTTAAACTGCTGGTAGGTCGGCACCTCGATGAGGAGTTCCTCACAATATTTGCGCAGCGAAGTAAGCATACGACACTCCTGGCTCCACTCGGAGTATTGTATATGCTGCAAGTAAAACAGCAGATCCGATGAAGAGAGAAGCTGGAGGTCCTGCTTAAATCGTTCCGGGAGACATGGCAGAGCACTTGCAGTGTTCTCAAGCTTGTTCAGGCCATATTCTACCCGGAAGCAATCATATCTTGAGAACCCCAAACGGCCCAGATGCGTATGACATAACGCACCTGTGAGGTCTTGAACCGATTTCGACACGTACATGACTATACTCGTCGTTCTTTGGTCAACTTCCCATACGGCCCAGAATTGCCCACCACTTGGGGTATGGAATCCGGAGTCCAGACCACAATATACTTGCATCTGATATGGATCGTCTGAATCATCGGAAGTAGCGACGAGAGCTTCGACGAGGGTCGCAATTGCTTCCCGAGACGAAGGGATTGCATCCAATATATGACTATCCCCCTGGCAATACGTATTGAGAGCAGTCGCAGCCGCGTGTAACTCTTTCATGGGAATCCTGCTGAGCAGCTTTAGACTACGCAGCCTCCGTTGTGATTTGAGCACATGGTTGAAGTCTGTCTTTGAGGCATTTAATCCAATGGGGAAGCAGCCTAGCGCTGAATATGGAGTGCCATCGTACGAACATGATAGCGGGTTGTCTTTACGCCTTTCCAGGGCGAGTGTCCAGTCCGGCGCCGAACCATTCGGCGATAGAGGCGTGGAAGAGACCAACGCGCCATTTTCGTCTATCTCCGGGTATTGTACAGTCAGCGTTGAAGTACTGGAAGCATCGTCATTGTCGAAATCGGCACTGTCCAAGCCAGCAAGGGTATCACCAAGAATCGGAAATATGGCTTGCAGTGGAAAATAGTCCTCGATCATGCTTGAAAATTCTGAAGAGAGCTGATAGCCAGTCAGATGCGTCGTGGTCAACATGTTCTTAGGGGGAATTGTGCTCACTGTACGTGTGGTGCGGTACTTCTCATGTACATTCATTACTCTCCTGGTCTTCAACCATTGGAAAGCAGCTAGCGGCTCCGCGCAAGAACGGATGTCGTATATGCTTCTCAGAGCGCGATGGCGAGTGAAGTATGGCACTGCGCCATGGTAACTACACCACATATGTGCTCGTCGCACAACAGCATGTGAAAGATCAGCGTCGTCGTCGATCGTGTCCCACATCATTGTGACAAACGGTCTCTGACAAGCTTGCGATACAAATGCCTTGGTTGTGGTCTTCATCTTGTCCATTGCGAAATAGTCTCTTCGCTCACCGTCTGGTAGAATCGTGCCGTTGCGGACGATCACACCAGAAAAGAGGCCAATGTCCAATTTCTCTACACCTTCCAAGAAATCGGGAGGACCGACCTCTAAGTACACGTCCAGGCCGTGGGCTGCGAGCAGTTTGACTAGACCATTTAGAAGGGGTATTGAGAGTCGTTCACGCCAGCCAGCCACAACGATACCTGTGAAGTATCTGCTCTTGTTTGGTTGCCGCAGATTCTGCCGGACGATCCTCGAGATGATGTACACAACCCGTGATAGCTGTACTTCGGTATTGTCGGCGATAGAACTCAAAGTTTGAACAAGGTCAAGCCTAGCCAAGATGTGAGGTCCCAGCGGCACTCGATCGTCACTGACAACGTCAAGGATCCCAGGTTCCCGGTAATCCAGAATTACTGCATCCCACTGCGAGAGTATTTGTGCCTCAATTTCCGTGACTGGTGTGCTCACTGTGCCCAAGTAAACACCGAATGAGGTGGGTTTCGCCGGAAGAGCGTATTTCTTCCGAGACTCGTTTGCGCTTCGTGAGAGCAGGTAAATGCGCTCTTGCACTGCTCGAGGTAGGACATCGTCGTCATGATGGACCTATTCAATATAACTTGTTAGTAGTGTATGGACGTTCGAGCCAGACTACACACCTTCAACAAATTTCGGACCGCTGTGAACGAGTACCAGATAGCTGCAAAAACACCACTCGCTGCGCTGGCAGCGATGATAGCTATGAGCGTCCATTCCCACCAGTGATGAAAGGAAGGCGGGCCTGCTGGAAAGGCAACGATCCCCAAGAACCCCGGTGCCACAAGGCCCTCTTTCACCATAGCTGCCGTCCAGTGGCGATGGCAACTAAGCACGACCAGAGAGCGAAATTCCTTGCAGCAACTTCTACCCTACCCTGGAGGCGGTAATTTGCGTATAGGAATGCACCATAGGATGAGTAGAGGTAGTATCAAAGAATGCAGAAAGCGAGCACGACGTTGTGTTCCATAACGACGGCTGCAATAGCTAGGTTCAAGAAATGTCCAAACAAATGCAGCCGCAAAATACGGTAGTACGGAGGACTATAGCGAGTATAAGGACAGGCTCCGCAGTCATAGATGGCCAAGCTTCCTGAAGCCGAGAGATGCACAAATCTTACAGTATTACGGTCAAGTTAGCAGTGGATCTGCGGATTGCGTTAGCACACCTGGTGATGGAGCCGGGAGAAAAGGCTCCACCACCACAGGGCTGTCCACAGCAATAGAAACGCGGGCACATTTCCAGAAGCATGCAGTACGACACCGGGCTGCCTCAAGGGGTAATAGAACGGCAGTCGGCAGCTTGCTGCTCGCGCAATAGGTGCCTTTTGGCCGGCACACCCTCCAGGGCAGCAGACAACGCGTGGCGGACAGAGCCATCTATTCACAACAGCGACGAGCGATTGCCGGGGCCAAGGGGCAAGCATCATTTACGTCTGAGCGATGAGATGAGGTCTGGGAACGAGGTGGCGCGATGATGCACTGCGAGTGGACGAGCAATGGCAAGCGGCAGAGGCTGAAATGGCACGTTGCGCTAGCGCCCTGGTCCGTGCCTGCACATCATGGCCTCTTCTACTCCTTCACCCGGCATCGCTCTTTAGCCTAACGACCCAAGACTTCAGCGTTAATATCAATACTCATCTATTCCGGCATCTCTCGCAGGTTTGTCTCCGACACCAACGCAATGCAATGCATCTACTGCAGATGATGTCTGGGGCTGCCCGTCACGGCTCAATCTGCACGAGCCCGCGTGCTGGCGTACACGCTGGCTAGAAGACGCTGGCCGCGTCGTCCTCAATATCCCTATTTTCTCGCTTTCCGTGGCCATATCGGCATGGCGCCCCGCCTAGCGCTGCTCCCGGTTGTGCTAGAAGGATAGCTTACGATGCTTCTCCAGCTTTTGACCTCCACCAGGGGTCCCTTGGGTGGGCTAGGCACGCACCGCGTTCGGGACCTGGTCATCACACTTGACAACTATACATTGGACTCACGTGGCGGCGTGCTCGATTGCTCTATACCCCAGTTTTTTCAAGGTCCATTAACCGCCAAGACCCCTGCGTTTCTACCTCATCCTCACAGACATTACGTATGTTCTGTGTCGATGGAGGCACACGTCTGACTACGGGTGTGCGCTTCTGAGCTCTTGTGCCGCGTAATGGCCCAGATCGTGGGAGACTTGAACTCGAGTGTGCAGTGCTGAGGCTTGAAGGGGAGAAATTCAATAGTCTATGTGGCTGTCTATGCAGCATCTGGACCAATATTCTCCCAATGGCCCGTTAGACGACCTGCTACTTCTGCCGATACTTTGTTTATTAAGGCTGCTAGGCTCCCCAAAAAAAAGTTTCCATTGTCGCGCTGTTCACAACTTGCTTGCAATGGCGTCGTGTCTATCATTACTGCGCACATGCGCCTTGTCTTTCGTCTTTCTGTTCTTACACGGCGCTTCCGCATACATCGGGAGTGCAACCGTTTCCGGTACTGTTCTAATTGTCGCCCGCGACGCTACATCAGCAGAAAATGGCGCGGCTTCGGGACTCCGAGGCTACGGCATCCCCTTCGAAGTATTGACCGTTCCTCAAGAGGGTATTGCAAATCTGCCTTTGTTAAACTCCTCTGCAACGCATGGAAACTATGGAGGCATTGTCATGATCAGCGAGGTCGGCTATAATTACGACACCTCGTATTACAGCGCCCTGACCAGGAGGCAATGGAACGACCTCTATGCCTACCAAAGCGCTTTTGGCGTCCGCATGGTTCGCCTCGATGTTTTCCCCACTGCAGATTTTGGCGTCACCAGCAACGGCGGTAACCTGAACGACGAGCCGTTGACCTTCACCAATACTAGTGCCTTCTCCACTGCGGGCTTGAAGACGTAAGTTCATGTTATTCATTTCAGTCCCCAAAGTGCACATGTTCAATACGGTGATCCTGGACTAACATGTCGCGCAGAAATGTAAACATAAGCATCGCAAATATTTTCCATACTCCAGCTACCATTTCCAATGCATCAATGGCGTGGGAAATTGCCAAGTTTGGCACTGCCGGCACCGCTGCTGTGATCAACCAAATTGGCGACCGCCAGCAAATGGTATGGTTCATGCCGTTTGCGCTCGACTGGGCACCTTCAAGCAATATCGCGCAGCATTCGTGGATTATGTGGGTCACTCGGGGACTGTTTGTTGGGTTCAGACGGATCTACTTAAACACGCAAGTGGATGACATGTTCTTGGAGACGCCAATGTACCGGCCACAAGGGCAGAACTATCGCTGCAAGCCAGAAGATCTCGACCTGCATGTTTCGTGGCAAGCGACCTTGAACACAAAGCTGCCCAAAGGATCCGAATTCTTCATCGAGATTGGTCACAATGGGAACGGTGATATTGAAGCAGCAGCAAATACTGCAGAGGGCGAGCGAAGCTGCAGCCCAGCATCAGGTATCGAATATGCTGATCAACCAGACGGTAGCCCGGAGTACACGAAGCCACCGGGGACTGGAGTAAATATCTGGCCAGCTACACCAGAAAAATACACGTGGAGCCTGGAATGTGCTGAGCTTGATGAACTAGAGAACTGGTTTGCTGACGAAGACAACCGCGATAACTTTGCACATATCTCACACACGTTGTAAGTTTTGCGTCTTATTGGGTTTTTGAGACCCGGATCTAACACAATATAGCTCGCATGCTGACCTGACCAACGCGACCTACACCGACGCTTCCAAAGAAATCTCTTTCAACCGCGCATGGCTCAAACAGGTCGGACTGAGCGCGGCAAAGCGGTGGAGTGACTCGGGAATCATCCCACCTGCAATCACTGGTCTTCATAATGCGGACGCCATAAAGGGCTGGATGGACAACGGCATATTCAACGTTGTAGGCGATAACACACGCCCACTGCTGCGCAACTCCAATACCTTCTGGCCTCTCAATACCACAGTTGCTGGAAACGGCTATGCCGGCTTGAACGTCATGCCGCGTTGGGCGACGCTGATTTACTACAATTGCGATCTTCCGGCTTGCACTCTTCAAGAGTGGATTGACACCTCGGCTGGCAAGGGAACCTTCACAGATCTGCTGAACAATGCGAGGGATACCGCCATCCGAAACCTGATGGGATTGCATTGGGATGCGTAAGCGATGCTGCTATTCGGGACTAGATCAATGCTGACCCGCATCCTAGGTACATGTTCCACCAAGCAAACATGCGGGTGAATGATGTCCCCACAACGACTGTAAATGGCAAGCGCGATCGATTCTCTCTCCTGATGACATGGATAGAGACTGTCACTGCGGAGATGATACGCCTGTAAGCCTCGTATTCCGAACTGGCAAAACCCGGGCCTTGCGCTAACGTCACTCAGCACCTCCTGGCCAATGAAGACACTCAAACACGACGATCTTGCCCAAGCTTTCGTGAACCGCCAGACCCGTGATCTTTGCAGACCTAGTTTGACCTGGCAGACCTCCGCAAACGGCGCTAACATCGAGAGCATAAACGTCTACACTGCAGGTGGCAACAACTGCAAGACACCCATTCCAGTCACTGTTCCGGTTGCTACATCATCAACGACTGGTGCGACGAAGGAGCAGCTTGGCTCAGATCCTTTGACATTGTGGGTTACAATGAGTGGCGCCAGCAGGAATTACAAATTCACAACACCGTACAGACTGTAATGGTCTAGATTAAAAAGCATAGCATTCGTTTCCATATTCAAATATGCATAATGTAGACTATCGTAGGGCAATAGCATAAACACGATCACATACTCATGCATATTCAGACCAAACCCAGCCTGAAACCTGAAATCTGGACCCTGAACCCTAAATCCTGCAGTCTGAGGTCAGTGGGGAGACTGACCATCTTTGGTTAGCCAATCTGCACCCCACAAGGGTGAATGCAGACGCACAGCCACCGAATCAATATAGGGTAATATCCAATCCCAATCTCCCGGAATCGCGATCTGTCACTCATGCAGCAATAGTGAGACGAAAGTCTTGTCCTTGAGGCCGAAGCCATTGCCAATACCAACACACTTCAGGCCGCGGCGTAATGTCCGTTTTCAGTGCAGCATTAGCACAACACCATCAGAACAAGCCGCATCTCTACCTAAGCGCATCCTCCTCGATCTCCGAAGTAGCGGCGATCACGGCCCGCACCTTCAACTCCTCAGCCCCACCCAACACGCAATCCTTGCGCAGCGCCACAACCGCGATATTACCTCCTTACGCGCTAGGCCGATTTAGGGCGCTAAGCTTTGGCTAAGCCGGCTCTATATGAACCACATAGTACCCTTGCCTCGTGGCTCATTTGGAAAGAGCCGAATTTTTTGCATCGCTGTATTCTGAGGGGACGTGAGACAAGGGAATTATACTTTGCCAATCAATGCAACTTTGGTTCTTTGTGTGGCTCAAGTGAGAAGATGAATTGATATTCATGTTTACGGACATTCGGACTTGAGGTTTGGTATTGGTAGAACGAAGGTACAACTACATTACATCCGCAGTCGACATAAATACGTCGTACTTCTCCTCCCAAAGATCAACATGTCCGACAAACCCGCCACAAAACGACCATGGTCTCGGCGACGCAAGATCCTCATCGGCGCACTCGTCGCGCTCGTCGTCATCGGTCTCGCCCTGGGTCTTGGTCTGGGACTCACGCTCGGTGACAGTGGCGACGACGACAATGACGATAACTCCCCACCTCTCGCACCCCTTCCCTCTCCAAATACGACACTTCCCTGGACTCCCAAGGTGAATGATACTTGGCAAATCATCCTCTCGCACCCGCCCGCCGTCTTTGACACCGTCACACCCGATGTCAGCGTCTTCGACGTCGACCTGTTCGATACACCCACAGCGACGATCGTGAAGCTGCACTCTCTCGGCAAAAAGGTGCTCTGCTACTTCAGCGCCGGATCATATGAGAACTGGCGGCCTGATGCAGGCGACTTTGGCGCTACTGATCTAGGCAAGAACCTCGACGACTGGCCTGGAGAAAAGTGGGTGAAGCTGGGAAGTCAGAATGTGCGGGGAATCATGAAGAAGCGGATTGAGATGGCCAAGGAGAAGGGGTGCGATGGGGTGGACCCGGATAATGTAGATGGATATGTACGTGAACACCTCTTTTGGGGGGTGTTGGATCTGCTTTGGGAATGTCCATGCTAACGGTCTGTGCTTAGGAGAATGATAACGGACTTGGCCTGACGACGAACGATAGCGTGAAGTTCATGCAGTATCTGTCGGAGACAGCGCGGCCGTTGAACTTGAGTCTTGGCTTGAAGAATGGCAAGGCTATCATATCCGCCGTGCTGCCACTGGTGGACTTCTCTGTCAACGAGCAGTGCGCTCAATACGGCGAATGCAGCGACTTTCAGCCGTTTGTGGAGGCGGGGAAGCCAGTCTTTCACATCGAGTATCCTGGCGGTGATGGCGACTTGCAGCAGAGTATTCAGTCGAGTGGATTCAGCGAGGACACGAAGAAGAAGTACTGTACGTCGCAGGGAAGCACGGGCTTCAGTACAGTACTCAAGAAGATGAGCCTAGATGGTTGGGTCGAGTATTGTGATGGGAAAGTCCAAGCCACAGACATCGATGAGACAATTGGGGGCCATGATTGAGAGAGAAAATTGGCCAGTCCCCACGTGCGAGTTGCATCCAATCGCGCGATATCGCATCACGGTCGCTTACACCGCTAAATCATCACGACATCGATCCTTCAATCCACAAGCCGATTCCGTATGCCGCAGAAAGCCACTGCCGTGCCGGCCTCGCCAACTGTAAAGTAACGCTTGAACTTCAAGCACCGGGAAGCATTACGCAAGCCCTATGGAAGAGTGCCATGTCGAAGCCCAAATCGTGCCATGTACTCACAAATCCAGGATTTCACGATCGCGATAACCTACTGGGGTATCCTGGCATTAACAGAGAGGGACTTGTCGGGTTGTGGAGGACATTTTCCAAGCGAGCCATTGCGGGGTGCGTGGGCCTGGGGTAGATTATGCTTAACAGATTCAAGCCTTTCTCATATAGCGTCGTAAGCTCAATTAAGAAGATACTTACGAGTCGGAAAAAAAAATCTATCTCGTCTCAGAAGTGTGCGGCAGTCGTGCACTATTGGCAAGTAGACATTTCTGTGTTGGACTAGGTCATGCAACGCGAATGTGAGAATCTGCATTGCAGGTCCGATCTAGCGCTGGTTCCTGCTGATCTTCAACGAACTGATCGATCGACATTGAGTCTGGATTGTTGATCCCATCAGCTTACCAACTGTTCCACAACATCGGGGTTGGAGACGTTGACGCCCGATTTGATACTGCTTACCGCGTCTGGTAGCCACCACGCTCTGATTCCTCATGCCGGTCTGCCAAATGAGGTTTCTGACTCCGTGATGCTTTGTGCAACATCAGCCGGCCTGATATCCCTGGCCGTCCGGCTCTTAGCTCGGAGCCGCTAGCAGCACTGACATCAAGAAGGTGTAACATGATGTCTGCAGGTGACTGGTGGGAAATGATGTGCGACAATCTGCAGCTCGGTAGGCAAATCCATATTGTAGGGACAGGCCAAGCTGCTCGTCGTTGCCGGTTGAATGCGGGTAAAGTTTGTAGCTCGTGGTCGACTGGGACCTGGTCAGAGGTTGTGATCGTGCGCTTGCAAGATTCATGTCTCGTAGGCCGCGGGCCTCGGGATCGAAAGCTAACATCCTTTGCACAAATGTATAATGGTGTACGCGTCCCTAATGTCGAATGAAAGTGTATGTAGTGTACACAATTTCCCATACATTGACCGTACCTTCCTTGTTCTGAGATGTCTCTTTGATGATCAGATGTCACGGTAAGCAACATGAGTGACATGTGGCGATGGATGCATCAGCGAACCAAGATCGTATGGCGGACCTTCAAAAAGTTTCCAAATACGGCAACCTACCACACCGAATCCATACGCATGTGCGCTGGATCTTGGCAAGTCTATTATAAGATACACTTGCGATCGTAATGGTGTTGTTGAAGCGATTTGGATCGTATTCGAGGCTCGACCTTTTTCCCGAGCCAGTGAACTCTGAGAGGCGGACCCAGCCGGCTTTGCGCGCATTGGTAGCTATGTTGGACGCGGTCCGCGTGTGTGTGGGTGATCCGCAACCGTGGACATCGTACAGGGGCTTCAGAACCATGCTCCTTGGAAGAGAATCGCATGCTCTGCTTGATCATAGTTGAAATGCGATCTAGCATTCGGTGCCAAATCGGTCCGGATCGAGCTGGTGAACCCATACATCTCTTCCCATATGCGTCCATCTAGACTCGAACCCACAACCGCCATCCTTAGCAGTCAGACTTACCGCTGGCACAGCTTGGTGACACAGCAATAACGGAACACGACCACTCGCTTGGTATATGCGCTCACTTACTTTTAGAAACAGCTTGTTGCAATAAGGATTTTTGTGCACATGATCCAGACTTGCACACCACCGGCAGCATCGGAAAGGAATACAATAAGCCTTCGAGAATCTTGGTGGTTGCACAAGATGTTGTGGTGGCCGCTAGCCGGTCGTTCAGCGCCTCTGTGGCACTAGTGGACCATGCTCCCGGATTCAGGACTTAGCAGCCTTGAAAACGACTTTTGCCAATTTACAGGACCGAAAACTCACTTCCACAGATCAAAACTAGTTTCTTGAAAGGACTCTTCAACTTTAGTCGGTCCACAACTTCGTTACATGGGTGTGCCTTGTAAGCAGGGCGCTGCTTTGTTCGGGAGATAATTCGAGCGAAATGCTACGAGCAGAGCCGCCGGCATGTAGAGGCGATTTGCGTACCAGTAAGTCGTGCTGTGATCCCTGCGAAGATTTGCGGGGTGTATATGAAGCTCATCTATGTACCCTGTGTGTCGTATTAGAATGCTAAGCCACATACAGCCGGTAAGAAATGCGGTCGCCACGTAGTGTCACGCCGAGGGTCAAAAGTCTGGTCGGTTTAGAGTGCTCGTAACATGTTGGTGCGCCACCGAAGGCTGGTGCCCTGATCCGGGGAAACGGTGCAGGGGGTATGGTTCCCGTCAGATCTCCCGCATGAACAGGCATGCACACATGAGGGTTGCAGAACAAGCGCCTGGCATGATTGGATCGGCCAGCTATTCACAATAGGAAGGACTGCTTCGAGGCAATTGGTGATCACTGCTCATTCCGCAACGGCCCCTCCAGTCTCTCCTCCATCGTGCTTAGGGCTTCGCACTGGAATTCATCCGGCGGGCACACGGTCCGTTTCGAGTATGGGATACCTTGTCTCCGATGACGTTCGTTGAGTGACGATCCATCGCGATCGCTTGGTCCATGTCCAGAATCTAATGCTCAGGCGGTCGCGCTTAAGCAGTGACGGACAAGGGTAAAGGGTGGACATCGGGATATCTGATGTGATTAATGCGAACAGACAACAAAAGCCACTGATGTCAAATGCAGTCGTGCCATTGCAGCATGGTGAAGATGTTTGTTTGCATTCTAGCGTGCTTTTACGGGTGCATCTCGAATCGTCCGCCGTGCCGGGCGCTCACCCATGGTCAGCTCAGCAATGTCGCTAGACAGTTGATGAAAACTTGAAAGTGGTCGTCGAGCATTGTGTAATTACTGTCGCTTGTCAGCCAGAGGCTGTGGCCAACAGCCAAAAGCTGCTTCAATGTGATCAACATCTCATCCACGCTCAGTTCAGGCACGGAATGAACAACGAGTGCAAGCTTGGAGCGATCGTAAGCTTTCGTTGCCTCGGCCAAAACAGAACCCTGGGAAGTCCATGAAGCGAGCGAGTTCTCGAACACCACAGTAAGATCCGGGCTAGCATGTGTGCCTCCAATGGAGCTCGAATCGTTGAAAAATTGTGGACCAGGTAGCGCGCCTGGATTGTGAACTACGGTGTCTTGTCAGCCTTGCACGCGTATAATTGCCGGCGAACCGAGCCCAGAAACCCAGTACTGTTGGTGCACAGAAAAAAGACCCTGTCATGTATATCCAGTACAGCGACAAGCGGCCTGCAGCAAGGATTAACGAGGCCCAGCTGCCGTGGGGCCTACGAGCCACCAATGCCGAGATGAAAAGTCACCCTACCGATGTAGCCGTCCTTTAGCCCGTCACTTTCATGAATGGCTTCGGAGATGGTTTCGAGGTATGTTATGGTATCTAGAGAGTACTGTGTGGGAGTTTCATCGACGAATATCCCATCGATGGCCAATGAGTCTCGATACTCCCCCCAGAAGGAATAGGCGGCTATGTCGTCGAGGACTGAGGTCAAATCTCTTGTACACCACGTGGTAGCCACGTACCCAACAGTGCGTACATTGTCGAAAGAATTTAAAGTCTCTATAGCGTATGCATATTCCGGGTTCGGCAATGCACCGTCACCCGGGCCATTGTGGACGTTGACAATGGCAGTGAAATGTACCTGAGGGTATGAAGAAGCCCTGTTATGATCAGACACGAGTCGACTGTAGCGTTGAGAAGGGACAATGAGAGATCGTACATATTAAAAATGGGGTCCCAGGCTCCCGTAGAAGGGTAGACATAGAGCGGTACAATAACGGATTCGGCCATTGACCGGAGCCACTGTAACGATATTTTACTGGTAACGATGTAACAATGAGTGTTTCCGGCCGAAGTATGGTAATAGAAGGCTAGAATACTGCGAAAAGGGTGCCTCGACTCTGGCCTGCCCGAAAAATGGTGAAAAAGTGGAAATTGTGTGACATCCAAATCTTGCGCAGGCTTGGGCTTCCAGCAGCAGACATTGATTTATGCCAGGATCGATGTGGCCAGAGAAGCCTCGTAGATGGCGCACGTTCATTCCCGTATGGTCGTCGTAATGGTGTCGCGGTCAGTAGTAGATGCGGCAGTGCAATGTATACGGGGTACGTAGTTGGGCATGATCCCAGGTAGATTGTGCAAGGGTAATTAGCGATGGGTGACTATATTCGAGAGTGCTGGACCCGACGAGATTCCGGAGATGACTGAGTCGGGATCAAGAGGCCGGATCGTGCCAAGCAGCATAAACAATATTGGACGGTACAGCAAAATCTTTCCATCCAGCGGGTTCTGCCTAATTGAGCACGACATGCGTTGCTGTGAGATGACCGTGGCGCATATAAAGATTTTTCAACGTACTGTGCATTTGCAGCACGCGGCATCCAACTCGCCCATCGTCAGCTCCACATCCACACTCGCTATGGCAGCTTCATCGATGTCCGGGTCGGCATCACCGTCGTCCTCCTTCTTTTCCATGTCTTTGAATGACACACCCGACGTGGTCAACACTCCAGGAACGCACAAGTCCGTTCTCTTTGATGACGACATTGCCGCAGACCCGCTGGACATCAATGGCTCCAGCTCCCGATTCATCATGGTCGTGGGTGGCCTAGGCTATATTGGCTCACACACGACGTTAGAACTACTCAAGGAGGGCTACAATGTCGTCGTTGTCGATGATCTTAGCAACTCTTACGAAAACGTCCTGGATAGAGTTCGAACCCTCGCGACAGAGTATTGTACCGCTCAAGGCAAGCATGTACCGGCTCTGCATTTTCGGCAGCTCGACTATCGCAGCCCCGCCATGCGATCGGTCCTGGCGAGCTACGCGACATACACGATGAGTAGCAAGCCAGAGCCAGAACAGAGGCGCCTTCCATATTCGACGCTGCAGCGAACAGACTCCGGAATCGATATGGGGGCGGATGAGCCGCAAGAGGCTGTCTTGCAAAGAACCTCAAGAATTACCGGGGTGATCCATTTCGCAGCATACAAGTCGGTCGAGGAAAGCATAAGACAGCCCTTGCGATACTACAGCAACAATGTGTGTGGCCTTGTAGACTTTCTGGCTCTCCTTGAGCAATTCGGCATCAAGAACCTTGTCTTCTCCTCGTCGGCCACCGTGTACGGCGAAGGAGCAAACTGTGGCATCCCATTGCGAGAAGAGCTGTGTGTGCACCATCCTGAGTCTTTCGTCGACAATGATGGGTCGGAGAGGCACGTTATTCCTGGTGTTTTGGGCCTAACATCGCCGTACGGTCGCTCGAAATTCATGTGCGAGTCTATCCTTGCGGACGTGGCAAAATCCGACCCGACTTGGTCGATAACAGCTTTGCGCTACTTTAACCCGGTAAGTCTTACGTTTGGAAGACGAGGTTACGCAGACTAATGAGATGTTTATAGGTCGGCTGTCACGAGTCTGGAATCCTAGGTGAAGATCCTCGCCAAAAGCCTAGCAATTTGATCCCTGTGATTGCCACCGTCCTCACAGGCACACGGCCGGTGCTGGACATCTTCGGTACGGATTGGAACACTCCCGATGGAACCGCTGTCCGCGACTTCATTCATGTGGTCGACCTTGCTCGGGGCCATATTGCTGCTTTGGCAGCGTCGGCAGCAGGTCGCGTCAAGGCGGCGTTTAGGACATACAATCTTGGTAAGCTGTCCCAATTTACAGCGTCTCTAGCTTGAGCTAACACAACATAGGCACTGGCAGAGGCCATACAGTTCGTGAGGTCCTGTCTAGTTTGGAACAAGCCTCGCAACGAACGATCCCAGCACGTGAAGTAGGCCGCAGAGCAGGCGACGTAGGTTTCTGCGTCGCGGAAGTTCGGCGTGCAGAGGAGGAACTACAATGGAGGGCGGAAAGGACGCTTGACGACTGCTCAGGGGACGTGTGGAATTTTACAAAAGCACGGTGTGTCGACGTTGAGATGAGCTTATGACCGAAAAGTTGTCGAAGTGATCGCCTTTAGTGTTACTCGATGGCATCTGACTGATTCGTGGAATGTTGGGTCTTCTCTTTTTGCATCAGCAGCAAGGCGTTTATTGTCCATCTCTTGTCTCGCAAGGTCACCTGAATGGATCTCATCTAGACGGCATTTAGCAACAGCGTAATACCATTTGCCATGTTTTAGAGCGCACCTACCCTACATCCAGACGAAGAGCAGAGTGGAATACCTATATATTAGTCGCCCAGATTTGCCACGACGGTCGAAGAGTGCCATGAGGATTTCACACAGCAGCCAAGCAACGGCAAATATCTCATCTTCGGTTCACAAGAACAGCCAGCTGGGACCTTGAGTCGCATCGTCGCAAAGCCCGAAGAGAATGCATGCAGATTCTGTCCGAGTTATCATCGTGAATTTAGTGAGCATCAGTAGTGGTGATAAGGCAACAGATCACCGCAGTGTTGGCCGCAGCTGCCATCACTGACAAGACACAAAGGTGACGACGCGTTCACCTCATTGACTCGGTTTGAGGGATAAGATTTGATCGAAGCTTAGTCGATCGGCCACGCCGCGAGTTGTGCAACGTGGTCGCGAGCTGAAAGATCGAAAGCGTCACGAACATGACCGGGATTGCTGAGCTGAATCAAAGGAAGCACAATTTGCTCTGCTTCTCCAGGGACGAGTCGCAATCGTTCCTGGGCAACGCCTCCCGTCCAGCGGTTGTAGGCGATGAGCATGGCCCGCAGTGTGCGGGAACGCGTACAGTAGCTCAAACGGGCGGCAAGCGAATCAGCACCAGCGGCTGACTCTGGCGGCTCTAAGTGGGCGAGCCGGCTATCTAGGGACGGCTGCCAAGCACGCAAAATGCGCAGATGAGCTCAACGGTTGCGCACGCCGCGGAGAGCGATGATGGCGTATGGCTGCTGGCTCCCAAACGTGGCGGATGTCGAGGGATCCGGGGTAGCACAGATGCAACAAAGGAAAGGCAAGGGAGAGCTGAAGACGCAAACAGCTTGCCTCGCGTGTGCGCGAAGCTCATCGGGCTAGCGGCGCACGTGACGGATGTCGACACGCAGTCCGAGCCATGGATCGCGGTTCCTCCATCGACTTCATCCCCACGCAGTCACATGTCGCAACACCAGCACAGCTCAGACCACGCGCCTCAGTAATCGCATTCTCAGGTCCTGCGCTGAAATGCCCCCTTCGGCCATGGCATTGCCCGGTCAGACAATGCAGGGTTTCTGGAGCCACGGCCACGACTTGACGTCCGACTCCACATCGGGTGTACCTGATGGCCGTGGACTTCACTTCTCGCCCACCAGCAGCACAACAGAGAGCTTCAATGGCAGTACCCCTCCAGTCCAGACGCCACCTTCAGAAAATAGCAGCCGGAAAGATTCACAAAATAGCATCAAAATTAGCCAGAAAGATGCGAACAACAGCCAAGCCAGAGCCTCGGTTGCTGTCGCATGTGTCCCGTGCCGAAGCAGGCACTTGAAATGCGATGGTGGAGTAAGATGTTCACGTTGTCGTAATGAGGGCGTTGATTGTACCTATATCAAGTCTCGACGCGGGTGGAAGGGAAAGCGAAAGAACAAGGAAGAGAATGGTGGGCCTGTAGCCCTCAACGGTGCGTAAATGTACTCCTTCACAAACTTTGTCTAATATTCCACGAGGCATACCTGCGACTGAAGCACCCCTCAACAATGGGCATCTGTCATCGCCCGAGTACTCTTACAATGGCGACCTTCCCGTCCTGAACCATCTCAGCAGTCCAACTAACAGTCTTGGCGCTCATCCGGCTACCGCACCAGCTCCCCAGCTCAATCTGAACGGGACGGCAAGACTGAACAAGTTTGGCCATCTTGGTCCTGAAACCGCGATCCAGGCTTTCTACCACTACTTCTATAACTCACATCCTTTCTGTCTCCCAGAACCGCGCCTGATGGAAGTCTTCAAAGAGCGACAAGCACCACTTCTCGAATATGCCGTCCAGTTTCTTGGATCAAGCTTCATCCCATCCATGCCCGTAGACATGTATAAGGAAGCGCTAAATCGAAACATCAGCAACGGCAACTACCCACGAGATGCTTACACCGTCCAAGCCCTAATGTTGTTCGGCATCGGTTTGCACGCACACAATGAGGTCCCCCGAGCAGCCCAGATCTTCAATCTTGCTCAAGCCCTGACGCTTGAAGTTGGTCTCCATCGCATGGAATTCGCGCTCATGCATGGAGGAGGCGACCCACAGCTCGAAGAGAGTTGGCGGAGAACGTGGTGGTCCATGTACTGCGTCAACGGCATGATGACAGCTGTCAACCCCGGCGTCCAGTTCAAACTAAAAGACATTGTCACTGACGTCCCGCTACCTTGTGAGAACCAACAGTACTTCTCGGGGGTGAGTATTACCTTCCCCGCAACTCGCTTACTCTTGGCAACATTTCCTACCTGGTCGGCTTCGGGCCGTTAGTAGATCCTCTGCGATGCCCAACCGTGCCGCATGAGATGCATATGCTGCCTACTATCGTGCACTATCTTTTCCAGACCATGTCGCTAACCATGCACAGCACATCCCATACCCAAGCACCCTCCAAGATTACGATGACTCTGCGTTTCTCCCCACGCTCCCCATCTTTAGCTCCTTCGCGTACCTCATCGATGCAGTACGTATCCTAGGCAAAGTCTTCGAGTGTGCACGTCTCGATTCCACCTTCGAGTACCACGCCGTCGACGTTGTAGACCAATACCTCTGCAACTGGCGACTCCACCTACCCCCATCCAAGCTGGACATCGTCAACAATGACGGCCACGTCGACGAAGTGCTTTTCCAAGCCCACATGGTCAACAGCGGCAGCACAATCATGCTGCACCGTCCCCGCAGCAACCTCGGCTTCGGCCGCGTCGAAGGCGTGAACATCTGCGTACAACCAGGCCAAGTGCTCCTTCCCACACAAACTCGCGAGATCCACACCGCCAAATGCCTCACGTCCGCCGAAAACATCTCCTCCCTGATCCGGCTGCCCGGTCAACTCCTCTACCACACGCCCTTCTTCACCTGCGTCGTCGTCATGGCGTCCGTCGTGCACCTCTCGTACTGGTCTTTCCTTGTGCCCGATGGCCAAGATGACATCATCAAGCAGTCTATCCGTCTCGACGTTGGCACGCTGCAGCAGTACTCCAACACGTGGCCGATTGCGAATGTCGTGCTGGGCCAGGTGAGAGGCGTGGCGCATACGCTGTTCAACAGTAAGAAGGCGATGAGCATCCATTTGTGGAGCAATATCGAGCAGCACGATGTTATCCGCAACGTCATTGAGGAGGGAGGACACGTCCCCCCGCAAAATTATGCGCAGTTGATTGCTCCGTAAGTCTGAGTCCTATGCTGGTATCTTTCGCCAAGTTTTGTGCTAATAATTGTGGCTAGGATGTTGAAGTCGTAAGAATCTATGCCAAACTCTTGGCGACGACTCCTTGGTTATTGTTTTATGCTTTCTTACGTTCGCTGCGCTTTTAATATCCTTGTATAGCGAGCATGATTTCCGCTGGTATATACATACGACCGCTTTTCCACGACCGCTTTTCCACGACCGCTTTTCCACGACCGCTTTTCCTTATCTTGGACCTTGTTCAAGGCCGGCGTCATGGTCGTAGGTGCGGCGTTGTTGATGCAGAGCCCTTAAACCCTGGAAATGTAACGAAGATATGAATGCGAATGTACGGTCGAGGTGAACGGTGTCTGGCTGTCACACAATAGAATTAATGAAAAGCGCTCTTTTATCTCCATACGACTAGGCAAAACACTCTCGTAATGCAAGCTGCACAGTACTAATCACGGAAGTGTAAAGTAGTCGTCTAGATCTTGTTCATTTGTTGGGAACGCCAGCTAGTCCGGCGCTCCACATCGGAAGAAGAAAGCCCTCCTCGGCGCATCATGTCTTGTTCCATTCACTAAAGATACCTGGAGCGAGTGATGTCGCTCATCCATCCCAATCAGCAGTCCGCCAAGTTCCGTGACTCGTGTCGATGTTGCCCATTGCAGCGCATGGGCGAGCGCATTGTGTATATCTACAAATCGGCATCGTCCTCATCGGGCAGGGGCATCTGAGCGGCGTCCTGCATCTCCTTCTGGTACTGCTCGAGCACGGCCTGGTCGACGGTGACCTCGGGAGGAGCCAGAGCGGGTGCGGCAACGAATTCCTGCCTCGCTGTTAGTTTCCGGTTTCCCTGTGTTTTGATATCATCAACGTACCAGAGTCTGGTTGCCGACGAGTTTCCTGGCGAGCCAGAGGAAGGGCTTCTCAAAGTTGTAGTTGGACTTGGCCGAGATGTCGTAGTACTGAAGGTTCTTCTTGCGGTGGAAGGTGATGGACTTGGCCTTGACCTTGCGCTCCTTCACGTCGACCTTGTTGCCGGTGAGGACGATGGGGATGTTCTCGCAGACACGGACCAAGTCACCTGCAAAATGTTAGAAAGGTGTCGCACAGCGCTGGTGTCGCAGGAACGTACGGTGCCAGTTGGGGACGTTCTTGTATGTGATGCGCGATGTGACGTCGAACATGATGATACCGCACTGTCCGTTGATGTAGTATCCATCACGGAGACCACCGAACTTCTCCTGGCCCGCGGTGTCCCAGACGTCGAACTGGATGGGGCCGAGGTTCTGCCATAATTATCAGTATGGCGTAGCGTGCCGTGCAGGGTCGGTTGACGTACTGTGGTGAAGCCAAGAGGGTGGACCTCGACTCCGAGGGTCGCAATGTACTTCTTCTCGAACTCTCCGGTCAAATGGCGCTTGACGAAGGTGGTCTATCGATTGATGGTTAGCATTGGCTCGCTCGTCCTTGCGACTGCATTCTTCTTCAGCTGCCAGGCGTCGTAGCCTGCCCAGAAGCGCGATAAGAAATTCTCGGATGCACACACCTTTCCAGTACCACCGTCGCCGACAAGCACCAGCTTGAAGGTGGGCATGTTGTTTGCAGCGCCTTCGGCCATGGTCGTAGATTTGTTGTGGTGGTGGCGGGGTGTTTGCTGTGTACCACGAGGCTGCAGAGGAGAGTGTTAGTTGAGGTCGTGATAAGGTCGGGTCGACGAGGCGGTGGACGCAGGCGTACCTTTTGTAGTGAGTGGGGAAGAGGGTGCGCGTGGGTGGACGTGCAGAGGGGCAGGAAGAGGTTTTGTTGTGCAAGGTCTGTGAGTGAGTTGTTGGCCGGGCGGTGTGGCGGCCTTGGCGCTGCTCGCAGTCTTTCCCAAACTTTTCCGCCCCGTTCACAGGCACGTAGAGGCAGCGCTTTAGGCAGCCGCAGGCCGCCTTCTTTGCTTTATAATCACACAGCACGGATTGTCAACAATAGAGAGAAAACACGAATTTGGGGTTGAATTCATTGCGCCTGTGATGCATTGCGCCGGGTATCATGCTTGTTGTAGCGCGCCACGCATGTCGTCAAGCAGCTTGCGCCCAAAGCTCCGAGAAAGATGCCCTGCCGTCATTCACTCATACACGTCAACCGTCGACAGCCTGCAGAGGCTACAGCGGTAGCAGATGGCAGCCCAGTAGGCCTCGTCCGCCCCAGTCCCTCCGCGGTGTGAGCTGCATCTGTACTGTCTCTGCCGGGCCGCCCGATGTGCTGGGTCGCAGCGCCTTGACTGTGATGGGAATCTGTGTGCTGTCAGTGTCTTGCTCTTGTTTTGTTCCAATGCTGCACCTACGCCTTCATTCTGCGACACGGCCTCTGCCACGCGCGACAGCCGCTCGTGGTTCGTCCAATCGACCCATCCAAACTTGGTGATGGTGTCGCCTACTTTGAGACCTGCCGTGTCCGCCGGGCTGCCTGCTACGACGCTGTTGACCTTTGCAAAGGGCGCCTCCAAAGCCGTGGGCACTGTCTCGAAGGCGGCCTGGGCCCGACTTGCTGCCTCTGGGTCACTCTGCGCTTGCTCTGCAATACGTGCGTGGTGCTCGTGCAGGCCCTTCTCAATGCGCGACATCAAGTCTTTGTAGTCATTCTTGAGTCGGATGATGCGCGCTCGTGTGGTGCGTACTATGCCGCTGGTCAGCGATAGTTTCCATGGAGAGCCGGTGGCGCGTGTGTACTCTGCGGAACGTCGATGTCACTGCGCGGGAAGCCGTCGAAGGTGGTGAGGCCGGTGTTCATGTTCACGCCATGCTGCGTACAGGATTAGTCCGAATTATAATGCGCTGTGCAGCGAGAGACTGACTGAATCCAGCACCTGGCCCAGCGCCTTGAGCTCCGTCTCTACCCTGTCCTTCTCTGCGATGAGTTCCTGCAGCGACAACTGCTCCTTGGGAATACCATTGCTGTGGCCGCCCGACGTCGGGCCAGAGGCCACGGTGGGAGTGTGCAGGTCGTCCATGCGTATGCCAGTTCAGTCCACGCGCGGTGTTGTGCCTGTCTGCTATGCTAGAGCTTGAAGCTTGCCCAGGCAAATGTGGGGTTGGAGATCGGCGGCTCTGCACGACCATGCGGGGCATTTCCCACCGACATGGTCCTTTCACTCGCGCTCCACAAGCACTCGTCGTAGCATACACCAACGAGACACGATGATCTCATGTCTGCAACGGTGCGACAACTAGAACAACGGCCGTCGCACTGCCGGACTCCAGCCATGCGCGGCCCACCTTGTTCGTCATGGACCGTCGCGCCTGCTATAACGCCGTCGAAGGCCAACGCGCAAGACTCCTCGTGGCAGGCTTGAGCAGTCTCTACCATGGTTCTGCACGCCGCTTTCTCGTCGACATGTGAGGCAGGACTTCTTTGCTCTTCTGATCCGTCGCCCTGCGCCTGCCGCGCGCTCACATGTGCACCTCTTTCTCCAGCAGTTCTATCCTGCAATGTCTTCAGAACTCTGCCAGCTTCTCAAGTCCACTTGTCTCTCCTTTACCCATCGCGTTGGATGCAATAATATTTATCTCCCATGCCACTCCGCAATTGAACCCACCATAATCTGTGCTTGAAGCACCGTCAAATCCACGATGGCATACGTACTGTCCCTTCGGCCTCACAGCCCACTGAAGCGATCCTTTAGCGACAATCCCTACCTTCAGTCATGCTCCCCAGTGAAGGACCCGCTCCTTAGTCCGCTGTGCGACATTACAGATCGCAATGCCTCTGCATGCTCGCTATACTCCCTGGGGTCGAACAGAGTCGGCAGCTGGGCCATCAGTAATGAGAACAAACCGCCTAAGGCCTCCAGATCCCAGCTCAGTCTTGTGCCAGCGAACAGCAGCACTTCGGCCGTCAAGCCAGTTGACCAGGGTTCACGAAGGCACGCTGCTGATGTCGAACATCCTCCTCCCTTACCTTCACACGTCGCCGCGCCGGCGGATCCCTACTCAAGAAGGATCAGAGAGGTACACCATGTTCCCGAGCTCTCGACCAGCAGTGGCAGCTCCAGTGAGATTATGGATGTTGACAAAAGTCATGTCAATGAATCTGACCCCTTTGATCTCTACGAGGCCATCCAGGTGCCTCTACCTGAAGGTCGATTCTCGGAGAATACAGGTAGCGAGTCACATGTGGAGGTTGAAATGGTATCTACGACTGATAGCAACAATTCGCAGCCATTTCGACGGTGGTTGAGTACATTACGTCGCCGTCACGCGCAACATCGAAATGATCGCGCCACTGAACAACCACGACTGTCTCTGGAATCGGAGAGCATGGTCAGGGAGACTTTGTCGCTGCCACTCCATGAATTAGACTCACTGCGGCGGAACTCCGAGTCCATGTCATCATCCATCGGCTGTATCACCACAATGAGGCCCGCTTCCATGACTGTTGCAAGCGCGAGTATTGCGCCGCGATCAGAGACTGGATATCGCGGCAAGGCTCGAATCGGCAACAGGAGTAGCCACTATTCTGATGTCAGAAGATCTCTGGACAGCCACTCGGGCCACCTCGGGCCCATTGTCGATGAAAGCGCGTGGCTTCGGTCTCTGCAACGTCGCAGAATCGTCGAAGAGCTGATTGCGTCAGAAGAGAGCTACATAGGCGATCTCAAAGTCTTGATTAATGTACAGTGCGACACTCCCATATTACGTTCTGCGCTAATCTCTTGCTCGCAGGACTACTTCATGATTCTTACTGCACTACCCACCTTAGCAGGCCAAACAAAATCATCCATACAGCAAAACATCTCCCAGATATTGCAGCTTCACGAAGATCTACTTGCCGAGCTGCATCAAGCGGTACCGCAGGCGGATTTTACGAAGAGCGCGCATCACGACATATATCCGGTAACGAAAGCTAAGCATATTCGTTTTCATAGCGCCGACATCATTCCGGATCGACTGGCCGAACATAAGGCTGCACGAAGACTGAGACACTCATTGGAGATTGGACGATCGCCAGATCGTAGACCCCGATGTTTGCTGATCGATACCACAACCATCGGAAACATCGCCAGGATCTTCAACAAGCACATGAAGCGTTTCTTCACCTATGAAGAGTACGGTGCACATTGGACCACAATGTCTCAGGACCTCACCGCTATGTGCAAGAGTCTTCACGGTTGGCAAGAGTACGAACGCGGCGTGGAGGCGCTACAGAAGGTTGTCACGTCAGAGAACAATCGCGAGGCTGGGAACAAGAAGGCTTTGAGCTTTCCAGACTTGTTGATCAAGCCCATTCAAAGAGTGTGCAAGTATCCTCTGCTCTTCGATGACTTGTGCCGCCATACACCTGTTTACGATGATCCTGAAGCGCATGCCGAGCTGGAGAAGGCTCTCTTCCGCTTACAAGAGACGATCCGAGAAGTCAATAAAGCCAAGGATGACCCACAAACTCGACGCCTGATTGAGATTACATGGCAGCTACAGGATCGACTGGCTTTTGAGGAACAGGCTCTTTCTCGAGCGCTCGTCTTCCGCCTTCTCGGACATGTCTTGCTGTGTGGCGTCCTTTATGTTACGTTCCAAACTCCAGAGCCACGCATCAAGGGTCAGTATATGGTGTGCGTTCTCTACAAATCTTGCCTGGTGCTAGCGACTTCTGGTCGGTTCCACACACCATACAATGTCGTCGCCTGTATCTCGCTCGCGAACGGCAGTATCGAAGAAACGGATAATGGCAGAGGTATGCAATGTCACGCTGCTATGCACTCATGGAAGCTTGTTTTCGAGCATGGTCATCGTCTCCACGAAGTCATATTGAGCGCGTGTTCTTCACAGGAAGAGGAGGCATGGAAGACACGACTCCGCGAACGCATCGTGTGCGAAACACATGACTTTGTAGAAGGTCAGTCCGCGATGCACGACATGTTCTCATCTCTGTCGTTGGACATGAAATCTCTTGGACCTGTTTTCGGACATGCAGACAGTCTAGTACGACGCATGTCTGTGCATCGCGCAGCCACACTCGGTGCGAAGACCAACACGAGCCAGGTTATCATCAAGAACACGCAAGCACAGAAATTGCCAGACGTTCCTCCGACTTTCTCACCCCGTACAGTCGCACGGTCACAATCGCATATGTCATCTAACCACGTCCTGACGTTGACACCGCGAAGGGCTGAGCGCATTCGTCTAGAGACATTACTTGAGGATGTCTGGACAAAAGACGTTTTGCCATTTCCTGGAATGTCAAATCGTAGGGTTGAGAACCAAATTCGTGCGTCAGCAAACTCGGTTATGCGCAAGCTGAGCATGGCCAGCATTGCAAGCAACTTCTCTCGCCGTTCTCCGAGCTTTTCCAGCGTCAGCAACACTCGCTCAGAGGATTCTTTCGGTAGTAGAGTGCCTAAGATCTCACAGGGCAACCTGCGAGCGCGATCGGCGAATGAGCGTCGACCTGTTCCAGCCGTCGTAGACTTCCACACTGCACCAGCTGCGTTCCTGCCAACAGATTTTGAGCTCGAAGAAGCAAGGCCTTCCGGCCGACGGCGTCGGTTGGCTAATCGTGCGGTTGGAAATGAGCGCTCGAGTGACAAGAATACTCCAGGCCATCCGAAGCGTGCGCGAAGACTATCGAGCCACATGATCAGCCTTCCACGGTCAGAGTCGACTGTGCGCGTAGCTGCAAGATCCACATCTCATGGCTCCAGCACTACGGTATCGCATCCTCAGCCACTTACAGAGCCAACGTCAAGACGCGAAAACGACAGATACAGAGAGAGAGCGGTCAGAGGGAGTGGTTCGCGCGGCGAGACAGGAAGTATGGCACCATCGAAAAAGTTTCTGAAGAGCAAAAGCAGGATCTTCAAATTCTGGTGATCGTGCAAGCATCATTCCGCATCCATGACTGGAAGCCTGCCAGACTGAAGCAGGTGGATGATCTCGATGAGAAGCGGAGGGGACAATGAGGTTGAGACATGGCATCGCTGCATCAAGCAACTCTTAGAGCTCGCATGTTTCACGTACGACTAACGAGGAAAAGTATGGCATTGCGCCGATCAGGGCATCATCTCTGCAAGGTACACCCGCGATGCCACGTTTGATTCTAAGACGGCTTCCAACGGGAGTGACGTCATCGAAGCTGTGCACGCGACACAACTATGGCTCGGTAGACATTGCAAGCATACGTATATTAGCAGAGTAGCAATCAAAATCATGACTATAGCTGGCGTCATTGCAATTTGCGGACCGAGCTTGTGCGGGATGTTCGGCAGAGCCCGAGGCTTGAAGCTGGGAGCTTGACGTTGGCCGTTCCTATTTGCGACCCACGACGCAATTGATGCACCAATTGACAAACATTCCCGCATGCACTGTCTCAGCAAGAGCCGCACTGCAGCCTAAGCATAGAAAGCGAAAGAAGGATGAGGCTCAATCCTGTAAACCTGGAGCTTGCGTGCGTGTGCTTCTGCTGCGGCTTGGCAATGACGTAACAAAGCTCACGAGCTCCCTCAAGCTAAATAGCCCCTCCAAAACTGCCAGCTTCCCCTCCATCATCACAAGTAATTGCAACTTACTTTCTACCACTCTTCCAATACCAATCGAACTCTCTCTCAACCACCAAACCCCACCAATACACATAACCGACATCATGCCTCGAGGAAACGCTTCCACCACCAAGGTCTTCTACCAGGGCGAGAGCGAGGGCTTTGCCATCTTTGTCGAGAGCGAGGAGCTTGTACGCAAGTGGAAGGACGACAAGACCGTTCCCCTGACTGAGGTTGTTGCCGGCTGGAAAATCTTCGTCACCGAGTGAGTGCTCACACGACCGACGACGCCGCCCGAGGCGCGAGGCTGGAAAACACTTGCTAACACCACCCCTCCAGACACGGAAAGCAGGGCATTCTCAACGGCGCCAGCAACTCACAACTCGAGAACGAGTTCGGCACCAAGAACGAGGACGAGGTTGTGAAGAAGATCCTCGAGAAGGGTGACATCCAGTCATCTGAGGTGCGTGGCCTTATGTCCCAATTGTTACCATAATGCAATGCTCACAATTTATACAGGCCGGCGAGCGCACGGGTAACACCAACGACTCCAAGGGTGCCATGGCTGCTCACTAAGCTGCTGCTACCCTTTCGTTACGACTCGGACATGATAATGCATGATGGCGTTGTTCGCTTCATTGCCAGGTCTGGAAAATGGCTGCTGGCTATGGGTTGAAGGACCTCTGCTGAGACGCGAGGCCACCCGATTATCTTGATAGGGAATATCCAATGAAAATCATTGCATGAAATTAGGACATGGCTGTATTTGTGTGTGACATGCGTGAGGTACATGAAGCTGATTGCTAAGGCTGAGGTGGCCTGTCCAGCTGTGTTCCCTTACGGAGAGCATGTCGCCGCTGCTGCAGCTCAACACGCGTACAAGATATACTTGCATGGTCTGATCAATCGTTCCGGTGAGGCTGCTTGACGAATCATCTTCGGAGCATCGTGGCTTGAGGCTACTCTAGTGCTCACGCAGAGTAAGCAGCTGTCCAGCCTTGTGCTCCATGTTTTGTTGTGGCTGCAGCATCCCAAGAACACCACTGCTCGCCAACCCATTAACCGAAACAGGTCTAGACTGGCACTGCTGGATTTTGAGGCTGCTCACATTTTGATTGCGTGGACATCGTCTGATGGACCTCATCATCAATCGATGTTTTTCTTTGATGTTTTCTTCTTTTCCATTTCGCGGGCGTCTTCGAAGGACGTACCCAAACACAGTTTCAATCCCTGTGGCGCAGCTGATGGCAGCCTTGACAAGTGCACCACGCTAATGCATCCCCGGACGAATGAGAAGCAAACATTCCTGAAGTTGAGCTGTTCAAGGGTCAAACAATGCATGAGCGCTTTTCCTACAGGAGTGTGCGTTCTGGTGAAGAAGATGCATTTGCCGTCGCTGCTGCTGCCTAGTAGCCTGTGGGTAAGACACGCAAAGACGACATGTCCCCCATGTTGCAAAGCGGCGAATCAGAGGGGCAGCTTACTTCATGACTTACCATTCTTGGCAGCTTTAAGCCTCCTCTAGTCATTGCCTTTTGTCTGCAAGTGCCAGGCTGCAGGCCCGATGCAGTGATCTCAAACATGGTGGTGAGACGCGAGGGTGCTCATTGGATGATATGGCTTCTGGGGTCCAGTTTTGAAATATAAAAGGGAGAGTTGAGCTGCGAGCAAGTACTGCTCCCCAGCGAGGCTAGGATTACCTCTGTCTCGAGCCTAACATTTTACACACACGACATCATATACCTTTTATCACTTCTCTGTACTCCACCCACATTCACGATGCCAGCTGCCAGATCCATGCTCGCGGCTACGCAAGATTGCAATGCCAGCGTCTTCTCCACCTTCAAGAAACACAACGAGGCCCAGCGGACTGACACCAAGACTACGGCTTTGACGGTCATCCGAAGTGCGTATCCTGACTACCACGTCACGGAAGTCGACGAGTTCAAGATCTCGCTGCGAGAGTTCGCGGCAGCCGACCAAGCGTCGCTCGTTCTTGATACTGAAGATGAGATCTTCTATGCCACTCGAGAATGGCATGCTGTCGGTGAGGGAATAGAGAAGGACATGAACCCTGGGGATCTCAAGGACGAGTTCCGATTTGCGCGGTAAGCGGAGATATTTTCTGATTCTGACGAAGGGGATACGGACGATTGTATACTAATCTTCATTACCTTGATAGATTTCAATACATCTGGTCCGACAAAGAGTACATGGTCTACTACTTCACCTGGCAAAACGTCTTTGAGGCTCCGACGCAAATGTTCTACATCCTCTACCCCCGCGCCTCAACCACCATTACCTCCTCAGGTCACTGTCCCGAAACCGACGCTCTGATCCTCGCAGCTGGAAAATGGACATCCCAGCTGCACGATGAGATATTCGTCTTTGATGACGGCGACTGGGTCAAGTCTAAAGACCTGTACAAAGCCGTCGCCTCCTCATCCTGGAACGACGTGATACTCTCTCCCGAGACCAAGAAATCCCTGATCGAAGACGTCCATGGCTTCTTCGACAACCAAGCGCTCTACGCGCAATTCTCCGTCCCCTGGAAGCGCGGCATCATTCTGCACGGCGTGCCAGGAAACGGCAAGACGGTATCCATTAAAGCGCTCATGTCGTCGCTTTACGAGCGCTCAGACCACTCTATCCCGAGTCTGTATGTGAAGAGCTTCGAAACGAACTGTAATACAGAGCAATACGCCATCCGTGCCATCTTCCAGCGCGCACGCAGCATGGCGCCGTGCTTGCTCATCTTCGAGGATCTGGATTCACTTGTGCACGACGACATTCGCAGTTACTTCCTCAATGAGGTTGACGGGCTCGAAAGCAACGATGGCATACTGATGATTGGGTCGACGAATCATCTCGATAAGCTTGATCCTGCTATTGCAAAGAGGCCCAGCCGCTTTGATCGCAAGTATCACTTCAAAATCCCCGGACCAGAGGAGAGGAAGGGGTATGCAGAGTACTGGCGCGCAAAGTTGGTGAAGAATGAGGTTGTGGATTTCCCGGATGAGGTGGTTGGGTTAGTGGCTGAGTTGACAGAGGGTTTTAGCTTTGCGTATATGAAGGAGTTGTTTGTCATGTCGCTTTTGTGTCTTGTTAGAGGTTGGACGCCTGAGGAGGATGGGGAGAAGGAGAGTGATGCGGAGGAGAACAAGGATGCAGACGAAAATGAAGATGACAAAGAGAAGAAAGACGAAGAAGAAGATCCAGAGAAGTGTAGCTGCAAGCCTCGTTGCGGGACTTGTGACAAGCTTTTGCCGACGGCGGATGGCGAGGCGGAGAAGAAGGCAAACGAGGAGAAGGAGAGCGATAAAGAGGTAAAGGAGAATAAGCTGGTGTTGAAGCAGGTGGAGGTGCCAGAACACTTGAAAGGGAATCTGTTGTTGAGGGTCATTCAGCATCAGATCAGGGTGCTGCACGCTGAGATGGACAACTCGACTGACGAGGGCAAGGGTGACGAGGAGGAAGGCAGTAAGAGGCGTAGGAGGGGCAGGGGACGGAGGTACTAGATGATGCGAAGGTGGGAGTTTGGGAATGGATAGCATGGATTACGAAAAGTGGCCAGCAGAATTAGATGTTAACCTTGTATAGAAAGTTGTGCAGACCGGAAGGAGAGCAAATCGATAGACTATATCTGATCTGATCTTCGGTATAAACCATTGGAGTTCGATATGTAAAGTGTTGTGAGACACGGACCGAAGTTTACACTTCTTCTACCATGGTCAAGACTATTGAATTCAGCGGTTACTTACACAAAAGGGTCGCCAAATAATTGAATGCATGTGCGACTGGTAATGCTAGTAAGTATCCTTGACATGACACACTCGGACCTCGGACTGTGCTAATGTGGTAATCTAGTTGCTGCTGCTCTCCTCGGGGGCGATGTTATGCACATGGCTTACCAGCCTTACAACGTCCTCGACGGTGCCGGTCTGCAGAAGGACGGCCGCAGCGCCGACTCCCTCGCGCGCTGAATTTGTCTAGAGAGACACGTATTAATTACTGGAGATTGCTTCGATGATGTCTAAGATGCCAGTCGCTGTCAGAATCTGCGAAAACGTTGGACAAATCAGGGTTTATTTCGTCCTGTTGAAAGCTGTACATGTGCCTCCCGATGCGATTCTTAACTCCCCGGAGTAGATTTGCAGTCGCCCGCACAAGCCGCCATGTCCAGCTGCGCTCGTCAGGTATTTGGAACCACAGATGAACCTTGAAGTGCCAGGCTTCACAGGGTAGTTCGGATGATTTTTTGTAAGATTCATAGAGAAGCCCGAATAGATGACAACGGACAGAGGATGCCTTGATCTGGTCTCTGGTGTCATTCAGGATCAGGAACCAACGGGCGGCAAAGGTATTCATGTGTTCGACAGACCAAATCCAGCTGTCCTCGGATATGGCATTAATATCCATTTCTTCGGCTTGTCGAGTGATAAGGTTAAGCAATATGTCTTGCGCTTGCATCGAATAGTCGGGAAAGAATCGAAAATGCGTGGAAAGCATACCCAAAACACCAAACACACGATCCCGGGGATCCGAGCAATGTGTATCCTCAGCGATGAGTGCAACTGTGTTCCAGTCAGGTTTTCCTAGGTGCACACGATGGTACTGAATCCGATGTAATCGCGCACGCAGTCTCGCAACAAATTGTCCTTCCGTACAACGTTAACGTGCCTCGATCGCTGCTGATCTGGTTGGTAGGGCGCCTTACCTGGGCGTAATCCACAGCCTGATAGCAGGATAACGCGATTGGCTTCCAACGTCCCACGCGCGCGCATAGCCTCAAACATGGCAATGCAGGGCTGGGAGGTGCATGCGCACTATGCTATCGGATGGCCAGCTTCCCTTCTTCCTCTTTCTTAACTGAGAATCTACAGTCGTTTATCGCGTTTCATGGCGCCTCTCTATCACGATGATGCTGGTCACAACGCGCCAGAGGTGACCCCTCAACAAAGCTATCTTTATGCAGTCTCCAACGATGCTCCCTCGCAGCCTCCTATCCCAACGAAAGAGCCGTACTACCACGCGCAGCCGCCTCTGGTCGAGACACCTGCAGAGCCGACTAGAATACGACAAGGTTGGAAGCGATGGTGGATTCTCGCAATGCTTGGGCTCTTCATAGCTCTTATCGCTGGCCTCGTAGGAGGATTCATCGGTCAGGCGATACAGAAGGGGCGAGAGTCATCAGACTCACCCACATCATCACCGACGCCATCGGCATCCCCTTCGAACGGCAATTCGACAGCAACAACGCCCCCTCCCAACGCGCCGCCAGGCACAGTCGGTACTATTGTGCTTCCAGAGAGTGGTTGCAACTTCCCTGCTTCCAGAGCTCAACGCCGGATCGCCAACGAAACAGTCTATTCTCGGAAAAGCTACACGATCATCTGCAATTCGGGTTGGTCTGAGCCAGGCGGTCAGGACGACATCCTCGCTCTTTGGACGCTCACACCGTCGGACTGCATAGAGGCCTGCATCTCTCACAATGCTGCGGGATCCAATCAGCGCAGCTGTAAGGGAGGAGGCTTCATTCCATCCTGGACGGATCGTAACGAGGCTGCAAAGGTTCTCAATGGCCCACCGAAGAACTGTTTTCTGAAGAACAGTACGACTGGAATTGGGGCAAATGACCGTGAAGTTGCGGGCGTCGAGGTTGTTGCGCTTTGTATGCAGGGCCAGTGTAGCGGTATCGGAACCAGCTAGGGTGTATAATAACAAGATGTTGGATTCAGTAGAAAGTAAGTGCAACATGGACCTCGCAGCCGCTCACACATCCTCATTGCTATTCTGAAACTTGGGTCTACTAAAAATCAGGGTAAATCTCTTGTGGTATAAGCATTTCCAAGTCCCTTCATTGAGCGAGCTTGAGGCCTACGTGGCTTCCAATGCAGCTGGAAGCTGCCAACCTGGTCTCGAGCCTGAACGCATGTATCGCTTCTAGCTAAAGCATGCTGTTATAGTACCTATATCTATCGAGTTCCGGTAGCTGTTGCGTACATAATGCAGTCGTTATGACTCTTGCTCATTACACCCCATCGCATGGGCTCCTACTTGAATTGCGGCGTGACGAATTTCTTTCTATCACGAATCATATCAGACGCAGCACCACGTAGCATTTTGTAGCGAAGGTGGATCACATACAATGTCTCAGCATGCTCAAAGACGTCTCGCGAGAACAGCGAGACCCGAGACTGATGCAGTTGTAGGCGCTGTTACGAAGCTGCAGTCCCATGATCAATGACGAAAGTCGAGGCTTAATACTTTTCATCAAACGAAAAGAGGAGAAGTATTATGTGGCTTTCAGATATCGTTGGAGATTACTTGATTGGCTACAAAGGTGCGCCTGGAGTAGGACAGCAGAAGCCATCGCGCACTTCAGCCTCAGCCTCGCGACAATGCTAAGCCCCAACACTGCCACGATCCAATGCAGCTTCAACAGATTCTGCTTCACCCCAACACTCCAGCAAGAGCCGATATGTGATCTTGACATCACGGAGGCACTTTCTCAACGCATATTTGACAGTTTGTGCTATAGCGAGATCTTCATCGTTTGAATCGTCCGTTCGACACGCAAGACGGCGAGCAACAACTGCACGGGAACATCTAGCCTGCAGCGCCATATCACATAACGTCCCGTTGGAAGGTACACCCTTAAGCCCCATCAGTCCTGCACCACATATTGATGCAGACCCTGTCGTGGCGATAGAATTGCCACCCAAGCATGTTCGATTCAAGCACACGCCGCTAAATTACAGGAACAAAGAGATACGTCTCTTCTAGATCTCGAAATGTCCTGATTCATCCCGCGCGATCGAGATCGTTGTCGAGACCGTCGACTTTGGCAGACACCTTAATACCCTCGTCTGCGTCTGTGAGGAGGCGTCGAGGCTCAAAAACGAGGGTGCTACTAAAGACGAAAAATGCGCAATTGTGCGTCGTAAATTTGGCTACAGAGTTCTCCCATACATTGCTCTATCGTATGCGTAGGGGCCTAAACTGCCTGCACATGACATCTTCGTTAGAAGCTATAGTTGTTCAGGTTGGCTTTCTGTCTGGCAGAATCTCTACAAATACTTAAAGATAAGACGTAACTTAAGCTAGGATCTATTATAGGTTAATTAGATTTGCATTAACTAAGAAGAGCAGGAAGAGAAACAGTATTAGATCAACTAAATAGCAAACATCTACAGCGCGGCGACTGTAGAAGTCTAGCTTAGAACTAAATTTAAAGGGAGCGACGAGCTTATAGATCTTATTATCTGCGAAAGCCACCTATTAAAACAAATACTAATACTAAGCCTCAGCGTAAGCAAGTCACAGCTACAGAATCTATTGCCGCTACTTTACTACTTTATGAACTTGCTATATTAGTCGAGACTGTAGGTTGTATAGGAGATAGTGACAGGCTGCAGCATTTAGATATGCATCAGCTTGCGCAAGATTCCTTAGGAACTGTTCTACAATAGATAGCAGGGGTTACAATAAGGATAGTATAATCTAGGTGTAACTAAGGATGATGAGGACCTAGGACATTAGGGAATTAGGGTTAGCGAACAGATTTCTACTATTCAAGCCAGGCGTGAGAGAGGGTACAACGATGACTGGTTGACGATTGGAAGCTTGGTCTACAATACCCATTGCCTCGGATGTGCAGGATCGGGTGTTTGGTGCAATGGCCATGGTCCACGAACCACTTCGAATCTTCCCTGATTACTCGCTGGAGCCGCAGGATATCCTACTCATGCTTCTCACGAAGCACGTAAACCACGTGTACCACGTGCATCGTGACATCAATAAGCTCGAGATGAACAACCTTAGTCTGAGTGGGCGGCAGGGTCTTGGTCGCCCTCAAGACAGTTGCTTCCTCATAGCATGGATCTGGTACAAGCAACTTGACAACGAGGAGCAGCGAATTAATACAAAGGTTGTTCGTCGTCATCTACTCAAGATCCTACCAGTGGAATCCTCAAAGTCAGGCTTTCTACGCAACCAAATCCATCGCCTTAGATCGCGGTATCGCTTCTGGTACATGTTTCCGAATGACAGCTTAATATGGATCCTCCACTTTGTCGTCGCTGGCTGGGTTCATAAATTGAGAAACTACGCGAACCGTCCCAACAGGAATAATGTCGACGAAACGCAGCACATTGTGTTTGCAGACTCAGGATTCTCCCACGGGATTTCGTGCCAATAAATAAGAGCTCGAGCGTGTGCCCATAGTTTTTAGTGTTCAGCGCCATAGAACCAAACCATCTGATCTACCCTGCGGTCAGAAACGGTAATGCACAATCTTCCCTCCCTTCGCCCTTCTCACCCGCCTGACGCACTCTCGAGAACTATGTGACTGTCATAGGACCAGCTTGGCGCAGCGGAGCATTCATCACAGCAGGCAGTTACCAAGCGAATTCCGTGGTTGGATTGTGGCGGCGTAGTGGAGGGTGTTCGAAGCTGGATGTCCTGAACTTCGACATCCATACCCTGATCAATAAGGATCTTCAGAGCAAATGTAAGTCCCATACCGGCCGCCATGTGGAGATTTGTGCAGTTGCCCAATTCAGTAGGGTAAGTTGACGAAGAGATAGCCCCATGATGAATCAGAGTCCTTGCGACAGAATCGGATCCGTAGCATAGAGCAGTTTGAAGTGGTGTAAGGTAAGTCGACCTAGAATGGAAGCCCAGACACTTTAGCCCGTTGGGTATCATCTCCAGGTCTAGTGCTTCGATATTCGCGCCTTCCACGAGCGATAACCAAGCCGTACGTCTCGATCCATGTTTCGCAGCCCAGCGCAATGCTGAACCTCCTGTTGTTTGCGCATCAAGGGAGTAGAGGTGATGATTAAGATGCCAGTAAAGTCGTATTTTGGTGTGGAGTAAGAGCTATCGTGATAGTGGATGCTACCATTCTCCAAGCTCTGTCGATCAGGTCCACACTATCGAAGAACTTCCGTCCGAAGCTACCCTTTGAATTAGATTTTTGGAATACGAGGAAGGCCCTATTGAGACTTGGTCGAGTCCGCTTGGAAAATCACGAGCTCATAAAGCTTCGGAGTTGGGGTTGTGGTTGTCGATGTTGTGTCAGGCAAAGTGATGAGAAGGTGCCCTTTCACGCGCACCTCGACAACAATATAAAGTTAAACGAAGAAACAAGAGAACATCTCGTCTTCCACGACATGTTCTACTGTGGATTTCCAAGAATACCTAACGCAGGGCAAGCACGCCGTCCCCGCCACAGCGCACAGCCTCACACCCGCTTGCATCGCGATCGGCCATCGATCATCCCTGAGCAACATTGAACAAGCCCGTTCCTGTGTAACCTGTAACGTCATGCGCATTCTAAACCTCCCTCCCAGGCCCAATACGAATGGTTACAGCACCGACGATCGTCCAGGGGCCGTATTCGCCGCGTGCTGGAAGCAGCAGGACCACCGCGCCGCGGACTCAGGACGATGCGATTGTGCAGCAAGCGAGGACCTGCGATAGGGCAAAGTGAGAAAATCGATCATTAAGAGCGCGCGGATAATCGCCAGGATACGAACGACAACAACGCACCTGCCATTTGTAGAAAGCCTGTTTTGCGCTGCGACGTCGTTCTTGTGTCGCATCGTGTCGTCTTTGTTCGCGACTTGTCAGTCACCTCGTGTCTGTCGCACAGTGCTACAGCCCCATCGACGATGTACCTGTTTTGGGCTCACGATTGCCGCAGCAAAACTAAACATGCGTTTGCGGTTGCCACCCGCTGTTTCGAGAGCCGAGGGACATTGCATTGATCGTCCAAGGGTGCAACCTCTCGGCGCAACAGCTCCACCATCAACGGAAGCTAGTCGCAGCAATGGCGTCACTGCTCGTTCACTCTCCGCCAGCTCTGCCGTCGGTAGATGCGCGACCCGGCAACATTGAGAGCTTGGTTTTCCTAGTGCGTGGGTCTCATTGGGCAATTACTGCGTTTGCTGTTGGATTCAGACGGTCGCTTAGACCCGTCGATAGAGGGTGAAGGCAAAGACAGGGCTGGGGGATTGGTGACGGCAAACAAGTGTGTGCACAGGTAGCAAAGGGCAAGATCGGGTGCCATCATCATTGTGCAGCCCTCCTGTTTCTATCTTGTCACTTGATCCTGCAACACACGCTTTCGGTGGCTTTTGCATTCCTGCTGTTCCCACTTGACTACCGCGCCTCACTCACCTCGCCGTGCCTTCAACCACTGCATGTACTCGGCTCCACTTCACTGCGGTGTTGGTACTGCAAACTGAAATCGACTTGATCTAAGGAAATCTACCAGCATCTACTCACACAATTGACTCGAGCAATCATGGCCAGGTCGCTCACATGGCTGCGCGCTGCTGCCATCGCTACTCTTGCTGCACAAGTAGCTGCTCAGACATGCTGTACGTCCGCCATATTTGCGAGAGAAGATTCCTACTAACATCGACAGACTATCCTAATGGAAAGGCGGCACCTGACAGCGAAAAGCCATGCTCTTCTGCTGATGGCGCTGCTTGCTGTCCCGATACCTGGGAGTGTCTCGACAACGGACTGTGCCACAATCCCAATGGCAACCTTTATGGGCGGTACAGCTGCACCGACAAGAGTTGGAAGGCACCGGGTTGCGCCTCGAACATGTGCACTTACGGTATGCCCTCATGATCGCCAACGGTCTCGAAGTACTCACAAGACACAGGCGGTACCGCATATGGAGGCGAGTCTATCACACAATGCTCAAGCCACAACAACGACTGGTGCTGCAATGCCGATGCAGTCCACGTAGATTGCTGCCAACAGTCGCCCGAACCACGACCGTTCTTCCAGCTCCAGGACGGCAAAGCATACGCAACGATTGGTCGCAACCAAGCATCAAGTCAACCAACACTGGCTACTAACACAGGCCTGGCGTCTGGGTCAGGTAGCGGTGGTGGTAGTTCAGCATCCAAGACCGACGCGCCCGTATCGTCGGCTCCTACGTCGTCAGCGAAGCCGATCACCTCGGAATCCACGAGCGTCTCTTCAGGACCTGGCGGTGTCTCGACCGTCATAAACACCATTATCATCACCCCTTCGTCAAATCCGACAGGCGGTTCGTCCAACTCAGCCGCGGCGTCTACTTCATCGGACTCGGGCTCAAGCTCCAATATCGGCGTGATCGTTGGATGCGCGGTCGGCATTCCACTTGCCCTGGCCCTGGGTGGAATCATTTTCTGGATATGGCGCAAGCGTCGTCACCAGAAGGCCAGCCCGTACAAGAACTCTCCAGAGTTGGACGGCGAGAGCGCAGACTCACCAGGCTTTACCGGAGGTGCAGCAGCCAAACTCAGCAAGACAGAAAAATATAGGCACTCGCGGCCAGGCACGACGGAAATCGACGGCAACCCTGCTGGTCCTGGCCGTCCAGTTTCACACATCCCAGGCCATGCTGAACTCGATTCTGGAGCGGGCTTTCAGCCAGGTCATGGGGCGGCGTATGCGCCGGATACCGTTGGCATTGGCGGAGGAAATGGAGATGGCCGGTCAACGTGGGGAAGCGCGCCACCGGGTTATTCTCCAGGCATGAACCAGACTGGTTTCCACCAGCACCACGCGTCTGAACTTGATGGCACGAGCGTCATGCCTGTTATTAACGAGAAAGGAGAGGCAGCGCCGCAGCAACAACAGTACGTGGCATACCGGCCACCACAGCCGGCAGCGGAACTGCCCACCATCAAGACGCCGCCGGAGGATCTGGAGAAGCAGTTGCCGAAGTAGAGGGCATGGTTATCCGGCGTTCAGGGAGTACATACGCATGGATGGACAGATACGGTTTTCTTTCTGACGCGCAAGCGCGAATTTGTACATATAATGAGGCGCCTACCATGGGAAAAGGAATGCCTATACGATAATGACAACTCCTTAAGTTCACAATTGTGGGTGTTTGTGCAAGTGACAAGATGCGGTTTTCGTTTCAATGTGAGAATGGCATATGCACGAGTCATGACCGGCTTCGGCATGTCGTCAGCCCTCGCGCCCTCCACCGGAGCTATGGAGCCCTTTCGAGACTCGAGATAGGCGTCGCAACCACCATTCCTCGTTCCCTATATATTTCTTTGCGACCTCGCTCTGTCTCTAGTTTCTCTCACTGTCGCTCATCGGCTTCCCACCATGAAACACCTTCCTGAAGAAATACTACTATATATCATTGCATGTACGTCGAGTGTACTGAGGTTATGTGACACCGCGCCCCGCTAACATCTACCCCAGATCTCGAGCCCTCCGAACTTGTCAACCTCCAGCACGTGTCACGAAGATTCCTGAGCCTTTCGCGCGACAATAATCTCTGGAAGTCATTATGCTTCTCCCACTCTGTCGCTGAACGCCGTCGCCGTCGCGTCGAAGCTGCCTCCGACATCGATCCTCGGCTCGCACAGCTTATCACCGCCGCCAATAACATCTCGAACGCATTCGATACCAGCGTACATGACCCACAAGCCCCTAGTGCTGAAATTCAGAAGGAACGAAACAGGGAGAAGAGATGGGAGGCACTGAGGACAAATTGGGACCCGAGCTATCCTGAGGAAAAGGTGAATTGGTATCGGGACTTTATACAGAGACACGCGCCTCAGCAGATTGGTTGGTTCCAGGATGCCGGATCCGAGGGAAGAGATGAGGACGCGGTCAGGCGCGAGGCTACGGGTGCTGGGATACTGTTTGACAATGATGGGGTGGCAGATAAGCTTATTGCACCAATGGAAGATGGAAGCATAAGCATATGGGATGCGAGTGCGAGCAGCGGCAGTCAAGGAAAGTTGCATGTGAAGAGTGACATCGGGCTGTTGTCGAATCGAGGACCAGACCTGGATTACGACACGAGACTCAGCCAGAGTCAAGCCATCATGACTGAAACGGGCGCGGTGGAGTGCGTGAGCATTGATAGTACGCTCAAGAAGGGATTTTTTGCTGTGCAGAATGTGCTGAACGAGGTGGACCTGAACACGCTGAAAGTCGTTGCGAGAACGCCGTATCCTTTCCCGATCACGGCTCTTTCGGAGGCACATCACCGGACTCCGTTAACAGTGGGCACGAATTGGACGCTCCACTTGCACGATACTCGAAAACCTCCTGCTCCAGCGGCAACGCGGTGCGAGCTGATTGGAGGCGCGATGGATACGTCCTTTTCTCGTCTGGAGACTGGCGACTTTGGAGGTCATGTATCCCTCTCGCAGCCTGGAGCACTCTCCATCCTACATCTGCCGACGAATCGCGACTGGGACGGTAATGGCGACATTTGGGTTGGAGGACGGTTCACAAGTATGCTCAATTTTGACCGCCGCTTCTTCCCTCGACTACGTGGGACCGTACACTCAGGCGCACGACTGTCCTGCTTAACCTCGATTCCGCATCCCTTCATACCTCAGAGCCTCCGCGTGGGATACCCGCCTAGTTATTTGCGCGAAGCAAAGGATACTCCAGGCCATACGCTCATCACTGCTGGCGAATACAAAGGCAAGGGCTCGCTGGAACTATACGGACTTTCAGGCGAGCCCACTCGATCTATTAATTCGAGCGACAGCCGCACGACCCGCAATCCACAAGCATGCTACCAGAATCGCCAGACAGCTAGCAGCTCCAAACTCCTCGCGGCTGCTTCCCACGGCACCCGAATCGTCTTTTCAGACGGCGACGGCAACATGAAGTGGGTAGAGCGCGACGGCTCAACCCCAGTGCGCCATTTCAACATCAATGATCTCCAGCGCCAGGCTCCTGCGCCAGCTCAAACCATGACTTCGCCACTGCAGCCGAACATTGAATCGGGCTGGGGCGATATCGTGCAGAAGATCATACCAACCGCACATGCTACCGCTTCTGGCGATACCGCGCTGGACCAGGATAATCTGATCGTCTGGACGGGCGATGGCAGGCTGGGCATGGTTGGCTTTGGCCGCGACGCGCCTTTTGATGCGTACATGTTTGAGGATGCGCTTGAGCACCAGCATGGAGACGGGAGTGAGAAGGTGAGAGAGAGGGAGTATGGGATGGAGATGAGGAGGGCGTTAGAGCAGCAGGCGAGGGAGCTGAGGTGGCTGAGGGGGTATGGGTTGTAGAGTCCCTACGAATGATAGTAGAAGCTTGTCAATACGTGCCCATATATGTGTCAGAAGTGTACGGAATTGCTCCCGTTCGTCACACTAGCGCGAGAGTAGATCAAGTGTTGCCAGTGTGCGCAGAGCACGAGTTCTAGACGGCCATTACTTACTTTTGCTTCCTGATGTGCCTTTTGGAAACCTAGAACTTGGGTGCATTGCAGGGACTGATTGGTCAGAATGAAGATGAACTTGTCATTGCCAAGATACTACACGACTACTTGAGCAATACATCTGGTCCGTCCTCAAGTCTCCCAAGAGTAGACTAAGTAGTTGCTCGCAGCTCTATTGGAAGAGCCTGGCTTGCAGTAGGTATGCGATTTGGAGACTCGTCTGGGAGCTACTGCGTACCTAGCGGTATCTAGCGTATTTTGTGGCTGGCTGAGAGCTTGTTGTGTATGCACACAGTATCTAGGTAAATGTGTAGCTACACATAAAGGTGTTCAGCCTCGCACGCATACATGCTCGACCTCTCAACCATCACCTCCCAAACACCTCTAACCCCCTCCCACCACCATGGCCGGCGAAGTCATCGGCGAACTAATCGGCCACGGCGTCGACAGCATCATCGGGATCGGCATCTTCAACGTCAAGCTCAGCATCATCGTCAACAACACCAGCAAATGGGGCATCATGGTGCACCACTACGAAGGCGGTGACTGGAACAACGCTCGTCCCGACGACCAGTTTGAAATCATACCCTACGATGAAGAAGTCCAGCGCAGACATAACCAGGAAAGCGAGTGGGCCGAAGAGTTTCGCGTAGATGGGAATGGCTGGGGCGTCGTGGGGGATATCCAGTGCACGTATCATTCGGACCGGTCGGGAGATAAGCTGTGGAGTAAGTACTGAGGCGTTGATTTTGTTTATGATTGTTGATCATAGGCGAGCAGCATATTAATCTTGTTGCATACTGACGCCAGGGTTGAGAGTCTTCTGTGCCATAGGCTGATACATATCACGTAGACACGGTACATTTTTCGATCCCGGGGTATCCAGAAACAAGCTGCATGGCCTTGTGGACGCTGGTGTACTGGGAAGATAGGAAACTCAAGGTTCTGGCGAAGTTGGGCTTCACGAACAATTTTGACAATGTAAGTAGCAGGAGTCTTTTCTTTGTCCAATCAATTGCTTCTTTCGCATGCTTACTTTGTTCTTGGATTTGGCTAACTCGATGGTACAGCTCAATTCTGAAAATTGTCCCCTCAGACAACAGAATCTGGTGAACAATAATGTTACGCTTCGCGTGAGTCAAGGTTCTGGTGGTCCGGAGACTGCGAACCTTGAGGTCAATTTCGAAGGCGACTATTTCGGAAAATTCGATTGGTAGAGTCTTAGGTACGAGGATTTGGGCTTCGGTTTGAGATTTGCAAAGAGGTAGAAAGCTTCGTGAAGCGTACCGTACGGAGTCGCTGCTAAACTGCCCTTATCCCGTGTCCGAGTTACTCACGTCTTCCAACATTGGCCTCAAGATAATATAAGACAATCATACACAACTAGCAGTCAGTCTCCACAAAATTTCTAAAAATACTCCATGTCCGTAGGTGGACCTTAAATCGTCAGACTTTCCCAGCCGTCCCGTGACAGGCCCTTAACGTTCATCTGGGACGTCGACATACTCAGACGCAGGCGGCTTGCAGAACTTCACATGCCGTCTTCCATGAACTGTAGGCCTCGTGCCTACCTGATTTACTACATCTTTGCCATCGGATCTTCAGAGGTCAGAACCACATCGACGCAATATTGACCATGCAACGGCCCATCCATCTCCATACACTATGAACTCATCTCGGAATTGGGACACTTCTCATCATGCTCGGCAAATATTATGATATCATTCATCTATACTCTATTGCGTCGTGCTGTGCTCAAAGGGGGTATAAAACATCTTCTCACTCCTCGCTGCAATCCTGCATCTCCAACTCTCACCTCGCGTCCACGTCTCGCAATTATGCCAAATTTGATCATATCCCATGCCTAAACCATAACATTCCAAATCCAGACCCAAAATGCTGTGCAAATTCATCAAGTAAAAACCAAAGAAAATCATATCAAAAAGATAGTCCTATATGTACGCAAACTGAGCGCGTTCTACTTCCCCTCAGCCAACGCCTCCCCCAGCGCCTCGGCATCATAGTCCTGTACCACCACGTTTGTCGGTACCTCAGGGATATCAAAGAATCCCCAAATCGGGCCGTTCTGGTTCACACCACTCGGTCTGAGCTTGAGCTGTGGCCGTTCAGGTTGCTTGTCTTTCTTCTTCGCCACGTCAGACGTGATGCTTCCTGGCGTCGTGCCTTGGGATGATTGCGTCTGCTGACTGTTTGACGACGTGGGGCGTGGAGACTCGGGTGCTGTTGGCGCCGGTGTAGCGCCCCATTTCCCAAAGACCCAGCCGCCGACTTTCTTGCCGATGCCACTGCCGGTGCTTGACGTACTCAACGGGCCGTCACTTTTGCGTGGACCGCGCTTCTGGTTGGCGATGGTGGAGTAGAGAAGGGAGCGGTTGAGTGTGCTGCTATCGCCTGTTTTGCGCGAAAGATTTCCGTGGGCGGTCGCGGTCCAGGGCGTGAGTTCGGGGCCTGCGGAGCCTGCGCCTCCTGGGGTAGTGAAGCGTGGCGAGGAGGAGTAGAGGAGCTGTGAGGGGCGAGATTGTAATGTATGGATGTCCATGCCGGATACGGAGAGAAGGGATTCGTGAGAAGCGTGGCGTCGGAGCGAAGGGCGCATTTGAGTCAGTGGTGAAAGAAGGTCATCTGGCTCGAATGCAAGTGATGAGGGCGAGGCTATCGATGCCGCGTTGGGTGTAGATAGTGCTGAGTCTTCGGTCTCCTCCGGTATTGCGGCTTGAGGTTGAGGCGGAATCGATGGCGACAGAGTGAAAATATCGTTGGCCAGAGAGTTTGCAGGACTAACAGCTGAGATGATAGCGGTGGCAGGACTGCTCTTTGCAGTCATAGAGATGGGCGTGCTAACACTTCGGATTGTCGATAGGCCAGGCGGCTTCAACCCATGGGATCTACGGCGTCGATGGCGGGGCGTTGCTTCGGGGTCTCGATACTCGTTCGACTTTGTTGGTCCAAACATGGGCGAGTGGAGATCAATTGAGTCTGGTGGACTCGTAGGCCGCGAAGAGTCATACGCCACATCGCTGAAGACACGGTCATAGATGGAGCCACGATGCGATTCAGATACTGGCGAACTGGGGAGAGACCCAATAGTCAGAGTGGTTGCTTGCGACCAGCGGTGGGTATTTGGCACAGTGACAGCCGTCTGGTTCAGAATCGTAGCGGTTGACGAGCGATCGAGTGCCGGTGGCGGGTCGAAGTGGGTTGGTGTAAGGCTGAATCGTTTCTTCTTGGGTCGTCTTGAAGCTGGCGCTTTGTTGGGATTCTTGTTCGTCTTGGGTCCGTGGTAGTGGTGGTGGATGTGCAGCTCCTGGTTCATGAGCTGATCTGATTCCATTTCGAGCTCCTTCTGGAGACTCGGCGTGGGAACATCTTCAGTCGGCGAGGAAGAAATAGGTTGGTGCACTTTGAGTTGATCGCGCAGTCGCTCCACCTCCTCGTTCGAGTTGACAAGCATTTCGCGTAGTTCCAGGATACCGTGTTGCAGATTGGCGTTATCGAGCAGGATGTCCTTAACAAAATGCGAGACGACGTTTGTGCCAGCTTTCTCCTGGCCTGCCTTCGCTTTCAGTCTCCCTGCTGCCGTGTTCAGTTCGCCTTCAACCGCCATGCGCCTCTCCATGCGCGCCACGACTTCGACATGACGCTCGCGCTCTTCCCGTGCCTCTTTCTCGATGCGGTCAATCTGGTCCTGCAGGTCTCCTATCGTACGCTCGGCATTCTTCCACCGCTGGATGGCTGTTCGTTCGTCGACAAGTTTTGCATCGATGTTGCTTTGCAGCATGGTCTGCTCCCGCTCGAGTTCGATGAGTTGCTGCTCCAACAGTTGGGTGCGCGCTGCAAGAGCGCTCAGCCGCTCGAGTTCCTCCTCGGTGGAGCGGAGCGTGTCGGTGAGTGCCTGGATCTGGGCGTCTGAGCAGGCAACGGCGTCGTTGAGGTTCTCCAGCTGGTCCAGCAGGTCGCGATTCGCCTTGATCGTCTGCGCATTCTTGGCCTCAAGGTCGAGCTTGTCCTTCTCCAGCTTCTCGATAGTGGAAACCATCTGGCGGCGTTCGCGCTCTGAGTCGGCAACGTAAGCTTCATGGCGGATGAGGAGAGCCTGCAGAGCAAAGGTCAGTAGCGGCGCGGGCGTGTCGACCATGGCACATGGGTGAAGGGGGACCATATCCCGCCGCAGTCACGTACCTGGCCGAGCTGGGCAGCCTTCGACACGTCACGCTCCAGTCCTTCTAGGAGTCTTCCGTTGTGAGCCAGGAAGGCGCAGTCGGTGCTCCCACAGCAACATCGCGGGCCTGGAATGCTGCCAGCACTGCTTGTATCCATCGGGTGCAGCGAACCGTCACGGCGGGGCAGCCGGCGCGTGTGCTATGTTCTTCACCGTGTGCCCCGGAATAAAAGACGGGCGATGCGATGCGACAGCGACTGCACCACTTTGCATGCTCGCCGTGCGGTGTGGTGGATAGGGCATACAGCGGGAGCAGATAGAGGACAGGGCGGATGTTGATGTTTGTGTTCCTGACTGACGGCGAGGCTTCGATGCGCCGCTAGCCAGGGAACACGCCCAAGCATCCCAGTCGACATGATGTCCATGCCCGTTCCCCACCACGCCAGCCACCGCCTTTGGCCCTTTGTTCCCCTGTTTCGTTTCGACACATGCCCAAAGCATCGCTGGCTCACATGCATCGGCCATGTGTTCACCACTCTATCGCGCATATGTCCTGCCAGCCACCGCTTTTCCACATGTTAAGCATGTCGACGTCACTCGGCGCTCGAGCACTGTTCGGTCATTGGCGCCAAAATCCAGAGATTGCGCTCCACGCCGACAACCTAATGCGCAATCTTACCCACCCCAAAATAAACAACCTCCTGTCTTTTTCTGCTCTTGGCGGCTGGTGGTATTGATTCTTGGCTCAGACGCGTGACTGGTGAAGAGGAGCATGTCTTTGTGCGAACTCGCGGCTCGTGTCTCGTATGCTTATGTCATGTGTCGCTCGCAGTTTCACGCCCAATGCGGACAGTGTTGCTTGGCATCTGATGATGCTTGGCATTGATACGCTGGAGCAGGCAGCAAAGAAAAAAAAGGTAAAGTATATGATCTGGGTATATCGCTATTCACTATTGTGGTTTTCTTTTATCTCGATTCTCATTTCTCTGCTTTAATCTCTCGCGCTTCAGCATTGAGCCAACTTACCATGGCCACTAAACTCCTTCGCTTCTTCTCACAATGGCCTCATACCACATCAATATCAAATCTCTTTATGCCATTGGCATCTAGATCGTCCCACCATCTGCGCTTCCCACACATCATAGCCAATTCACGACTACGACCAACTTACTACTCCACCAACCCACATACACAACCACCACCATCTTCATCCAGACCTAAATCCCCATCACCATCCCTCACAGACCCGTCCCTCCCCTCATTCAACCTCTTCCACCTCCTTCGCACGTCCCGCCCTGCCGTCCGCTACACTGTCTACTTTGGACTCGGCCTCATGGCCACCGTCGAATCAACCTTCTGGTTCCATGTCCTCAAAGCGAAGTTCTTTCCGGCAAAGGAACAGGAGGAAAGAGCAAAGGCAGACGAGCTATTGAATCTAGTGAGTGAGGCAGTGGAAAGGTTCAGAGGAGCCTGGATGGGCAATTATAGAAGGTATTATGGGGGATATGTTTGGGGCGTGGGGGAGAGGTAGGCTGAAGGACATGTTATGGCGGCGTTGTGCACGGTCAGCGTCCTGCATCGCCCTGCTGCTTTGGGAGGGCACGATGTTGGAAGGGCAACAGTACCCCGCCTCAGCTGCAGTCAACATAAGAACAACACTCCACTCCCTGTATCTAACGAAATCAAACTTGTTCTTGCTCTCTTTTCACACCCTGAGTTATCTAGGAAGCGTCGACCTGAGATATGCTGTTCAATCCATACGACCTGCCAGATCTGCAAGGCATGCTTGAGCTCCGACGCCACAGCTTCAGCCTTCCAGTAACAACATACGGCAATTTTACAGACATCTCTCGAGAAGTTGTTGACATGACTGACCCAGCTGGTATGCCACTCTGAGCGTGAAGATACTGAGTGGCTGAAATCCAAAAGCTCCTTTCGAGTCTCTGCAGCAGCGTCAAATCGAAAATCGCTCATACACCCCAGGCCCCTCGGAAGGTCAGAGCAGGCGTCGAAATATTCTGACACAATTGACACGGCTCACAGACCTCTCTATCTTTCTTGAGAAGGAGTCTGCCTTTGAGACAGGCCTCGCACTCGCTGGTAACCCCGGAGGTTCTAGCAAGGAGTAAGTGCATGATTGCAGTTTTTTGGAATGTCACACCATGTGACCGACGTCACTGGCCATTTCAGGATACCTCGGTTGTTCGTATATCAACACACCTAGGCGTAAAATTTTTATTCAGGTAAACGATCATTCAGACTGACTTGCAGGACCCCGTGAGCTAAAATGTTGCAGAAATTCAAATCATATCACCCTCGAGAACTTTTGGATAATCCAAAACTAATCCTTGCCCTCAACCAGAGGAGTTCATGGTTGACCTCTTCGACATGGAACAATGAAGTCGAACACTGAACGACCTCTATTTGAACTATTCACACCCGCTAAATTCGTCCACTGTCTACGGACCAAAGTCAGTACACCCTATTAGCCGATTGTATTGGTTTTATTTCGCAAGAGCTCTGCATGATGGAATGATAGCTTCATACTGTGCGCTTCTTATTCGATCTGTCATAAACATATTGTACAATGAGAGTACACCGAGACTGGCTCAGAGTTATTCTGAACTGAACATGCCTCTGCCAGCGTTTCTCGACATTTGAGAGTAATCGAAAGCACACAGTTGGGGTTATTGTGTCATTATGCATCGAGTGGACTTCTGTCAATTTTTGGATCCCACTTATTTGGTTACCTTTTTGGACAAACTTTGGTCGATCCAAGCTTTTCGGGCTATGAGACGGACACGAGCTGACATATCTTGCCCATAGGTTCGGTACCTTTCCATCCCACGGGGAATTAATACATTTGCATTCAAAATATCTGGAATCGCGTCACGACCCCCACGAAAATGTTGGAACTCCTTGTGCATCGCGCACATCAGTACTTCTGGACTATTTCTCGACGCAGAAAACTATGACTTCGCAGCCTACCCCACGTTCGCCCGATACAATCTTAGACGGAGTTGGAGATGCATTAGCTCGCCAATTGTCTGCTCTGCAAAACGGGGTAAACCAGCCACGACACATCGCCATAGGCGTGGTTCTGTCCAATGGCCGGAAAGGGCAAGATCGGTACAAATGTCATGCGCCAGGCTGCTTCGACAAGACATTTGGTCGAATTACAGAGCTGAAGCGACATCATGCGTGCAAGCACGCGGCAGCAGGCAGGAAGCCGCAATTTTGGTGCCCTGTGGAAGGATGTGGGAGGAGTAAGGCTGGGATGGGTCAAGCGTTTCCGAGGAAAGATAAGATGGTCGATCATTTGTCAAGAGTTCATGCGAGCGTTGTTGGATCTTGATTAGTCGTTCAATTGGTGTTGGGGTACGCTTTCCGTGCTACGTCCACAGCTGCGAGAAGAGCTTGAAAAGCGACGATTGTGCTTTTCCTCGATAAGACAGGATGCTCTGTCACTGAGGAGAGGGGTACATGCTGATGAATTGGTGGTGGTCACGGAGTGAATGATGAACTTCGTGTTGGATTATTGAGAACTGCTTTCGTATCATGATTCTGAGATCATCACCCCGCATACGATGGACGACATCTCTCTACAGATCTCCTGACAGTGTCATACAATCGATGAATGTCTTGAAACGACTCAGGCTTGCGTATTCCTCCTCCAGCGCCTCAGTCTCGGTGCCTTCTCTCCCGACCCCATATCTACTGTTCCAAGTAATGTCTCATCTCTGTTGTCCGTATACAATCTGACCTTGACCGCCTTTGCCTGCTTCTTCTTCGCATGCAGTCCATCTTCCGCACAGAACTTCTCCCTCGTCTCTTTATCCAAGCCATGAAACAGCGCAGCAAGCGCACTACTCTTCCACAGCTGGGTATGTGAAGTGCGCGTTAAAAGCATCGACGCAAGTAGAAAGATTAAACACGCCACTACCACCGCGATAGGCAAGACCGCAAAGCCCCATCTAACATAAACGTACGACTCCGTGGATATAGATGTGCCATTCGTGGGAACCGCTCCCATGAAGCCCCGGAACGCGGTCGTCATCGACACGGCCAAGTCACTCATCAACATATCTATACCGTTTGGGTACTCGTAGTAGTTCCAGTAGAAAGCAGTGACAATGTCCGTGTCGAAGAATGTTTCGCCAGACGATATACCGACTGTAAGGTTCACAACAACAGCTCGGTCTCCGTCTGTAATACTGCGGGAGAAGGCACTAGTGGTTCGCGTGGCTGAGCCGTTGGTGAAGATGGCGCTGAACCAGCCGCGAATACTCAGCAGCGCTCCCAGTCCCAGAAGGTACGAGTCTTCGGCTTCTCCTTTGATGTAGACACCGTAATCAGAATTTGGGTCGGGTGAGCGGATGTCGAGCACGGTGTGGTTCAGGACGGTATGCGTGATGTTTTCTTGAAGCGTACCGTTGACGACAAATGAGGAGAGGGTATTGACGCAGGCTTGTAGGCTGCATTGCTTTGCCCAGGGGTTGAGCGCGTCTGGGATATCGTAATGCTCGGTGCCCATGAAGATGGTGCGCATCATTGTCGAATGAGGCATATCGCCATACGCTGAGGGAATGAACGAGGTCATGCTGAACACATCCGAACTGGTGTTGAGGTGCGCCCCTGATGGGACTTGCCAGCCGCACTCAGACATGTTTGGGGATTGACCCATTTCAGGCGGACAGTAGCGCGTGATGAGCGAGCTGATATCAGTGCATTCTTGACAAACAGCCAAAGTCTCGAAAGGCTCCCATTCGCAATTACCGCTCTGGCAAGTGAACTCCAGAGATGCAGCGGGTCTATTGTTCTCCGCGAACAAACCATTGTATACTGCTGCCTTCAAAGGTAAGATGGGAACATAGCCAGCTGAAAAGCGTCAGTATATAACTGCGTGAGATTTGAGTGGAACTGACTGGAGCTGGTATTGCCGACCAGCGCGCCTTGGTAGTTCAGAGCTCTGGGAATGATGGCTCCAATGCTACTCTCGACATGACGGACTTTGTAGGTCGCAATTTGCTGAGCAAAGGGGCCAAGAGCGAGACCAACAACAGCTATAATGGCTCCAAAGGTTCCAAGATACCTAATGGACACACGCTTTCGTTAGCGACAGATCGACCGATAGGCTTTTAAAATGCATACCCGCCCCGAGCAGTCAGTAACAGCTTCATCGAACCCCATGAACCGCGACTGGCGTCATCAAATTTCTCTATATCCGACAGCGGTGCCATAGACTTTTTAAATCGTATCCATTTTGCCTGCGAAATGCCGCTGGACAAGCATACTGAGATAGTAGCGTTGGCGAAGGTTGCCAGCAAAGCAATGAGGGCGTTGAGCGTTATGTCGTGAGGCCAATCTGGTAGTGCTCGCCCATTGTAGTGAGCTACGACGCCAACGATGGCGGCGACAGCACCCAGTGCAATCAGAAGAGCCAATATTTCAAAGGTCCAAGTCTCGTGAGAGGATAATACAGTCTTCTTGCTAGCCTTGCTCTTGCCATCAGATTGCAAGCTCGATGATTCTGATGTCACAGCGGTGGTGTTGGTCGACGTGCTCCATGTAGGCGTATGCTTCGCCGTTCGAGACTCAACGATCGACTGTGGACTTGTGGTATCGAAAGCTGGGATCGATTGTGTACCGGTTGGATTGAATGCGAAGTCGTGAAATTCTCGAGGTTCGTGTTCATGTCGAATGGGTGAGGGCGGAGTGTATTCCTCGTTGATTGGCTCCACCTCTACAGTATGCTGTAACTTCAGTGGCTGGTACGACATCGAGAAATTGAAGAAGCACTACAGGTTTGTCTTAGACAAAACGAAATCGTTGGCAATGCAAAGATAGCACCCAGGCTTTATGAGTACCATGCCGCCGAAGCGCGGTCTCGATCAGTTGCTCCGCTAGAGACATGATTCCAATCGATAAGACACTTAATGTAAGCTTACGCCGCAATAACCCTGTACTTTGGACGTACTCTTTCTTTACTGCGACGATCTGGGCTGTGGTGGTGTTGTAATAACCGGTGTGATTCGGCGACTGCGCCGCGCAACTAACGCATTTCATACAACGTGGGACTCGACGTTGGGAACGCAACTAATCTTGCAGATAAGATGTCAGGGTGCACAAATTGGCCCCCAAATACAAGTTCGCCACTCGCAACGACGAATATTTGGGCCATCTCGGGATACGTCAAAGAGCAACCGACAGACGTGCGAAGGTTCCAGAGCGTGCCATGGCGACAGTCTGCTATATCGTCAACCCAAATAATGCATCGTCTGTATAGTGTGTGATGTGCTGAATGGTTGTCGAGGGCCATGGTGTGCATGCCCCACACCTGCAACGTTCATCTTAGCGTGCTTGGCAAGATTAGGCTGCAGACACAAGCAGCCTTGAGTACCCAGGCATGCGGATCTTGTCTCTTGTCGTATGAACGACTAGGCTTATCCTGCTCTGACTGATCGTTGTGTGCTGATTTGAGGAAGCTCGTCAGGCCATGTTCAATAAAGGCTACTTCAGCACAGTTTTCGACCGCTCCTACTCTTACAACCAGCGATTGGAGAGCTCTGAATCTTTACCCTTGTTCCCATTCTCTGCTAGCGCTCACCGCAAGCCTTTCTACCAGCCCAACTTTCGCCCCATGCTACAGCAGCTTATGTGTGGAAGACTTCTTCCCCCATCCCAACACGATACCATATCGCGCTATGCTACAGTCTACTCTTCGGCGCTGCACTTGTTCTATATGTTCGCAATATATTCTAGTTGCGTCTGACCTGTTTCGGACCATTATCTGTCAGTCGTGTCTATACATTTCCTTGGCGCTCGCATCACAGTTGACGGACTCTGCTATGCATTTGAATTTGCATCTTCACCTTCGGATCCACATTATACTGTCATCCTGCGGCAAGTGAGCTCTCAGGCTCGAGGGGCTATGGTACAATGACAGGTTTACATGGTCCGGGGCGTCTGGACAGGCGTAAATGGCCAATGGTGTGATGTTTGGTTGGACTTGTTGTCTTACCTGTTGGTCTCCACAGCTTGATTGCAAATGTGTTCCGGATACAGCCATCGACACTTCTACAAGCACATAAGACTCTTGCCCATGGTCTATTGGTATCTATCATCATTCGTGGACCAATATACTGTGTACGTTTTCATCCTTCGCATTCGCAAAATTCGTCGATTCTTTTTACCTAGCTCACTTCTTCGCTCACTTCTTCGTCCACTTCTTCTGGCAGTCTTTTCTCACCGCCTCCTTTCAATTCTCACACGTCCATGATATCTAGCAACAATTCGACCCTGCTCAACCGCTCTTGACCCGGCAACAAGCTGAAGCAAGCGGTTCATATGCATAGTTCATTGTACCGATCGGCCCCGTTGCCGGTTTTGGGCTTGTTCCCTGCAATGTGCATTCTTGCTTCACCTGTAGTGCGCTGTTTCAACTACGATATCCTCTACTTCCCCCATCGCATCAGAGCCAATGTTATTATGCTTTCTGTTTGTCTTCATGCAAGCACAGGCTTTTGTTGCCTGCTTCCCGACCTCATTCTTTGGTACCGTATACGCATCAAGCAGAGCCAATCCAAGAAGTGTGCTGAGACGTTGCTCGAACACGGCGAAAAGTGCCCGGCTACTCGCCCAGTCGTAGCGTACTATCTCAGCTTCGCCGATATTGTCAAGCTTCAGCTTCGCCCATTCACAGCTGCGGATACTGGAAACAGAACCATTGGGCCTACATTTTGTTTTGGAAGAGCCCATTTCACGAGACCCAGAATAAGAGCGACGAGGAGTGGATGTGGAGACTGGCTGCACCGGCCGATAGCAGACCCGGATCACACATAGTTGTGAAGGTACATTTTGTAATCCATTCTGATATTCAATAGTATCAGAGCGCTGATGCCTTGGTAGAGTCGCATTGAAGGTCCCTACCCGTCGTTCGACTGCAGTCTCCAGACTGCAGCCCACCGCTTCTCCTTGCTAGGGGCTACGCCTCTGTCACCGCGGCCTTCTTGGAAGATGCAGAAGCGGCATGCGTCAAGCACAGAACATCATTGGACATCAAAAAGCAACAAGAGAGTGAACGAGTGGATTGGTATATCACTAATCACTCGACTTGAAAGCCCAACAGACAAACATCCCGTTACCTTGAATTGCCTCTCAATCAACCGAAAGATTGCTATGATTCTAGCTTGGACAACAAGTTCTATGTAACAGAACTGCAATAACCCACCACGTCGATTAATAATTCTGGAAACGAGTACCTATATCGATCCTACCGTTATCTTTTCAAGGCTATCTTCAATTTCGTTGCAGCAACCAGTGGCCGTGAGCGTACTTCGCCTATTACAGACGATGCCTTCCGCTCATATCCGCGATCGAATGGACTGTGCATGCAGGATATGGCCTAAACGCTCTTAGCTGAGGCAGTCTAGCACGGTGCACCAATACTACCTAGGTAGGCAGCAACGTAAGGGAGAACATCATTCTAGCTTCATCGGGACAAGGTTGGCGATAACCTTAGTTCAGGCATAGCACAGAAGCACAAAATAGCCTCGAAAACAAACAGTTGATCGATTGCCATTCGCCCAACACTCTTTCGCTACATAAGCGAGCACCAACTCCGTTAAGTTGTGGCTTGCCAAGGCCGCCAGTCGGCCTAACACATGAGTCGTGGAATTGCCCTTGCTCCTCAACCACCCGAGGGGTTCAGTCTGATCATAGCGACCTTGTTCGTAGCCTGTCGACATCAACGACTATCGCTTGTCGCATAGACTAAAATCGTCCCAGCACCCCGTATCGATTCCCCGTTTCCAACCGTACGAGGTGGCGCCGGTGACCACTTCAAGCAGCGATTTGGAAAAATGTCGTTCTCCTACGACACTTCTATGGAAGCCTGGAAGCCTGCAAGAGAACGAGGAAACGTGAGAATTCGCGTCCTTGAGATCCATCCCTTACCATGGTATCTCAGGTGGATACCCCAGTCCTGGGAATCATACATAGGCATACGTGCTTCTCTAGCATGGGCTCCACTGCCTGAGGTCACAATCACTAGAAAAGAATTGGTTGACGCAGGGGTCGACAAAGCGGCATCGGCCCGCGACACAGCAGACAACCTCCACGACAAGAAAACATCAATTAGCAACAGCTCAACTCCAGATACCGAGAAAACGGACGAAACTAGATGCACACCAAGCTCTTGCAAATGGTCTCCTCCATATAAAGCGCTTTCATATACCTGGGGTGATGGCAAAACAACAAGTGATGTACTCGTTAATGGAAAGAAGCTCACCATTACCCTATCGTTGGCCACCGCATTGTATCACCTGAGACCGAGATCTAAGCCATTGAGGATTTGGATCGATCAGATCAGTATTAATCAGCAAGATCTTCAGGAGAAAACTGAACAAGTACAGCACATGGATCGCGTATATCGCAATGCTGAGGAAAGTCTGGTATGGCTTGGTCCAGCACAAAGCGGGTCCGATGCACTCATGGACTTACTCAACAAATTGGGAGCATTTGCAGAATGCTTCGGTCTATACTCCTACTATACAAAAGCAAAGTATCCTGAGCTATTTGCTATCGAAACAAAGAAAAACCCCGAGGATCCGCGAACGATCGAGTATCATGCGTTCACTGATAGCGTGACGAACGACTTCACGTACTCTTTCTTTGAGTCACTGATCGCCTTCTACGAACTGCCTTATTTTCAAAGAGCATGGGTAAGAGCACCTGCAAACTTCTTATTGACAGAGCTCAAGCTGATTCTGTGTCACCGAAGTGCGTCCAGGAATTCAGCCTACCCCCAAGAGTGATATTTGTTTACGGAACGAAGAGAATAAATGCCGAGACTCTCATGTGTGTATTACAAATGATCGTACTGACCATCTCAACCAATATTATCAAACTTCAGCCGAACAATCGTCCCCTAATGGCATTGTTTGAGAGGTGGGGCGAAATTATGGATAGCACTATGACGCCATTCTTTTCCTCTCGCCAGAGGCGAAAGCAATGGGACTCGGGCGAAAGAAAGGGAGACAGTCTATACGACATTCTTCAGAGGGTCTGTGTCTCGGGGGCGATACGAGCAACTCAAGGCTGCGATATGGTCTATGGGCTTCTGGGCTTGGTCAACGATGCCGAAAGGTTACGAATCCGTGCCGAATATTCTGAAGCCGACCATCAAAAGCAAGCCGCGTTTACATATATGAAGACAGCGAGAGCACTCATACAGTCGGGCAAAGTCGATTTGCTTGTATTTGCGCAGCATGTCAAGACAGACATGACACTACCAACCTGGGTCCCCGACTGGCGCAGTGGACTCAAGCACTCTTTTGCCGAGAGCAACAAGCAAGAGAAGATTGATGGCCTTGCTATCGCTATGTGCCGGAAGATGGAGCAAGATGCTATACTGCCGAGCTGGGTTCCAGACTGGCGCGTCAGATTGAGACGCTCCTTTGCATGGCTCAGCGATGCTGACAAGGACCCTTTGTTCCAAGCCAGTCACAAGCAGCCCCTTATACTACACGATGAAGGAGATGATCGAGTTCTAGCACTTGATGGCTATATCGTGGACGATATCGAGGATACTGGTGGACCGTGGACTGGAGGGCAACGAGTTGTCGATGGCTCGTCGTCCCGGTTTCCCCACGAGGAGTTTCTCAACCTGCTTGCGCAGATCCGACAAATGTGTCTCGTATCAAAAGCTAAGGGAAATTTCATCTACAATACATCTGAAGAGGCGGACGGTGCATATTGGAGGGTCCCATGCGGAGGACTTGATCAAGACGAGTCGTTTACGGCGATGAAAGGGGGTCCAGCTCTTAAACTAAAGTACGAGCATTGCATTGCTGAACTTGAATTACTGATCCAGGTCTATGGAATGACAATGGTGGAATATGAGGCACGTGCTGCTGAGCTCGTTGAGATGGGCAAGAGAAAAGCGGACGACGAAGATCCCGGGTGCAACACAGGCAGTCTGTATCGTGTACGCATGCAGGAGATGTCTGGTAAGCGGCCGTTCATCTCTAAGGTGGGCTATGTTGGCATGGGCCCAGGCTGTATGCGTATGGGTGACAAGATTGCGATTCTGAATGGCGCCTCTGTACCTTTCATCATAAGACCAGTCGATGAGGATAGATTCAGGCTGATGGGGGAGTGCTATTGCGATGGAATCATGTTTGGGGAGTTTATACAGCGAGGCGCACAAGTGCGAAAGATGGTTCTGGTGTAGATTTCGCAAACACTTCTTGCTCAGACTCGAATTTTCCAAGGATTTAGCGCTCACTGCAAACACCAGTAATTGGAGAGGTCAGCCTGTCTTAGTGTATCGGGGACAAGTAATGTTACAATCAGGCGACATTCGTATTCCAGGCTTTTGTTTCCCTCACTATCGGGTGCGGCCACTGTGTATTGGGAACAGCTTTACTCGTCCCCTGCGCCGTCTGACGTTGTTTCATTGTAGAGCAGGCAAGGACACCCCAGTGTTTGATACGCGCGGCAACGGTGCCGCACCAGTCTAATGTGTTCCCGCCTCCGAACCGCATTACGACATCTGCCCCCACAACACAACAATCGGCCAGGAATCCGATATCAATTCTCATGCGGAACCCACAACTCCACAATGGAAAAGACGCAACCTAAAACGACTCCCTTGTGGGGCATGGTCGTTCCAGGAGCCTCCGCCAAGACTGAAACATGTCGTGGCGTGCGAAATGCATCAGCCTTACCTAGGTAGTATCTGCTCCACCTGAAATGCAGTGCTAAAGACGAAATGTCTGCCTGATTATTACAAGTGCGACATCTTCGATATCTTTTCCTCTCTTATTGCCTCTTTTCGTTCTGAAGGTCTGACTTGCTGCATTATATGCCATCATGTCGTATGACAAGCTCGAAAAACAACACGATTCTGGGTCCTCGATTGCAGACGAGGACTACCTCTCTCTGGCAGAGATTGGAGATGACAAAGGTAGCTGGTTGACCACACACAGAAAGACAGGATTGAGTGGGAGGACGAACGCATGGGTCAGGACAGCGTCGCGACACGGTTGGCTGGCCAACATAGCTCTTGTGCTGGTCAACGTATCACTGTCTATCTTACTGCTGCACGATTTTCAGCAGGAGAATTCGTCGAGTACAATGCAAGTAGGGAGCGATTTTACCGGGAATGGGCCTGACTGTGAGTGCAATATGCCGCCTTGTTCTTGACGTCTCTTGACATCTCACAAAGTCCCAACAAAGATTGTCAAATTCAACGCAGACGAGTCATTTGTCCCAAAAAACGCATCTGAATTTTCCTCTCCTGGTGTAGCTGCACGATGGAGTACCATGATGCCAGGTATGATTGATTGTCATATTGTGCTCAACACTCGCTAATACTTGTACACAGCCAACGCAGGTTGGGACAGCGTAACGACAGACACCTTCTTTACTACAACCATGACGCACCAGCTTCATTGCGTCGTAAGTCACTGTCCTCTACTTCAATGACTATTTCTCTCCATTTCTTACCGGTGTTCTCCCAAACCTCCTATCGCGATAGCTCCGATTGACACTACCACAGTTCATGATGACCCGCATATACTCCATCCTCCTGACAAACAACCGCGATGCCCTCGCCGAGGACTATCATAGCCACTATCTCCATTGTGTCGACTATTTGCGGCAAGGGATAATGTGTTCGGCAGATCTGACAATGGAGCCGCACGGGCCGGGGGACGCAGATGATAATGGGCCGTTAGATGGGAGTTGGAATGGACACCATGGTAAGATACCAATTTCCTGGAACAACGTGGCCCTGGACGCAAACTCGGTTCCAGGTAGCTTGTACGAAATTATGCTAATCCTCCGAATAGTGTGCAAGGATTATGGACATGTTATCCCGTATTTGGAAGGTGAGAGAATACATGCATTTGATAGCGTATCATGTGCTGACTATGACAGAACAAATATACAGGGGAATCAGACAAGTGTTGCCGATTGATGATTAAAAGTGTGTCTAGATAGATGAATTCATTAGTGAATCGTCAAATTTCACTCCAAAGGGCATGTGCTGGAAGTCGTCGTGTCAACAAACTCTTAAAAAGATTACCCGCACAACATAAGCTTGCTGTACAAAGGTGATGGGCGTATATGGGAGCGGAACGGAGCGCATATATGTCAAGCCGAGAAATTGCAAGCTGTATCGTGATTATACGAGGCATACATGCGCAGATGCTACGTACCTTCTCATTTTCATTACCGCTGGGAAAACAGATATTTTGCCTCCCAAAGATGTCGTTGAAAAGACCGATGTGCTTAGTAACCTACTCTTACAGACTTGAGGAGCGCTAATCAAAAAGCTAGCTATGATAAGAATCTTCGGGCACATTGCTTCAGAAATGCTTTTGCGTGCGCTGTGAAGGAGAAGTCTCATTCTCTTTGACGCAAAACTGCTAATCTGTGCGTAGAGTTAGCAAAGTTATCGGTTTAGCTCAGCATTCCGATACGTCACCAAGATAGTATTCTTCAAGTCAGAAAGTGTATATCCTCCCTCCGAATCTGTCGATGTACGCCAGCATACAGGCTCGCATCCCGATTCTGAAGGTGCATCTTACCTGCGGAACGTCACGGGCGAGGCGATCTACTTGAAGCCGTTCCACGCGGCAGAAGTTATCGACCCACGTTTTGCTGATTTGAACCTCTCGGCGTGGACAACAGTGTGTGATGACAATGCCCTTATGCGAAACCTCCTCCGCAGGTGGTTTCACTGCGAGTATCACTTCACTGCTGCTTTGCAAATGGATCTCTTCCTAGAGGACATGATCAGTCTACGTGAGGACTACTGCTCATCGTTACTGGTCAATGTCGTGCTTGGCTATGCTTGTGTATGGTGCGTTACATTTTTGTAGATTGTAGATGTGACGTACCGCCAGGTTTGCTACGCGGATTTGATGAACCGTGCCGAGTACTGGAATCCCCGCACCCTTACATACCAATTCATCGCAGAAGCTAAGCGTCTGTGGGAACTTGATGCGCATGAGCCTCGAATCACTACTATACAGGCTGGAATGCTTTTCAATGTTTTCTACAACTTGAGCGGATTAGACGAAGTGGGACAGGCATACCGACTACACGCAATGACTCTGGTCCGAGACATGCGACTGTTCGAGATCAATTCTGAGGGGACTCGGAGGAGTCAGTGGGGTAGAGCAGTCACGGCATGGGCATTCTACAATTGGGAGACGTAACTTGCCCTACTCGCCACCAAACAACTTGCTAACACAGTCAGGCTTGTCGGTTTCTCGCTCATGTTTATTCCGCTGCTACGGGATCCGCCAGAATGGCCTTTACCAGACCCAATAACAGAGTCAGGCTGGCACGGAGAGATATGGGTCAAGTATCCTGGCAGCGATCGTCTCTACCCATCGAATTACGCGGAGGTATTCGAAACAAGAACTCGATTCCGGATCATTATGAACGAAGCGTGTCAGATCGCTTACTCGCAGAACTCTGTGATAGATCTAGACAAGGCAGGCCAGCTTTTTGGGCGACTGAAAGGCTGGTACAATAGTTGCCAAGTCCTCTCCAGCCAACATCAATTGTATTACCTGGGCACTTACGACTCCAGCACGACGACCGACTCTATTGGTTGCGTAAGATGTTCTGCGGATATAGTTGGTAGCATTTATTACTTCACCTCGTGCTGACGCTTTTCAAACCTCTCCTTGACATACCAACGGACAGAGTGCCCTCTCCACACCAGATAGTCGCTGGTGCTACACGATATCTACAGACTCTGATCCGGATATACTTTCTGCGCCATGGCTATGAAGCAATGGACCTCTTCATTGTCATACCCCTCATGCTCTCCGCAACAGATTGCGTGGACGCGCTTGAAGGCGCAAATGAAAAGACCTCTCCAGAAGAACTCGAATCACTCCGATCCACACTCATCCTGGTGACAATGGGTCTCTTCACTCAACGCAAGAACCACTACCTAGCCAATGCATTGTTCCATGTTATCCGTGGGCGCATGCGGCCAGCGGACGTCGCGCTATTCAGAAGAGTTGGGAATATCGATGCAAACGTCTTAAAGGGAGAAATGGACATGGCGGTTGCTGTAAGAAGTCATTGGCCAGCCAGCATCGTGAAGAATGAGGAGAAGGAGAAGAAGATTCTCGAACCTAGTGGATAGCTACGCGCATCTGAATGTGGAGGACGGAAGCTCATAGCAAGCTCAAGGATTGTGAAGTTCTGAAAGGACAGTCCAAAATTCATTTAGAGTTGATGATCAAAAATACGATTATAATTCTCGAATGTTTCCATATCCTTCACATACGACCATAGGACGTTGAAAACAAGGCTTCCCGTTCGCTCAGCCCTATTTAAGCAACGTACCGGTGGATTAGTAGTTAAGTCGGTGACGATTAGCGAATACCTGCTGTTGTATGTTTTTACAAACTTTGTTTTTTTGTGTGGAGAAAATCAGTCCCCCTGTGTGGGGCGACGATCTTTCGACTTTGGCCGACACTTCCCCGACTACTGACATAAAAAATGTAGCAAGTCTGGGACCAGTGGTGCAGTAATACGTTACAAGTCAGATCGAACATATGTTTTGACAGGGAGATGGGGTGCACGGAGTGTTATGAGCGCGAACCAGTGTTGTTGCATTTCTTTTTTTCTCTCCGAGTTTGGCTCAGGTGAGATGTGGTTCAAGTGATGTTTCATATGGTAATCTTCGTTGCTTTTGCATATATCCCAAGTTGGAAGCAGGCTAGATTCGATTGTTTCTGTATCATGATGACCGAATCGTCACAACATGACTTTTCTTAATCTGCTCTTTTCAGTTAATGGAGCTATCTTGAGGCGATTTGATGCTAAGCATTATGCTTCAAACAGGTGGCTGTATTCTTGGTTGATGTTGCTAGCGCTGCTCAATTATTGCATTAGGTTTCTGGTCTTTGCTACATGTAACTTGCCCAGAGAGGTTTGGCTCTAAATCCTTCACTTACCCCACTTATCAATCCACCGGAAGATGCATCTTGACCCACGGAGCATGTCACGATTCCCAGAATGACTGGCGCACCACTTTACGAAGAAGTGCCGCTGCGAGCTGGAGATGGACGCGTTCGCCTGCTCATGTTGCAGCCTGGTCGAGGCAATGAACAGATCACGTGTCGCTTATTTGCGGCTTCAATTGGGAAGCGACCGTACAGTACCTTATCGTATGTTTGGGGCGACATGAAGATCACAAAGCTCATACAAGTCAATGCTCATTCCATCCCTGTTACCATCAATCTAGAGGCGGCGTTACGATATATCAGACAGCTGGACAAACCTGTCGACATATGGGTGGATGCTGTCTGTATCAATCAAGGTGATAACCAGGAGAGAGGCCGACAAGTAGCCATGATGGGCCAAATCTACGCGCAATGTTGCAAATGCTACATCTGGTTGGGTTGTCCGGAGCTGGACTACCCAAATGAAGGTATATGACTCGTGTCAACATCTTCATGCACAGCAGACTAACTTGTCCAAGACGAAAGGATCACGGAAGATCCATTCAAGTTCTTTCGGCATTTTGCTGATGATCATCATTTTTCTGAATTACCTGATATGGGTGGGAACTCCAAAGTGGCCCTCGTCCGAGTCCCGCAAGCCGAGCTGAACCCAATCTGGAGAGGCTTTTTCACTATAGCTTCGAGCGCATGGTGGACGAGAATGTGGACAGTCCAGGAAGCAATCTTGCCGCCCGACTGCGTAATCATGTACGCCTCATGGCGGACCGACTGGGCTCTCCTCGACACCGCATATGATAATTGGATTGCACATACGCTCCGCTGCTGCTATCAGCCCTACAAGGACTATTTTCCAGCTGAATGGGACGTAATTAGACGGTTATTCTGGGACACGGCGGTCGAGATGGTCGAATACCGGCAAACATTTTCGGACCCAAAATGGCGAGACTGGCTCAACCTCACGCGTGACTTTGGTAGCCGGAAGGCTACTAATCCTCGAGATCACGTATATGGTCTGCTAGGGTTAGCGAATAAAGATTACGCTGCGAAAATTGTACCTGACTACGCGGCTGATGTAATCGATGTGTATGCGCAGTCAATGCGGGCGATGCTTGAGGAATATCGAGGTGACTTGAGGCCACTCACACGACATGTCTTTAATATCGATACACCTGGCTTACCTTCCTGGGTGCCAGACTTTTCAAAGCACAATAAGGCACTTGCCAAACGCGAGAATGTGCGACAGGCCTGGTACGAGCTTTACGACGCGTCTCTTGACCACAAATCAGCTATCAGATATCCCAACAGTAAGCAAATGTGCTTGGGCGGCGTATTTGTGGACCAGATTTCGCATATATCAGAGGACTTTGAGTCCTTACTAGTCCTTCGACTGCAGAACTGGTGGAGCCTGATCAAGGAGACAATTTCCCCTTTCGGGCTTAATGAATCAAGATCGGAGAAATTACATCGGACAATCCGCGGAGATGTCAAACAATACTCCAAGCTAGAGACTGGAGAGAAACATACTCGTTGGGAACGGCTTGACTCTACTCGAGACCAATTCGCGGAGGCTTGGCCAGACATTTTGGAAGGCAAGGTTGAGCTCGGTACCACCGACTCCGGGACGAAGATTGCGGTCGATTCACAAACTAATCAACGAACCTTTTTCGTGACTGAAAAAGGTCATATGGGCTTTGCTGATCCGGGTGTCCAGCCGGGTGATGAGGTCTGGTTATTGTATGGAGGTAATGTGCTGTTTTGCCTCCGACCCGCCGAAATGCGTAGCGAAGAGAAGCCTCTTTCTACGTTCTTTTTCCTGGGCACATGTTATTTAGATGGCTTCATGGATGGTGAAATTTTGGACGGACCGCACCGCAAGCGAGAAGTTTTACTTCAATGAGCACGCACGTCGTCGGTTAATTTGTTCCAAATTAGCCGCAAAGATGCGCACCAAGATACACTCAACCTGCTCCAGAAGTCAGCCATGATAGCGAGTCAATCGGATCAAACAATAACTCGCACATGTCCTTCAATGTTGCATATCTTAACTATAAAGCTGATTCGATACATGACAATGTGATCGACGTAGAGACTTTGAGTAGTCATAGAACAGACCCTACATACCGACGATACTCCTGAACAGTGGTCTGAGAAGGTTGGACAGCAGCAGAGGTATACACAGGTTGGCCATACCACCGATATCCAAATGAGACAACCATCAATATCAGTGATTCACAAAAGAGAACGATAGACTGGCCAAGCGGGCTAAGACAAGAGCGCAAGAAGTTATCCTGCAAGGCGTCCTGGCACCCTCGCCCTCAGGAATATTTGTGGCGCATTTGCTGTGAGTAGGACGTAGCTATGCATGCGGAGATCTCGAACAGGTATGTTCGGCGAGACACTACGAGGCTCTCGAAACAACTTAGTCCATCAAAGGTGGCTTCAGCGAGTTTGTTATATCTCCCTTTCGACAGATTCAACTACACCGTATTCCAGTTGAGACTTCTCCGTATGTCCAAGGGTTTACATTCAGCTGATGTGTAAATAGTAGGCTGTGCTTAACGACCAGCATATCCTAGTATTATCTACTTTACATTGTAATACACTAATTAGAAGGCAACTATTTTAGCCCCAGACTACTCTATCGCACTACATGAGCCACCAAGGCCACCCGTTCAGCACTGCCTTCGTGCGAATTTTGTTTGGCCTCATTCTGGTAGAGCTCCATCTTTGGACATCGAAGGGTCGTACTTCAAAGACATTGATACCTGGGTTAATTAGGCCATCACTTTATCAACCAAATATTCCTGCGCGGGGATAAAATCTGAACTAGCTTGTAAGTAGCTTGTTTGTTCAACTGGCTACAGGGCTTGAATCGAATGGTCAACCCTACGTTACACATGGTCATGGTCGGCGACCAGGCGACCATCGCTGCTCGGCGAGGTTGCCGGCCTAACTGTCTCACAACAAGATACACCGACCGATACACATTCTGTTGTGAAGACATGAAGACGTATGAGGATGATTTTACTGTCTATATGAAGGGTTGATAGGCCTATAAAATCCCCATCACACACTATATACTACCATCTCAATAAGGATTCTACCATTCTCAGATACGATCATCATGGTCAAATCACTCTCTATCTTTGCGCTCTATTCTCCTGCAATTGCAGTGCCTGCACTGGAGCCTTCAGAGTCTGAAGCAGTAGGCTTCTGGGAGAAATGGGTGGAGGACATCGAAGCGAATCCCGATACAGCACCATCACCCGAAGACGCTTGGGGAGCCTTGAACGCTACGATCCATGAAAATCAGTCTTCACACCTCTGGACCTTTTGGTTCTGTAATTGATTGACCCGCTTGTTATAGGGAACCTCATTGTGAAAAGAGCAGTGAGGACCAATTGCGATGTACTCAATGGCAGGGCACGGGTCAGTACTTCCTTACCCCTTTCATACCTCCAGATCTAGCTATGTACTAATGCAATCATCACAGGGACCCGCATGTGTCAAGTGTATCGATACACTGGCACGTCGCGGAAAGAATGGAGATAAATGTGGCGTGGGTTGCACAAGCCCCGATGTTGGCTGTAAGAACGATGGATGCACCATCTCTGCGCAGACGAGCCCGACATGTCGAGGGAAAATCAACTGGTATGGATCATGGCCTAAGTTAACGCACCACTAGATCTTTCATCTAATTCGAACGTAGTAACATGCTTGCACGGGCTGCGGGTAAGGTCATGGACAAATGCTTCCGGGCCGACCAAACAGTCGCGGGCAATTCTTATGCGCCGGCGCCGAACGACTGGGCGTACATTCACGTTCAACACGGTTAGTGGTTGGGACCAGAACTTGAAGAAAAGATTATGAAAGACGCGACAGGCTCCATCTCCTCTCTTTCTTTATGTCGGTGATGCACGGTGGCGACCATTTCTACGTTGCTTAGAGTTCTGCGTAGAGCTCATACGGGTATGTATCGTCTTGGTCTTCATGGAGCATGGCTATTTCATGGTCTTATGGGGCAAACGTGTCCCACTCAATATTAATGGTCAACATTCTACACCGATTTTAGTTTACTCTACAAGCAATCTATTTAAAGCACTGTTCGCATTGCTCAAGCCCCTGCCACAGAGCCCTCTTCTCCCTCTCCCTCTTCTTCTTCCATCCTTTGCTCTTCCTCCTTTGCTGGCTCTTTCCATCCTGTACAAGCCTGTAGCACTACCACTACGACTGATAGAGCCACAGCGCTCAAGAAGAGTGCCCTGAAAGCATCTTGATAAGCACTTACCGCGACGGTCTTCTCCTTGCCGTCCAGCTTGCCGACTAACGCCGGGCTGCCCAAGAGCCTCCGGATCAGTTCGCCACGATGTGACAAGCCTGCTTTGGAGAAGCCGTCCTTTAGGGATTTGTGCAATACCCGACCGAATAGACCACCCCCAATTGCAGACCCAAAACTACCAGCAAATCCACGGAATGTTGCAAGAAGCGAGATGACAATCGGATGCACGTCGGCATGCGTCAGGTGTAAAAGGTGTACCAAAGCGTAGTTGAGCGCGGCGCCAGTGATGAGTCCATTGAGAAACACCATGAGCACGTAGCCGGCCCAGGGACTTTGAGGTGTCGACGACAGAGCTATAACAACCATAGTGATGGGGAATAGGCCCATAGAAATGACGGTGTGTAGATAGAAGCTCCCAGTCCGCTTAATATGGAAGACACCAGCGAGCAGTCCGCCCGTTGCGAAACCGGCATTGGTGGGAATGAGGATTGACCCGGCGACAGCAGGTGCCCAGCCTCGGACTGAGATCGCATACATTGGAGTATAGAATAAGATACTCCAACGAGCCATCATAAAGCCAAGGGTCGCGAAGCAGGTGAGAAGGGTGCCTCGAGATTTCAGGACAGAAACGGGAATGATTGGGTCCGTGGCAATGTAAGCCTCGTTCATGATGAAGACGGGCAAAGCGATGGCGGAGAGGATCAAGGGAGTTGGGAGAATCTTGGGACCAGACAAGCCGAGAAGGAATAGAATAATAGTTGTGGTCAAAAGCAGTGCCCCAGAATAGTCAATGCGAACGAGCTTTTCTTTTAATGAAAGAAAGGTGTAGTCGTTCTCCTTGGCGGTATGGTTCGCTGGAATTGACAACAAGAGGCTGATGCCAGCCAGGAAGCTGATGGGAGACTGGATGCCGAAGAGTGGTTTCCAACCAATCTTTGGTTCCAAGGCGCCAGCTATCACTGCACCCAAGCTCACGCCGACGGTCATGCCGGTATTGACGAGGCCAATGTACAAACCACGACGCTTAGGGGAGGTCATCTGTATCACAATGATGCTTGCCACGATAAGAATGCCGCCGCCTCCAGCTCCAGTGAAAGCACGACCAACCACGAACATGGTAAAGGTGGTTGCAAGCCCGGTGATGGCGGTTCCAATGCATATTAATATTGTAGAGAAGAACATGCATAGCCTGGGGCTGAAGACCTGTGATAGACGGCCCATCAGAGGCGCAAGAGATGACATGGCAATCAAGTAGGACGAGGTCAGCCATGTTGCTTTTTCGAAAGCATCCAAGTCTGCGGCTATTGATGATTGGGTGGTTGTGAGAATTGATATGTTGGTTGCTGAGGGGGGATGTCAGCAACGTGAGAAGTAGACTTTGGTCCGACGCCAGTTTGCGATGGAGATAGAGGTATCTCGTCGAACAGTAGGTTCTGTGTCGTTCCTTACCTTGAAGAAAGATGAGCAGTCCGATGGATGCTATTATGCAAGAACCCCTCGTCGTGGATATTTCAGACTCTGACTCGTCATCTTTGGTGTATATCGCCCTGACGGATGTAGACCGATGTATGAGCGGAGCTCGCTCTGCTCGGCCATTTTGGGTGACCATGTTAAAGAAATTGGTTACAATCGATACCGCAATTGACGTAACAGAACATGGGACGAGAAGGCATAATGGAGGCAGCGAAGTCAGTGACGTTGTGCAGGGATAGACGCGGGTAGCAGCAGATGACAAATGCGGCAAGTGGTCAACCGCGACAGCCCGATCTCTTTCGTCCGCATATGCTGCTGATCTGGTGATGCATAGCAGAGGCTGCAGAGGTGCTCATTCCGGTGAATGCAAGACTGCTATAGTGGTCTTGGATGTATGTAAAGTAAGGTTAATGGGTGTTGTGATGCTGCAGGTTGCTCGCCGCGGTGACGTCAACGCTCTGATTGGCTGCCGACGCGGCGCAACTGCAACCGACGTGTGAGTGGCAGCTATCTGGCCTCAAGCAAGCAACGGCAAGCAAGCTCACCACAACAGCTTACGCGCACCCGCGCTCATGCTTCCCACCTGAAATGACGCGATGACCAGATTCCCTTGCACATTCTTTGTATTCAACCCACATCCACAATGAGGCCACGATTACAGCGGCTTGTGCCGTTCTTCTTCCGTACGTTGGGTTGCAGCATGGCACGTGGGACTACTTGACTGATCTTCACATGACAGTTCTTCTCTCATTGTTCATATGTCTTTCTACCGCAGATACCCCAGACAGCAACCGACCGCATTCCACACAAAAAGCATCGAGGCAGCCATGGAGTTCAAGATGGGGGAATGCCGACGGCGGCGCAAACCCGCATCAAGGAGAGATAGCGTTCAACGAGGCCATGACTCTTCTTCACAAGGTGAAGCCGCCCTCGCCGCCATGGTACAACTTTGACAAGAAGTCCGGCATACTGGGATCGAGCGCATACTACGCCAAAGAGATATTCGTTCTCCTCTTCATGAACGCCCCGCCGCCACAAGACCTGCTCACGAGCACATCGCAGCCGAGAAAGCTGGAGCAGCCCCTCGCCGAGGCTGTGAAGCTGTTGGAGGAGGCGGCTGGTCACAAGAATCCCGATGCGCTCTTCACTCTCGCCGAGATGAATTTCTACGGCAATTTCACGCATCCCCGCAACTACTCGGAAGCATTCCGGAGATACCACGAACTCGCGACACTGGACGGAAACTCATCGGCGCAACACATGCTAGGGTTCATGTATGCGACTGGAATCGGTGGTGCAGTCAAGCAGGATCAGGCACGCGCCATGTTGTATCACACCCTGGCTGCTGAGGACGGAAACGTGCGGTCAGAAATGACCATTGCGTATCGACACTCGGCCGGTATCTCGACACCGCGGAACTGTGCAGAAGCTGTACATTTTTACAGAGAGGTGGCAAAGAAGGCAATGACATACATCCGCTCCGGCCCACCAGGCGGACATGCCACTACCAGAGAGTCATACAAGATTGCCGACGACGAGGGCGGTGTTTATGGCGAAGGCGCAAGTACCAGTAGCTCAGGCCAGAACGCGAAAATAAGCAGCGTGCATTCGGATGCGTACAGCTCGTTGGAAGATGTGGTCGAGTACATGGACCTCCAAGCCAGGAAAGGCGACGCGAGAGCGAGCTTTAATCTGGCAAAGCTCAACTACGATGGATCCCGCGCTTCCGACCGCGATCTAACGGCAGCCAAGAAGCGATTCCTCGAGCTTGCTCGCATGTACTGGACCAAGGACGGCAAGACGAAACCAAACGTTCCAGCCACTACTCAGAGACTCGCTGCCAAGGCAGCTGGCTATCTTGGACGCATGTTCCTTCGTGGCGAGGGCATGCCACAAAGCTTCGACATCGCAAAGACGTGGTTCAAGCGAGGCATTGAGCACGGCGATGCTCTGTCTCAATACTCCATGGGCCTCATGTACCTCAATGGACTCGGTGTACCTGTCAATGCTATCATGGCGGCGGATCTGTTCGCAGCCGCTGCAGATCAGGATCTCGCTGTTGCTCAGGTTCGACTTGGCGCACTGTTCCTTGACCAAGGCGACGTAAGCACCGCAATCAAGTATTTCGAGCTTGCGGCCAGGCACGGCCACCTCGAAGCCTTCTACTTTCTTGCTGAGCTCACGCACAACGGGGTCGGACGCGACAAGTCGTGCCCTGTAGCTGCCGCATACTACAAGATTGTTGCAGAAAAGGCCGAGTTCATGTCAACTTCGTTCCCTGAAGCGAATGCAGCCTACGTGGAAGGAGACCTGGAAACTGCGCTTGTCGGCTACATGATGGCAGCCGAGCAAGGTTTCGAGATTGGGCAGGCAAACGTCGCATATCTCTTAGACCAAGTAAAACCACGCTTCACATTGAGCTCACTTCTGCCCTTCGCAAAGAGGCAGGCATCGTTGGCAAGCGATGCTGTCCTTGCACTCATCTACTGGACTCGCTCTGCCGAGCAGAAGAATGTTGACTCCATGGTCAAGATGGGTGACTACTATCTCCATGGCTTCGGCACCACAGTAGACGAAGAAAAAGCAGCTCAATGCTACCAAGCGGCCGCCGACACAATGCTTTCAGCCCAAGCAAACTGGAATCTTGGCTGGATGCACGAAAACGGCATCGGCATTAACCAAGACTTTCACCTCGCCAAACGCCACTACGACCTCGCGCTCGAAACCAATCCTCGCGAAGCATATCTCCCCGTTGTTCTTGCACTGTATAAGCTGCGCTTGCGAAGTTGGTGGAACACAATCACCAATGGCAAGATTAAAAGTATTCAAGAGGAGCCTGGTACGTCACCCTTGCTTCCGCTGTGACGTCGGTTTGCTAACATGTATTACAGCCAAGAAACAACCCCAAACTCTGACAGAGTGGCTCTCCGCCTTCCTCGAAGCCGAACTGGCCGCCTGGGACGACGCACTCGACTACGAACAAGACGACTACGATGACCATGACGCTGCCTACTTTGATACAGACGACGACTTTGACTCAGATATTCTGGAGTCTTTGGTCATTCTGGCGCTTGCGGGTGCACTGGCGTTTTTGCTTTGGTATCGCAGCCAAAGACAACGGAGACAGGAGGAGGATAGGAGAAGGAGGGAGCAGCTGGGCGGAGGCGCTGGCGCGGACCAGGTTGGGGGAGCAGGAGGGGATAGAGGCGTATTTCCAAACCCAGGGGATCCGGAGTTTCTGAACTGGGTTGCGGGGGGAGTGGGCCATTGATATGATAGACAGCGGGTGGGGTGTAGGATGGGTGTATAGATATGCATATGTACAAACAACAGCGCTTCCAACTGATATGGCTGGGGACATGATCTGTGTTCGCCCAATGGAGTGGTCCTCTCATGTGAGACTGCGTGCTGGTGAAGCTCTAGCATTACTGATGGTATCTCTATTCATGTCCCAAATTGGTGCCTGCCCGGTATATATGGCAAGTTAAGCATACAAAAATGCATCTCAACTGAAGTTCAACGCCCCATTCGTGTTCTAATCCTCGAGTCTGCGCATCATACATTGTAATGCCAACATCCTGGAAAGAATACAAGTCAGAAGTGCACTCCGACCCCGCTACTCCTCCGCCTCTGTGTTCCAAATTTCCACTTCCTTACTCTCCAAATCCTTCATCTTTTCTTCTGGAAACACACTTTCTGTGGGCAACCCCGTCTTCCCGAAATTGACGACCGGCCCAATCGTATTGATCCACTGCTGTCTCCTCTCCATGAGCGTTCGGATCGGTTCTCCGACGCCAGGTCTCCCTAAGCCCGCATTCGCCACGGGATGCGAGCCTCCGCCCGCGCCGCCAGGTCGCTTGTTCTGCTTCTTACCCTTGCCGATGTTGCGATTCCGCTTGAGGTAAGCGGCGTTGAGCTGGTTGTCAAGATCGTCGGCGATGGTATTGTATTCTTGCTGGGCGATGCGTTCTTCTGTGAGTTCGAGGAGGCGTTGTTTGCGCGCGCCGTTGATGATCGATTGTTTGCGGAGTTGTTCTTGGAGGAAGCGTAGGCGCTGAGCGACTTCGTCGTCAAAGTGTGAGTCGTAGGCGGCGGATTCGGCTTCAGCTTCGGAGATGAGGCCGTAATGCTTAAGTTCCATGAGCACGCGGTCTTCAAGGCCGGTGTATTCGGATCGACCGTTGTTTTGTGGTGCTTTCCAGCCAGGATGTTGGAAGTCAGGCAGCTGGCTGGCGGCAGGAATCGAATTGTTATTTGTCGTGTCTGCAGGTAGCCCGGCGCCTTCGTCGATGTCCATAGCATCGCCGTTGGTGCCATTAGCATCATGTGAGCTGTTCTGGTTCCCGCGTCCTTCGGGTCGTAGTGTGCCTAACAATCGAGCCAGCAGTGGTCCAGTCGATACCTGGTCTGTCTCGAGGACCTCGTCCGTAACGTCCTCTGCTGCACCACGCGGTACGTTGGCGGCCGGCCGCTGGTCGTTGGAGTCTATGTGCATGGCACCGTCCTCCTCTGCCCATATCTCCTTGTAGTGCCGCTGCCCGCGCCGTGGCAGCACGAATGGCGCCGTCCTGTCGCCGCGCTCTTTCAAGAAAGCCACGTCCTCCTCGGTCAGGGGTCGTATATAGGGCTCAACGTAGTTGGCAAAGACGCCCGCGTTGACCTGTGTCGCTGGTTTCGCATTGGAGAAGTCTTTGCTGGGTGGTGAGCCAGCGGTGCGGTCGCGCAGGTCTGAGATTGGGAAGTCGGCGACACAGTAGATTTCCTTTCGCTCCTCGACAGACATGTCAGGCGTGACATCGCGGATGTGGTATATTGTGGGATCATCGAATTTGGCGGGGTCTGGTCCGAAGGTCTGGAATTGCGGCACGGCGGGCGCAGGCGCTGGCTGGTGCGAGACTTCGGAGCCACTGGGCGAGGGCGCGTCGGCAGCACCGGCGGCTGAGGGTGGTGCTTGTGAGATGGGCGAGGACATGGCGGATGAGTTGTCTGTAGTGGAGCGAGTAAGCAAGCGGTTCTCAATGTCGAGGCTGTGCTGCGCATGTTGCTGGCGCGAAAGCGTGTAGCCTGCTCCTCAGGCTACTATGGGTATGTCATGGGTGAAAGTGAATCGAGACGACGCACCTTTGTGGATGTCAACGCCATCCTGCCTCGTGACGCCATGTGCGCCTGTCGTGGGCGGATGCTTGCCGTCCTCGTCGTGCTTCTTGGCCACCTTTTTCAGCTTGTGCTTGCGCTCGCGGTCTTCGGCATCCTTGTCCTTTTCTCGTTCCCGTGGCACCCTGTTCTTCCTCATGCTCTGGAGCTCCCTCAGGACGCTTTCGGAGTGTGTGCAGCGCGTCTCGATGTTCTTGAGGACGATGGACTCGATCTTGTCGCGCATGGCGAGCAACTTGGTGCCCGACGGTATCGAGGTGCTGCTTCCACCGCTCTCGAGTATATCTTCCAGGGTGACATCGCACTTTTTGAGGTAGGAGCTGAGGGGTTTGTTGAAGTATGATGACGAGGTTGCGGAGGCGGGCTCTGCGGAGGAGCGCACGTTGGGCAGGGGCGTCGTGTTGCGGCTGCGTGGTGTGGCAGAGGGCTTAGAGCCGGGCTTTGGCTTGCCTTTGCTGCTCACTGTCGAGGGCGCCATGGTGGTGTTGGCGGTGGGGGTATGCGGGTGTCGGGGTATGCGGGGAGCGCGCCGTTGACGCGGGGATGCTGAGCGCGGCTGGGGTCACAGAAGCGAGGTGTTGTCGGACGTGTGATTGCAAGGGTCTATCGGGCGAGCAGGTTGCTATGCAGCGCGGCAGAGAAATGGGCAGGTGCGGGTGGCATGTGTGAGGTACAGTATGTACAGTGTCTCAGCATGTCTGGTGTCGCGTCCTAGCCCGCCAAGCAGCAGATCGCCAGCAATGCCATGGCCCGCAGAGAGATGCTCGACTATGCCTTGCGCAGTGCAGACACGCCCAGCACTCTCCAGCACTCTCACAAGGACGTAGAGGCTGCATTCGTGCCCATTCCTGCTTCACAAATGAATCTTGCTAGACATCGTTCTGCTCGTGATTGCGCGTCGCTGGTTTCGAGATAAGCTTTTGACTAACTAATTAAGCATTCACTACGCCATTCATGCAGCCCGCACCCGGAAGCTCCATTGCCCGCCCGGCAACAGCGGAGACGAGCCAGTCGCCATCCCGCCTCTCGAGACATTGTCACTGTCTGCCCTCGCTGAACTGACACCACCGATCGACTCTCCCTCTACGCTTTTGTGCACCCTCCCACGCTCTCGCACGTGCTCCGACGTCCGTTCCAGCATGCTGCAGGTGCGCATTCCGACTGTGTAATCGCCAATTGTCACCATGAGTACGTCACACCCGCCACTCCACCCAGCACTTTACTGACATGGTCCCGTCGCACAGCTGCCCAGCGCATTGGCATCTTCACAATCGACTTCCCCGACCCTTTTCTCATAAACTATGAGAACAACAAATTCTCCACCCTGAACTCGTCCGTCTCCTTCCAATACCGCATCTACGACAACATACGAACGCTGTCTACCAAAGGCGTCGACGGCTCCGATCCTTACGGCATCCTCTTCGTCCCCGATCTACAGTCAGAAGCCTGCAAGAGCCAGGAGGAGCAGCATGTGCCCACCAATGCGACACGCCTGGCAAACCTCCCCGATGGGAAAAATTATGCACTTATAGCCGTCGCGCCTTGGTTCTCGCCCCAGTGCATGCTCGAGTACTTTGCCGCCGCGCGACAGGAGCCCACCAAGGGCGTACTCGTATGGCAACCCGGCAAAGGCGACAGCCAGCCACCTGTGCTGAACGACGCTTCGTGGAGTCTGCAGGATGGCGGCGGCTGGCAGAGGCTCAACACCTTCCCGACATATGCCCTCACTACAACCACCGGCGGCATCATTATGGATCAGCTGAGCAAGTACTCTGGCAATCTAACCAGCGTCCCAAACGGTGAGGAGCTGGCACAATCCCTCGACCCTACCGACTACGTACGGCTCTGGGCCACAGTCTCGACCGACACAGCAGCGCAGTTGCCGAGTTTATGGGTGTTCTTGGTAATTGTTCTCGCAGTGTTGATCGTTGCAGTGAGCAGCACATCCGTCGCCATGCACATCATACAACGAAGGCGGCGCCGCGATCTTCAGCAACGAGTCCAGCGAGGCGAAGTCGACCTGGAAGCGCTGGGCGTTAAGCGTCTTAAAGTTTCTCAGCAGATTCTGGACAAGCTCCCATTGTACACATACACCGCGTCTCCCTCTCATGGCACCCAAGTAGACGGTGCACAAAACACACACTCGGCCAATGAAGCGTCTGTCCCTCCAACCTCCCATGTTAATAGCGAGACTGGACTCAAGGCCGCACCAGCGGTCAATAATGCAGCTGTGCCAGTCGCTGTTGGTTCGGCATCTTCACTGAACCAACCCACGTGCCCGATTTGTCTAGACGATTTCGAGCCAAACGAGACACAAGTGCGCGAACTGCCTTGCCATCATATATTCCACCCGGATTGTGTCGACACATTTCTTCTCGAGCATTCGTCGCTCTGCCCCATGTGTAAGCAGACCGTTTTACCAGCAGGCGCTTGTGACGTCCAGATCACGAACATGATGGTGCGGAGAGAACGCCACATTAATCGAATTCGCGCTCGTGGTGGGAATCCTGCGAATCCAACATCGACTACCGAGATCCCAGGAGCCAATCCACCTGGAGGACGATTTGGGCCGATGAGGAATCGAATCGCTGCGACTGTCGTAGGCCAACGGCTTTTCGGCAATGCTCAACCAACACCGCCAGCACATTCAAGACCATCCGATATCGAGATGGCGAACAGCACAACAGCGCCTGTGACAACACCAGACCCTGCGAATACATCGCCACCGATCGTCGTCCCGCCCGCGCCGCCAGCATCGTCCAATGCTCAAGACTGCGCTCCCACACCGGCCCCAACCCAAAATCGAAGGGAATGGGCTCGCCAGCGCGCTGTACAAATGCTGGGCAATCGCCATGCACCTGCAAGTGACGGAGATGAGGCCGAGACTGGTCCGCGATGGCGACGCACATTTAATAAGGTTTTCCCTGGTTTTCGATAGCATCTTACCATATTCGTCACTTTCAATGATACCGATTCTTAGGGAGGCATAATGACGCTATTTCTTGTACATGAACGACTTTCCTTTCGGAGTTTATAGCATACCTGGTTGTGTGTATAATGTATAACGCGTATGCGGATGCTGCGGCTCAATCCAGCCTCTTGATCTACAAACTTTCCACAATCCCTTCTATTTCCGGCACATGCTTGATCAAGTCTCTCATGACCTCGTTCCACACCCTTCTTCCGATCTCCTCATTCTCTTTCCCCTGAAGGCTAGGCGCAACAGGCCTTATCTCATCATTCTTCCAGAATCGACCGTGAAGGCCCATGTCTTGCCTCGCGCCACTGACATATGTATTCGCGCCCTGCTCAGCTGTCCTTTGCACAGTCACTTTCATGATAGCCAGGAGCGCACTGATACCAGGAATCTTGACATCCCGCGCCAGATTACTCGCGACCATGCCGGGACAGACGGACGTGATGATTAAGTTGTTTGGCGATACTTTGGTAGAGAGGTGGGTGGTCGCAAGCATCAAGAGCAATTTCGAATGCACATATTGGTTTTGTGCTCCGAATCGTTCTGGCTTGTTATACTCCCCCAGTATACTGGCCGAGCTTCGTATCTCAGGCGGAATATTGGCGCTCTCGTGCAATCCCGAGTTTACGAATTGCAGAACAGCTATCTTGCCGCTGTGCGCTTGCGAGGCTCTGAGTTTCGGCAGAAGCAGTAGGCCAAGAAGGAGTGTGGAGAGCACATTTACTTGAACATCTTCTTCCCAGCCTTGTATGCTCTGCTGGTACTCGACTTTCCGCACACCCGCGTTGAGGATTGCCACGTCGATATGCTCATATTCAGCGTTGATGCGGTCCACGAAGGTGGAGACGCTAGCGTAGGAGCACATGTCGAGGATTTGAACATCGAAGACACCCGTATCCTTCTTACTCGTGAGAGTTTCAAGCGCAGTCTTTGTCTTCTCGCCGCTTGATGTGTTTCTTGCCGCGATAATGACTTTCGAGGCTCCGAGGCAAGCGAATTTAGCTGCCGCCGCGTAACCAATTCCTGAGGTGGCGCCTGTGACGAGCACGATGCGCCCTGAGAAAGACTCTGTGGATTCGCGGGGCGGAGTGAGCCATTTTTGCTTGAGCATGTTGGCGAGGGCGGTCATGGTGGTGAGATTGAAATAGATGTGAAAGATGCTAGAAGGTCGAAGAAGAGAGATATTTAGGATTGATGGTGGAGGTTAAGTTGCTGGAGGAAAGCACGTATATAGAGTCTGAGAACGAGGACAAAGTTCCAAAAGGTTTGATATATGGGTTTTTATTTTCCATTGGCCTTCCTTCTTTGTGAAGTAGGATAAATATGTCTCATGATCCTGAACGGACTCGGGGCTCACCAACCCCGTTTCTTCCGTTGCTTGTCCGCTTCCTTGCATCTTCCGCCTCCTTCCCACCAATTTCAATGCTCCTTTCGTATCCACTATCGTCCGTATCGTTGTCGCTGACAGGGTCTGATTATATAATTGAGACCTCGGAGACAAACTTGCCCGGCTACTGAATCGTGCTTCGTCGTTGTTGACGTCGCATGTGTTGCGCCACAATGTCCACCTGCTCAGCGACTCTGAGATCCTTCACTCCTGTTGTGTATGAGGGAATTGTCGAATCGCTTTCTTCAGCCTTTTGACCAGGCACTGGGACAGTGTGTAGCGAATGGCTGCTGCGTCAGCGTCTCCTCTTGCTGCTCGGATGGCATATCCTCTTCATCCTCTTTATCCGTCGTATACTCTCCTCTTGGTTCCACATATACTTCCCTCCATCAATTTGCGTATCCATCTCCGCAACTCTTCGATCACATGCCATCATGTTATCGTAAGCAGTTCTACACACAGTCCATGATTGATTTGCACCTGTCAATCTTCATACTCGATCTTATCGCCACTGGTATTGACCACGTTTCTGTCAAAAGACACCGTCCAACAATTGGGCCTGTAGTACTGTCCTCATATTTGTACAGGCGAGAATGCGACCTGTTGCTTGCAGAGCGCAGTGGACGGAGATTGTGGGGCCGAAGAGGTCTTGGATCCTTGATGAGTGACGCCGTACGGAAAATGGATGGGCGATGAAGTAGAAGTGCAGAACTGTCTCGAGAAGAGAGCTGGTCTCATTGTGAAGCGTTCTCGTCTTCCGGTTTAGTGTGCACGTAGGTAACCCTGTGGAAGGAAACTTTGGCTTCAGTGCATCGTCGCTTGTGCATGGAGGGATGTTCTGCAAAAGGAATGTCTTCCTTTGTACATGCCTTTTTGGACTCGCGATTACGATTCTAAATGAACTTGCGCTGAGCGACATTGGTGTTGAGTCCAGGATGCTGAGTCTCATCATCGGAGTCAAGCTCCTCGTCAGCAGGACAGTCGGAGTCGATAACTGCTTCCCAAAGGCGGCCGCGCTTTATCCGGGCTTTTGATTTTGCTTTCTCAACCTTATCGATGGTGCATTCCTTGACAGACCGCTCATATGTGCTAAGCGTTGATCTAGCGCTGTACTTCATGCGCGTGTTCTTGGTGTTGGCTTGGTTGCGATGCACAACCTCCCAGTCTTGCTCAAGAATCGAAACCTCTTCCAGCGCAATGACAAGATTAAGAATGCGTACCTTTGCAGGACGGAAGCCATACTTGTTGCCCCTGTTGTCATACGATTGGTCGTCCTTGGAAGTATGCGGACCTTTACACTTGGTCTTCCATGCAAATTTCGCTCCCCAGTCGTTCCTGCATTCGTCGTACCACCTCCCTATGCTTCCTTTGCGCATGACTCCATCCTGTGACCATTAAAGGTCGAACATGGTATGATTCATCCGACACGAAGGGAACTTGGCCAGAGTGTAAAGAAAGAAGGCGTTCCACGTGTACCACAGCCCATAGCACTACTTTAGCTCTAGTATGAGACAAGTGAAAGTGTCGAAGTGCCAGCTCCTGAGCGGCAGACGCATTCGATCAACATGGACTCACGACTCATAAAATTCACGTTCTTAACTCATACGAGAAGTCTGACCTCGGACTACCCGAGATGATTATGTGGGATTAGGATGCTTGCCAGCAATCAAAGAGGGGGACAATTGACAGCCCACGAAAGCCGGACCAAGCAAGCCTTCTACCCACTGGACCCTTCGTGGTTTCGGCCGCTACGGTAGGCTTAACGTCTCGGAGAAGTGAACGGAATCATACGTGTGGCCATTCGTGAGTTCGGACATGAAGATTACATGTCATGATCTTTCTAAATCATTTTTGATTCAGAGATGGCTTTTGCAAGGCTCGATTCTATCGTGTCAACATGTGTACCGATTGCACCTAGCGTCAACGACAGAGGATCTACCAAGCCAACAAAGTTTTATTTCGCGGTGTTGCGCTAACGACAGAAGATTCCCTCGTTGCTACGCTACTAGAACAACAGATTTATCAATCTCTTACTCCTTATGTCCTACCTCAGGACCTCTAGTCCGTCTGAAGTGCCGTTCAGTGAAAGTCCCACTTCCTCATCATTTATAATTCCCTAGCTCCCTCTCCGTCCACTCCCAAAGCTCCCTCCAAAGCTCCTCGTCCCTCGCCGCTTTTGTCTTTTCCTTTGGCACCCCAACCGGCCAGTAAATTCCCCCAGACTTCACCCCATCCTCCTCCTTCGCCGTCGCAGCCCAACACGTATTCCAAGCCCCCTCTTCCAACTTCACCGCCTGTCCCATCGTCATCATCTTGATGAATACCCTATCTCGCATCGGTAGTCCTTCAACTAAGTTTGTATGGACAACACCTGGATGAATCGCCACAGCTGTGATTGTAGGGTATCGCTTCGCATACTCGCTGGTATAGAGTACTTGGGCAAACTTACTTTGGCCATAGCGCGCCCATTGTCTCATGCCCAACATCCCCATATTCTCTTGCGTGGTCTTGAGGTCCGCAAACGAGACGCCACGATTGTGCATTTCATACCCGGCCGATGTCAGATTGACAACACGAGCCTCGCCATGGGCAGAAGCAGTAGCTTGGAGAAGGGGAGTGAAGAGTTTAGTAAACAGTGCATGTGATAAGTAATTGAGCCCGAACTGTATCTCATAGCCATCTTTCGTCAGGCCAGGTGGGCCGCCCATTATCCCGGCGTTGCAAATTAGGACATCGAGACGGGTGGCGCCTGAGTCTAAGAATGCGCGGGCTGCCGAGTGCACGGAGGAGAGGGAGGTTTGGTCGCATTGATGAAATTTGACGAGGACTTTGGGGGCGCTTAGGTTGAGTAGTGTCACGATTGCGTCGCCAGCGGAAACGTTGCGTCCAGTGAAGTGAATTGCGGCCGGATTATGCTGTGCCAGGTAGTTGAGTGTGGATTTTCCGAGGCCTGCTGTGCCTATACCGCAATCATGTTAGAGACTTGTTTGTAAGTAATGTGGATCTAGAGGTGCGAGAAAATACCTCCAGTGATGAAAATCACTTTTCCTGAGAGGTTGGGAATATCGCTTTTAGGATCATAGGCTTTTGGTGGAGACATAATGATGGTGTTAGTGGGGTGATGTGAACAGGCTGCTACTTTTGAGTATGAGCATCATGCAGGTGAGAGGCGCGGTTCCTGGCTGTAGGTAAGATTTCGCCCGAGTATCTGAGCTCCTTCGACGGACGAATGCATATCTTGGTCCGTCATATCAAGACGCAACGACCACTGGCCAGCAATTCTATGGAAAAAGACAGTTCCCTAGTGAAGTACTGCAGGTCGCCGCTGGTGATGGAAAGCGAAAGCAGTTCTTCGAGAACAATAGGTACTGTGCTGTGGACTGACGCTGATTCCAGGAATACTGCAAGCGCCGCAACACTGCAATAAAGTAGACAATTCTCGTGCATCGTAAAAGTTTTTTTAAAGTACACAGAAAGCACTGTGTCATTCGCGCAGTTTACGGGTCAGCAAAAATTGTTTCATGTCTTTTGTATCAATCGGTTACTTCGCCATGGGCAAGGATCCATTATATGGCATTGAGCTCTAGACTTGGTGCTAAAGCAAAAGCACTATACAAAACTCGAGCGTGATGAAAAGCCAACAATAGTCGGCTATTTTACAAGAATTAGGCAAGTCACCCAAAGTAGAAATCTTTGCGACGGTATCTATGAGAACCAACACTAGGTATAGTAGCATTCCTTATCTCACCGTGTCTTCCGTATATCGGAAAGCTTGCGAAGGAGTTCTCTTGCTTGGAAATAGTCAGTTAGCAGATCTGTACACGTAGAAAGTTACAAGAAGTGTCTGTCCTTGCAGCATAGTACGTGGCTCGCAAGCGTAGCGCGATACGTACATGCTCTCGGACTGAGGCTCAGCCTCAATCGAGTTACGCGATTGAGATCAGCCTCAAGTCAGATGCACGCATACATCATCTACTACACCGTTGTGAATATATAATTCCTAGATAACCTAAATTTTCTTTACATTACATCATTCGAAGACACCGAGTACCTGGGCTTTACACATTCCACGATATAGCACGAAAACGTCGGAGAAAATGCAAATCAAATTTTCCTTTCTTACCTTTTCACTTGCCAATATGAGTGCAGGATACCTTCTACCACTCCCGCCAGGGAGATACAATGTCACATTGACGACCGGAGCTCTCACCGATTACGATCGCGACGCCCGCACATTGATGCTATCCATCTTCCAGCCTACAACATGCGCCAACACCGTGCCTGCTATCTACATGCCCAACAAGACCGCCGAACACGAAGGGACCTGGGTTCAGAAGGTCTTCAACATCTCTGTCGATCTTACTCCTCTATTTGTACAGGCACGCCTACCCGTATGCCCAAATTATAATAGCTGCTCAATTCTGGATAATGCCCCTGTTCTACTCCTGTCCCCTGGCTATAGAGGAACCCGTGTCTACTACAACTTCATTGCGTCTGCCATTGCGAGTGAAGGGTTTACCGTGATAACTATGGACCACCCTGGCGAAACGAACGTCATCACTTATCCTGATGGCCATGCAGCTTACAGTGATCTCCCCAATCCAGTGGTCTTGGACGAGTTGACACCACTGGCGTACATTCGGGCCGCTGACGCATCTTTCATCATTGATCAGCTGAGCAATGTCACTGCGATGGCTGAAATCTTACCTCGAAATCTACACTTCCCAACCGATCGCGTGGTCATGGCCGGTCAGTCTCTAGGTGGTGCTGCCGCTATTCTCGCCGCGAGCAAGGACCCCCGTATTGTTGGCGTCATCAATTGGGACGGCCCATTCTTTGGTTCTTTACCTCCATCGGGGCTATCCCAGCCGGTGCTGTATGTTGCAACAGAACGCCCCGAAGACCCCAGGTTTTCAGCCGTATGGCCGGAGCTGAAGGGCCCGAAGCTATGGATCAAGGTTAAAGATATAACGCACGAGGGTATGTTGGATTTCTCCACTCTACTACAGGCGGCTGGGCAAGAGGCAGGAAATTTTGCGGATGCCCTGGGCACCATACCACCGAGCGAGATGGTGGGCATCTTGACAGCATATGCAACCGAGTGGGCGAGTGGCGCATTCTTGGGTAAAATGGGAGGATCCCTGCTTCAAAATGAGGAGCCACTTAGGTTTCAAGAGGTTTCCTTTGTCAGGACCGGTAACTTTTAATTTCTGATACTGAAGTCCTGTGGCTCGAACATTTGTTATAGATTGGATACCATCTTGTGCTCTAGATATTCATCTTGCTTCCAGTACATATATTATTCACTGTTCATGCAAATTCCGCGACTCGTAAAAGCCACCTCACGCTCTCCTTCACTCCATCTTCGGGCCGAACCTGCTCATGTGCACAAACACAGCCCCCGACGACCACGAAGTATATATATGCTTGAACCTCGCCCACTTTTTGCTTCTCTCTTCTTCATCATCGAAGCTTCTGAAAGCTGGATCGCCCAGTGGTTTTCAAGGTGCTGCTCGCTTCCATAAATCGCGATACCTTGCATGGATCATGATTAGATAAAGCCGAGGAAACAATGAAAAGAACAGAACATGTCTCATCACGAATACTTATGTTCCTATATATGTTCGTTGTTGAAATCGCTGTTGTGGCATACTCATTTCCCTTACATGATTGCTGTTCATCTTCTGTCGTGAGTACAATGTTCTTGAGACGAATGTCCATCGACTACAATTGAGCGTTTATGCAATTACCCCCGAGTCAGCGATGCTTTGAGAAAATCAAGGAGAAATTTACTCATGTTCTGACCCATAACTGAATAGACAAACTTGACGACACTCACTAAGCACACAAGCAGTGATTATGGGCACTAGCAGCAAGTCCCCTCCACAGTGAACTTTCGATATTGAGAACCTGGATCGATCCAACATATCACGTACCTGCATCATCACCCTGATGTCGTGTCTATTCTTACCTGCCACCGCTACACGCTCGCATGCAGAACAACTCGCCAGACCCTGCTGCCTCCAGCCTTGCAGCACACCACATCTTCATTCGCGCTCAAATAGCAACATGGCTTGCATGAAACGTGTTTTCCACGTTGCTGGCTTGCAGTATTGCATATCGCGGCTGTGCTTCCCAGCTTCTACCCATCGTCGCTAAAAAGGCAGGGGTATTGCGTATCTAGCGAATCATGCGTGAAGTTGTGCTTACACATTGTGGAGGCTTGCATATTTCTGCATGTTTGATCACAATTTAGCTATGTTTGACCCAACACGTGCGAGGAATGGATTGAGGCTTGGTCTGATTAACTGAAGTGGTGGAGAAAAGAAGAATTGGGTGTGAACATTGGGATAACGGCACCTTGCTAGTCGAGCTATAGTGAAGCGAATGGTCATCCAGGCCGCGCTTACGAGATGGACACTTCCGTAGAATTTGGGGCGGAGTCGACGGGGCTAGCTTCATCGAGCTATTTGGTACTAATTGACGTGACGAGATAGTGACAAGGACGGTTCGTGAGCAGACTAATCACTCGACAGAAGAGGAAGAGAGCATGAGTATTGTGGATGAGACAACACGACATCGATGATGACCTGCAGAGCTCGTGAGCGTGATTCAGAATGCGAGCTGCATGAAAAGCGAGCCTGATAAAGAGGAAAAATCAAGAACAATCCGAAGCTGGTGGGGACCGAATGTTCGCTTGTGGCGGTGTAAATTTCTCCTCAGCACCGTAGTAGGTCTCATATCAGAATACCAGTCAAGACACTACGAGACATGCGGCTCCTTTTACGATGACGACAAATTCTGTGGCAGATGTGTTAGAGCAGATGTTGGACTGTGAGGCACTCAACTCCTCGTTGAGGTCAAGAATCCCTCCAGCGAACCATAGCCTGCATTTCGACGATCGTCGCCCGCGTAGACTTTTGCTCGGTCTCCGGCAAGCACCCAGAGGACAGTAGTCGAAACAACCCGCTCAGGTGGTACACGTAGATTTACCTAAGTGATCCGCGCATTACCCAACTTGAGGATAGGATGGCCAGCGAATGGGTTGAAGATGACATAGGCGGCCCCAGCTAGTACTGATGCGTGTGAATAGGATCCTGAAGCTAGACGAGCGCGACATAGCTATCGATTGGGTGCGTCGTCAGCGACCTGCATGGCCCGCCTGATAGCGCAGTTTATTATAGATCGTAACTACAATTGTGTGGGTTGCCATGCTGGGTTAATGCTGCGACTTGCACGTGTCTGACAGGCACGCCGCCCTAAAGCGAAGTCGTTGTTTCAGGTATTGAGATGGTTGAAGGCGATCTTTGTCGCCTGGGGATTATTGTAGGTAGATCGTGGTGTATGATGGCCGCTGGGTAAGGTTGGGTTAGCCTTCGGGGAGTTACATAAAGACGGCGGCGGGGACTAAAGATGGCAGCATGGCGCTGGCTCCGGTACGTGCAGTACTCTATCTGAGTTGCCGGAGATGTGGCTGCATCGGCGATGATGACGATGGGTTTCTGGAGGCGTTTTTGTTGTTCTTGTGCGCTTACAGACCGGAAGGAGTATTGGAAGCTGTGGTGGGGTAGCTGCGGCTTGAGAGACGCTTGTGCATTTGGCCTGCTCGCAAGACGACTACCATGCCCACCCACAAGCTGAACATCGTCTTTTCCACCATCGGAAGTCTTGCTCGTCTCGCTGTTATGAAGTCTATCACACGCCTGGAAAGTCTGTGTTCCAACTACCCGTCATCGAAGTGGCTAGTAGCGAAGCTTTCGCCGCCCTGCATTTGTCCCGCCATGGGTATTGCGAGGTGAGCTAGGGTATGCGATGTGGTTCTCAGTCAGCCAATTGAGGCTGGCAATGCCCCCTCGAGATTGATCTCCCATTGGCCGAAGTATGATACTACACTGTGCACAGTTCCCAGTCCAACCGTGTTGGTTTTCACCCTAGCAATCGCGTGCACAGACGATTCCCACCTGCGAAAACGTGCGACAATAACGTGCTGCGGGCGGGGATCAAGAATGGCTTCGGCGCTAGATGCACGCTAGAAACAGGCATGCTCGAAGTGTGGACAGCCACGACAGCCCTATCACTCGCTGCCTTTGCAAAACAGCTAGCTCGGGAATCAAAATGTAGTGGAGCGATATGCAAGCCAGATGGCACCAAGGCTGAGACACGCGAAGCTGCCGCTAGAGATGCAGTATGCAGGTCGATGTGGATCTGACCTTGAACGATATGTTCCGTCCAGGTGGTAGACAACATTGGTATATAACGATGACAGACCTCAGTCTAGTTGTGCATATCCAAACCAAACATCTGCGACTACGACATCTGCTCTGCCGACCATTCGACACGGGCAATAATAACAGTCGTCCTCGTAGCTACCATGTCTTCATTCACATCACAGACCAGCCAATGGCAAGCACCAACTTCTTCTCCACCCACTTCGTCTCCCACGGTCAAGTCACCTACCTCGGCACCAAAGTCAGACAAGGAACGCCGACCCAAGCTGCGAGCCTCGTGTGATGCGTGTGCCGCATCCAAAGTCAAGTGCAACAAGGAGCACCCCATCTGCGGACGGTGTTTGGCCAACGGCTCGCAATGCATCTACGGTGTCTCGAGAAAACATGGCAAGCCTGGCCGCACAAGGAAGCGGAACCCGGACGGCACGCCCTTCATCAAGGCCTCCAAGCAGCGCCCCTCACCAGACGGCAGCGAGTTTGGCAAGTTCCGCATTCGACCTGATCCCGTGCTTCAGCCATTGCCAGATCTCTCTGATACGGCGTCCAACTGGTCATCCAACTGGTCGTCTGCACCTAGCATGCCAGGCACGCCAGACTTCGAGTTTGAGATGACGCCCGAGCCATTCTACATGGATGCGCCCGACCTCACCTTTATGGACGATATCTTGCTGCCGACGTCGCAGCTCGAGCCAGAACCAATGCAATCCATTGAGCCCGAGCTGACCTTCCGCGATCCATTCGCGAAGAGGCAGTCGGTGCAGCTCAACCTACCAGACATCGAAGCGCTCCAGAACTTCATTGGAGGCGACTCCGTCAACCCCATGGACTACTCGTTCCAGGATGCAAATCTCGACCCTTACCTCTTCAACACTGCGCCTTCGCTGCCTCAAAGCCCAAAAACGACCTTGAACAGCAGCTACAGCCCTATGCGACGGGTCAGCGTGTCCATGCCTACCTCGCACTGCTGCTACACGCTTGCCTATTCGACACTCGAGAGCCTGCGCATCATCGGATCAGACGCAGCCCATGCCTACCCAAGCATGGAGTGCAAAAGTCTCGACAATGTGCTCTCCATCACAAGGCTGGCGGTGCAGTCGGTCACAACGCTCCTGAGCTGCCCATGCTCATCAGACCCGCACCTCGCCATGCTGTACTCGAGCATTACGTCCAAGCTCCTCACATGGTATCAGATTGCGGCTGGTGTCAATGTGACCGCGCCCTCGGCCGCACCACCTTCACTCAGCAGCGGTTCCATGTCGCCTGCATCATCGGCTGGCTTCTCGTCCCCGCTGTCTACACCAGCCTCAGACACAGACATGAGCTTCAACATTGCTCTGCAGCCCGTGCAGTTTGGCGTGTACCAATTTGACGAGGCGGAGCAGCAGAGGCTAAGGCGGCAGGTGGTGCTGCGTGAGCTTAAAAACTGCGGGCAGCTCGTGGAGGCACTCGCAAACTGGAGGGGTGACAGTGGCGCTGAGCAGGGCGAGTTTCTGTACGATGTGCTTGGTGCGTGGCTGAAGAGCGAGCTGTTCAAGACGGTGCAGGAGATCGAGGGCGCGCAGGCTCTATAGGGGCTGTCATTTGAGTGGTATATTGTTCTCTCTGCGATTAGCGATGCATGGACGGTGTTTTCTTATAGACTTGAACGTATAGATTATTGCTTGCACGTAATAATGAAGAATGAACTCAAGCTTGTATTTTGGCATGTGCTGGTGATGCTTGAAAGCTCCTTCCCAGCTAGCCCCAGATTTCCCCAGACGAAGGCACGCACGCTCCACCCTCCGTCACATGCCTCGGCTTTATCGTCATTGCCCAGCAGCACATGGACTTGCACATGCACATTGCTTCACGTCGGGTCGCCTTGACACTTCGCGATATGACCTTTTCCTGAACACCACGCTCATGGCCTACAATGGCCGCTCAATCGACACTGCGACAGCCCCATGACCCGCTGCTCGCCCTCTACGACCGCTATGCCTCGCTCGTCAAGTCGCGCGTCCGCGGCGCATCGCGCCTCACCAAGATCATATCGACCATCACGCTCCTCTTCACCATAATCGGCACCGGCTATGGAGGCAGGAAGTGGTACACCGACAGGCGCAAGGAGAAGGAGACAGGGCGCCGTCTGTTGCGCCGGAACTCAGGCCTCAAGAACAAAGATGGCAGCAGGTATGCATAAGCCTGTGGGCGTGTTGGGTGCCGTGTTAATATTGATGTAGGACCATCTACGTGCCATACCGCGACTCGACCTCCAAAGTCGTCATCAATCCCACCAAGCCGACCACCTTCGATGCCCACCGCCGGCTGTTCCTCCAGCCCCCGCGTGCCACACGCATGGCCGATGCCAGCAACCCGCAAGCACCCCCGCCGCAGACGAAGCCCGGCCTGAACTTGGCCTTCTTGCACCAGTTCCTCAGCCTGCTCAACATCATGATACCACGATGGAACAGCAAAGAGACGGGGCTGCTCCTTAGTCACAGCGTCTTCCTCATGCTGAGGACGTACCTGTCGCTCGTCGTGGCGCGCCTCGACGGAGAAATTGTGCGCGACCTGGTTGCGGGCAATGGCAAGGCTTTTCTCTGGGGTATCGTCAAGTGGCTCGGTGTTGGTACCTTCTCGTCCTACACCAACGCCATGATCAAATTCCTGCAGAGCAAGGTCTCCATTGCCTTCCGCACGCGTCTGACCAGGTACATCCACGACCTGTACCTCAACGACCATCTCAACTACTACAAGCTGTCCAATCTAGATGGTGGCGTTGGACAGGGTGCAGACCAGTTCATTACCCAGGACCTGACGCTGTTCTGCGCGTCAGCTGCGTCACTGTACTCGTCTCTGGGCAAACCGTTCGTCGATCTCTGTGTATTCAACTACCAGTTGTTCAGATCGCTGGGTCCGCTGGCTTTGACGGGCCTGTTGAGCAATTACTTCCTCACCGCAACCATACTGCGGAGACTGTCCCCGCCCTTTGGCAAGCTCAAGGCTGTCGAAGGACGACGCGAGGGGGACTTCCGTGCCCTCCACGCTCGTCTGATAGCCAATGCAGAGGAAGTGGCATTCTATGGCGGCGACCAGATGGAAAAGCACTTCCTTGAACGCGGCTTCAAGGATCTCAAGCATTGGATGGAAGGCATCTATAGCCTTAAGATCCGCTACAACATGCTCGAGGACTTCGTACTAAAGTACTCGTGGTCTGCCTTTGGCTACCTCATCACATCCCTTCCTGTATTCTTACCTGCCTGGGGCGGCCTTGATGCAGTCGCGGAGATCGCAGGTGGAGAGAAGACGGGCCGCGAACGCAATCGCATGAAGGACTTCATCACCAACAAGCGGCTGATGTTGTCTCTGGCCGATGCGGGAGGCCGCATGATGTACAGTATCAAAGACCTGTCAGAGCTCGCAGGCTACACGTCGCGAGTCTACACTCTGATCAGCACACTTCACCGCGTACATGCAGACGCGTACTACCCGCCACCTGGAGCTCGCCCAGAACTCTACTCTGTCTCAGACGTGCAAGGAACAGTACATAAAGGATTCGACGGCATCCGCCTCGAGCACGTACCCATTGTCGCGCCGGCATTGCACCCCATGGGCGGCGACGACCTTCTCGAAAGCCTCTCCTTCATCGTACATTCTGGTGAACATCTCCTCATCACCGGCCCCAACGGAGTCGGAAAGAGTGCCGTCGCTCGCATCGTTGCAGGTCTCTGGCCCACCTACCGTGGCCTTGTGTCTCGCCCTCGTAGCAACGGCGTCGACGGTATCATGTTCCTCCCTCAACGACCCTACCTCTCTACCGGAACATTGCGTGATCAAGTCATCTACCCCCATACAGCTGTTGACATGAAAGATGCTGGGCGTCGGGACTTTGAACTCTCGCAGATCCTTGAGGAGGCGAAGCTGGGATACATACCTGACCGTGAAGGTGGCTGGGATACCAAAAAGGTGTGGAAAGACGTCTTCAGTGGAGGCGAAAAGCAGCGCATGGGGATTGCAAGACTACTTTACCATGAGCCGCGATATGCTTTCGTAGACGAAGGAACAAGTGCTGTTAGCAGTGACGTTGAGGGATTGTTGTATGAGCGCTGTAAAGCCAAGGGGATCAGTAAGTCTCCTTCATTTCCAATTCATCATCCCCCAATTCCACCTCCCCCCTAGACGACCCTAACATTTACGCGATACTGACCCATCCCAGCTCTCATAACAATCTCCACCCGCGCCTCTCTCAAACGCTACCACGACTACACTCTCACTCTCGGCCTCGGCGAACACGGCGACGAATGGGAGTTCCAACGCATAGGCACCGAGAGCGAAAAGTCGAGCGTTGAAAAAGAACTAGCTGAGCTGCGCGAACGGTTGGCGAAGGTGGAGGAGTGGAAGAAGAGGAGAGATGAGATTGAGGATGAGTTGAACAGGGTATGGGTTGAGGGGGATGGGGGGAAAGATGAGGAGTTGGCGCCGCCGCCGTATCTGGAAAAGGAGAAGGATGCAGATGATGAGGAAGCAGTCGAATCTGGAAGCGAAGAGGGCCCTGCGTCGGAGGAGTAATATGCTTCATCCCTGTCCCCATCTGTGTCTGTCTAAATGTAGCAGCTGCAGGGTTTTGCGGCTCCTAAAAAGAATGCAGGGGGAGAAAGGGTGATAGGGATGCCTGTGCGGGAAGGTATATTGCCATGTATATTAGAGCTACGTTCCCGGGAGAAGAAATCTGGAACGTGTACCATAGTACGAAAATAGAAATATGCAAGACGATTGTTTGGTACACTTGAATCTACCGGAGATTAAGTGAGAACTCTTTTGAGACTTCAGAGCTGCAAATGGGTATACTGGGTGGTGATGGGATGGGCCCAGATACGATGAAGTCTTGTGCAAAATGGATCTAGATGATGGATGAAAATGGTTTGGGCTTTTGGGAATGTATGAGAGCCTTCAAGGTAGCAATTGGTGTCTACCGCTGTAGCAGTAGAAGCATGAATCGAGGACGGATTGACACAGAAGAAGTGCTTCTGGTTCGCGAGTGGGAAAACAGCAAAAAGTCAGATGGCGAATTCTCCACGAGCAGGTTTAGTTATTTTTTAGAACACATCCTTTAGGCACTGCATATGAGATTCAAGCATTTTTTTGTGTCTAAAGTGAAGGGTATGTACATTGACCGCGCATATCGAAACAACATCCACGCCGAACACGCAACATCTAGCACTTCTTCCACGAAAGGAAAATGTTGTTCGTCAACCTTCCGCTCTCGCGCGTCGAAGCAAGCACACCATTCAAACCAGTGCTGATTGGCGTCAGGGCGACTTCAGAATTGATGTTGAACAGAGCTTCGCCTGCACCGCATGGTGACCAGACAGCCAGATCGACGTTATCTTGCTTGTAGTATTTGCCGTGGAAGGGACCGTTGAGAGTGAGAGCTGCGGAGCACTGTTGATCGTATTAGCATCTGGTGAAGGTTTACAAGCATTCGTAAAAGCGATATATCTTACCTGTTCCGCCTGTCCAGACACGTAGTATGTGGCCTTGACAGTTCCCTTGACACCATCGTCAAGATCAGCCCAGCCGGTGTAGTCGGCCTGGTAGACGGAGAAGGAGAACCCAGGCTCGTATTGGAGCTTGAGGTTGATTTGGCAGTTCTTTCGCGACTCGTCGACTGGGGTGGAGCCGCCGACCTTAGCTGTGAACTGGCGGTCGAATGCTAGCGGATCATTAGTATGGTTTCGCTGATAAACAATGGTATCAATCGGCCACTCTGTGCACTTTGCTGCTGGGCGATATTCCGCAAGTACATACAGATAGGAAGGACCTTCTGGTCGGTCCAGTTGATGTCGATGCTGCCCTGGGGGCACCCAGAGCCGCCAGAAACAACATTGGCGATTTTGAAAGACGATGGCGCAACAGATGGGGCAGGGCTAGCGAGAGTAACTGCCGCAAGGGCAAGAGTGGTGAGAGTGTACTTCATTGTGAAGGCTGATGATATCAGATGATGACGATGATGGCACAAAAGAGTAGTCTTGGGCTGTAGGAAACTTCCTGCGATGATGGTGAGGAAATTTCAATGGTAGCGAACATCCTCCATCTTAAATGTTGACGTATTCACCCGGGTACGAGCGTACAAGGTCTAGAGCACGACATGGCAAAACCCTCTACACACTTCTCTCGTTCCCAATTCCAGCACGACAAATGAGCGGATACCACGGCCCGTACCTGGAGTGCCTCCTATTGGCGCACGAGAGAACGGAAAGGTTAGCAAGATGGCCACTTGCTTCTCATCTCCAGGCTTCACCCTCGTGCCATCATGTACAGAGCATCGGAGAGAGATGCGAACCCGGTATGGTCGCCCATGCGACAGGAATTTAATATCTCTTCCGATATTGCTGCTGAGCATGTACACGGGCGACGGGACAGCCGACAGATCATCTTACCCAGTGAGAAGCCAGCAACGTTGAATCAATCCGACCTCGGGACTCTAGAACATGATCGCTCTCTGGGGTAAACTAACGCAAGAGGGAGATGACGGTTCCAAAAATAGGGCTGCGTGCAGATCGGAAGCTAAAAGACAACGAGGTTCGTGGGAGGCAAGCATTGTATATAATAGATTGGATGGCCCGGGTCGAGGTCGCGAGCCAGACGGTTGACGGTTGAAAGCACGCTGGCTCTAGCGAGGGGGCAGGATCATTAAGGTTAGCAATCAGCGCAAGGGAGGCGATTCAGCGAGAACAGTTTCTTCCAACGTTCGTATCTTTCATCAATGGCTATATCGCGGGTGGCTCTTGGGTCGTTATAGGACAAGTGGCGAAGTTGTGGTCGCTGTGTGTTGGGTGAAATTGAGCAACGTGCGACAGTCGACAATAGAGTGGTGACAGGGTCCGATCGCTACAGTTTTGGCTATTGTTAGACGCTGTCCTGTAGTTAATTTAGTTGATAGATGCAGAAGGCTGGGAGAAGCAGATACGGTCAGAGGGGCTGCAAATTTGAGGTCAGATTGGAGATGTTGGTGACATTGCGTTGCATGCCGGCTTGCATCAGCAGGTCACTGTGGAAGCTGCCGTACCGCACGTAGCCACGTCCGACGAAAAGTGGCTGATGTTGCTGTACTTTCAAAAGCGCGTTACACGTCCACGAGCAGGGGAGTCATCTGATCTGTTGGAATAGCACAGCAAAGACAGTCATTTCATCTTGGTCAATACTATTTTGGCGGGGTGTTTTTGATATTCATCGTTACCTAGCGCAACTTTGCGGGGAACTGACCGGCGACAATTATTACTTGGGAACAAATAACAGGCTTGTGAGGTTTCGTATATCTTTTCTGTCCCAAGTGACATGCTGCATGAGTGCTGAGCACGGAAGACACAATGTCACAGAATAGTATCCAGCTCCGCTTGAACCGCATGCTGAGGATGGGGCACGCTGACGGAAGGGTAAATTCGGCGAATTCCGCCAAGCTCTGGAGGTACGTATCGGACGAGCACAGATTTCACAACGTGCTGCAACCTGGGAAGTGCGCGCAATGTGGCTCATTGGTGTCGTCTAGCAGATTTCTCAAACGGCTTTTAAAAGCCTCAATGTTACAGATGCAGTCGCCCGCCCCTCTTCACCACCCAGAGGCCACTCGTCGGTGTACTTTTTGTGGAATGGGGACATGCTTGGTGGCACAGTTTGCTTGTTGGGCCGAGTCGTTATCCACGATTCAGTAACACTAGACAGCACATAGCCTCACCGCTGAGGGATTGCTACTGACTATCCTCATGCGATCCCAGCAAACACGTTTCCTGGTGGATTCGGCGGTGGAGAACGCGACACTACTGGACGACCCTGCCCCAGTTCTTCAGCGGCCTATCTCGAAGAAATACACACAGCAATTGCGCAAGCACCGCAAATGGGGTTTAAGGCATCCTCACTTGGTCTCGGCCATAGTCTGTTCCCGGAAAATCCGTCGGTGGTACTGTGGTTTGACCTATGAGCCGCGCTGGTGAGCCGGACGAGCCCCGCAGGTAGCCCGCGATTCTCATACTGAGGTGGGGTAGATTAGTCTTCAGCCTAGGAGATACATCCCTACGGCATGACCAAGCTCCAAAGCCGAGGCCATCTACCTTTCTGTCGCAAGTGGGCATCGCAGGGCTATTAAAGACTGCTGTGCCCCTCCCAGCTGTCTCCTTGTCCATTTCAATTCCCATCTATCCAAATTTAAACTTGAATCATGTCTCCAGGAAAGGTCTCCACTATCGACTTTGAGAAGTTCTACAACATTGTAGACGGCAAGAAGCGCAGCTCCGACAAAATCCACCATGGCATCAACCCCGCGACTGGCCAGGAGCTTTGGGATTGCCCCATCGCCAGCGAGCAGGACTTGAACGATGCTGTTGCTGCCGCAAAGAAGGCTTTCCCCGCATGGAGAGACACTCCCATCGAGAAGAGGAAAGAGCTTCTCGGAAAGCTTGCCGAGAGCTTCCAACAGGTATGATTCAAGCGCGAGACAATGTTGATTGCGTATGCTCACATCTGCAGCACAACGACGAATTCGTCACTCTACTCTGCAAGGAGTCTGGCAAGCCGGTAAGCCCCCAATGTGAGCTCACGAAATTCCAGATCTAATTACGTCACAGAGGAAATTCGCTGCTATCGAGGTTGGCGGCGTCGCTGGCTTCATCGGCCACCATCTTACTCTCGATGTCCCCACGGAGAAGATCGAGGATGACGAGAAGACTGTCTACACCGAATACTCGCCGCTCGGAGTTTGCGGAGGTAATGCTGAACATTACACCCAATATGCACTTCTCGCTAATACGTTCCAGCCATCTGCCCATGGAACTTCCCCTTGATCCTCAGCTGCGGCAAGATCGCACCCGCTCTCATGACAGGCAACTGCATGATCGTAAAGCCCTCGCCCTTCACTCCCTACACCTCGCTCAAGTTCGCCGAGCTCGCGCAAGAAATTCTTCCCCCTGGTGTCCTTCAGGTTGTTGGTGGTAACAATGAGCTTGGTGTATCCATGTGCTTGCACCCTGATATCGCCAAGATCTCGTTCACTGGATCTATTGCCACTGGAAAGAAGGTCATGGAGACTTCAGCCAAGACTCTGAAGCGTGTTACCCTCGAGCTCGGCGGCAACGATGCCTCGATCATTCTCCCAGATGTCGACATCAAGAAGGTCGCTCCCGAAGTTGTCATGGGTGCGTTCCAGAACAGCGGCCAAGTCTGCGTTGCCACGAAGCGCATCTACATTCACGACTCTATCTACAAGGAGTTCCTCGAGGAGATGGTCAACTTCACAAAGAGCGTCAAGGTTGGCAACCCCGACGATGGCGACAATCTCCTCGGTCCCGTCCAGAACCAGATGCAGTACGAGCGTGTCAAGGGCTTCTTTGCCGACAGCAAGGCCAAGGGCTACAAGTTCGCGGCTGGCGAGCCCGACGTCGCAGCCTCCAAGGGCTACTTCATCCAACCTACCATCATCGACAACCCACCCAACGACTCCCGCATCATCCAGGAAGAGCCTTTCGGCCCCATTGTGCCTACTCAGCCATGGTCGGATCTCGAGGAGGTCATTGCGCGCGCAAACAACACCAACACCGGTCTTGGTGCCTGTGTATGGGGCAAGGACGTCGAGAAGGCATCCAAGATCGCTCGTCGTCTTGAAGCTGGCTCCGTCTTTGTCAACTCTTGGGAGAAGCCTACCCCTCAAGCCATCTTCGGTGGCCACAAGGAGTCTGGTATTGGAGGTGAGTGGGGCAAGACTGGTCTCTTGGCCTACTGCAACCCTCACGTCATCCACGTCTACAAGTCGTAGAGATATCATGACTGATGGAAAAATTGTTGTATGTTAGCGAATGATAAAAACGACTTTCACGTGTGGCATGTTTTGCAACTGTACTGTAGCGAAAAAATAACCTTCAGATCTGTTCCGATGGCTTTTGTGACGAAAAGAAGAACTTGAACTCCCATGCTCTTGCAGAAGCTAACTTATGTGCAAATGAGCTGGCTTTTGTAATGCCACCTCGACTCTCTTTATGGATATATGTGCCGTACAGTGCATCTCATATGATTAGAAGCAGAACTGTTCATAGCTCTGCTCGGCCGCATACTGACGTTAGAAGAAATCTGTAAATCAATAAAGCGCGGTAGTGCTCTTGCCCAAATTGTGGAAGGTCAAATGGTGACTAGTGCTGTTCGTCGATAGATCCAGCTCCTTCGTACGTCCGTCTGGATGGGGAAACCTGTGCAAAGTAGCGACCGTAGCTGATTGGCTGAAGCATATCAAGCATGTCAGATGCGGCTGAAACGACTGCAGCGGACTTGCTGCGCAAGAACGGGTGCTGGGCGTCGGATAAATTCCGTTCATCAGCACAGTAAGCGGCTGACTGTGCAGCCAGGAACTGTTATAAAGAAGCCACAGTAGCAAACGAAAGCTGAACGATAATATCATCGAATTCTTGCATCTGAACTGAAGTTTCGCATTATGGCTCCCACCAGCACCAAGGAATCGGTTATCGCGCTTACGAAACTGAACCTCTTCGATGTCTTTGGCGAGACAGATGCGACGAAACGCTTAGCAATGATCAGGGAGAGCTGGGTACCATCCGGAGAATGTCATTTTGTTGATCCGAACGGCGTCTTCAAGACACACGAAAGCATAAACGATATGGTGACGGAGCTGCAAAAGATGATTGCAGGGCAAGAATTCCGTGAGATGAGTACGTAGAGCATGTTCCATATTTCCGACAGACAAGAGACAAGAGTGAGAGCGGCCAATGTAGAGGCTGACTTTATCAGGTGATTATACTGTGTTGGCGCCGGACACGAGCAACGATATCTGGGTAGCTCAAGTCAGATGGGGTGTTGGTCCTCCCGATGGCGAGCCGAGTATGACAGGTTTGGATGTTGTTACTGTAGTGGCAGGGAAGATCAAGGCTTGTTACACGTTCATTGACGGCCCAAAGTGAACATTCTGTTGAAAATTCAATTCGCGTCATAGAGCACGTTGACATTGAGCTGAGGATGGAGGAGGAATGGAAGTAGTCCGAGCACATTATCTGTACTATACGGTCTTGGAATACTCAAGTGACAGCCCAGCTCGAAGCCAGATCGTTCGATTTGATCAAGGTACACGAACACAGCGTGTCAGAATTAAGCTAACGATTACTTCTGTGCATTTCGAATCTTACGCCAAGATCACACTAGTTGTTACCCAAGGTTTACATTGATCAAAATCTTGAACATGCCTGGAGTATGGAGTAAACAGTCAGAAATGCAACCGATCTATCATAAGCGAGCCTGGCGCCAACTCCCCGCTCTCAGATTTCGAACAATGCTTGATGGAGTGTACAAAATGTATTGCCGTCTTCCAATCTACGAGTCTGCTCACAACAAGATATAAAAGTGTTGATCTCCTGTCGAGACCAATATATACAAGAATATAAAACCCTCCTCACTCTCTCGATCCACATCTAAGCCAGCGCAGTGCAAAGAGCGTTATACGCCTCCTTCGCCTTGAAGCTTCCGTCAAACAGTAACGGGCTCTCGCCCTTCCTCCAGCTATCCGCATCACTAACACCCCAAACTGTGACACCAACACAGTTCTCCTGATCTAAGCACGCGGTGACAGCAGTCTTGTAGTCGCTAGCACTCGCGCCCTTGATATCCAGCTCCGTCATAGCGCACTCCTTCACATCAGCGCACACAAGCTTCAGCGCAGCAGGGACGTCGCTGATCGGCCACGTGCCTCCCAGGTGGGATTGCGAGCCTACACCGTCGATAGGAACGCCGGCAGCAACCCACTTTTTGACAGCGGCAGCGAAACCCTTTGTCTTTGCGTAACTGGGCGAGTCGAGGTTGTAGTCGTTGATGTAAAGTTTGGCGTCTGGGTCAGCGGCGCGGGCGGTGGTAAACGCCAGCTCAACGAACGACTCTCCGAGAACGTTGTAGAAGACTGAGGAGCGGAAGCCGCCGTCTTCAGCGAACATCTAATGTCACGTCAGTGTTTGTTCGTATGTCAAGAGCATGGGGTATTACTGACTTCGTTGATGACATCCCATGCGTACACTTTGCCCTTATAGGCACCCATAAGCTTCTGGATGTGGTTGACCATGACTTCCTGGAGCTTCGTTTTGTCTGTAATCGAGCTCACCCACGTCGGCAACTGGCTGTGCCAAACCGTTGTGTGGCCACGAATCAATTGTTTGTTCTCAACAGCCCAATCAACGAGGAAGTCGGCACCACCGAGCGTGAACTGGCCCTGAGTACCCTCAGTAGCATCCCACTTCATGCTGTTTTCAGGCGTAAGCTGGCCAAAGTTGGCCTTGATGACGGCTGCACTTTGGCCAGTCGAGAGAAGGTTCTTATCTGATGTTGTGCCGAAGTATTTCTTGCCGTGGGCCTTGAAGGCGGCGTCGAGAGAGCATTGCACTCCGTTGGCTCCGTTTCCAGAAGTTGGCTTGGGTGTGGAGGGTGCGGTGGCGGAGGGAATTCCAGCTGCAGTAGAATTTACGGCGACCGGCTCCACAATCGGTGTCGGGTTTGCGATGAGGGTTTCGAGGGTTGTTGGCAGACCAACTGGGACTGTGCCGTTGTCTGGGGTTCCAGGCACGGGCATAGGGGCTGGAGTGGGCTCCACAATAACGCTGGTGGCATTGTCTGATGGAGCTGGAGCACCCGAGGGCTCAGGAACTGTGGGTGCGGATGGAACACCTGGGGCAGGCTGTGGTGCAGGTGCTCCGCCATTTGGGTTGCCTCCGACGCACTGTGAGTACCTCCTGAAATCAGCAATGTCTCCCACACAATTTTCATGGCGACATCCTCACCAGTCGTTGAATTTGGTGCATGTCCACCCCTCTGCACACGCTGTTTCACCCTGGAAGTTCATTCCACCACATTGTCCATACGGCTGAACGGCAGCAAGAACAGCAGTGGATGAGGAGAGGAAAGTAACCGCAAGGTAGATGGAACCGCCGCGGACATGCATGATGGATGTTTAGATGATGTCGGCAGGGAGGATAGATTGGGATATGAAATGAACGTAGAAGCTAGCTTCGGTGTGGTTGAAAACGCGATTGTAGAAAATAAGAAGCACGCTTCTTGAACGAATGAAGAGGTGTGGAAAATGGAAAAGAATGACGGATGAAGTGAAGCCAATCCGAAGGAAAAGAGATGGAATGGCTTATATACGGGTACTTCATGTTTGCATAACATCAGCTAGATCGTATAGTGGGTCACGGAAGGCTGATGGTGAGAGCGTTGTTTCATGCAGCTGCGAAACACTCCTGCAAATCATTGCGGTGATGTAGCGGCCACAAGCTTATCATCCGGTGGAAGAAACAAAACGGCGACGACAAAGAGGAAGCAGGGCGCCAAGATCGCAAACACAGGGAGAAGCATGAGGCATCGATCATGCTAAGCTTATGTGCTTGTTTCAGACGAACCAACAGTGCTGTCATTGTGGTTGTTGGACCCGGATATCAAGATCGCATGAATTATGCACGGCCCGTGCCACTTGAAAATGCGGGTCGAGCGCCACTAATTCGAGTCAGATAGATGAACGATTCAAGCCGCATCTATGTTTGAAACGACAGGTCCACAAGCGTCTGTTTGCCGCGGCTAAACATCAGGCGCTGGTCGTTCGAGCATCTGCCATTGGTTCGCTCACCTAAGTCCTCATGTGAACCGACGCGTACGACGAAAATGACATCAATGGAATACAGAAAGGAGGCTTGTCGCCTCTACGCTAGATTCTGAGAAATCGAATAACTCTCCTACAGTGGTTGAGACTCAACTGGCTGGTGCGAGTGAAGATCTGCCGAAGAAGAGCTGGCCGTTGGATACGCCAGACTGCAGCTTCAGCAGGATCAGATGGACCCATAGTCCCACGTCGTAATGTCACATCCCGCGCTCTTTTGCCTCTCAAAATACACTTCTGATACGAATCGCAATAGTCCATTGGTCCAAGTTTGCAACTGCCACAAAGCCATAATGCTTATGCTACGCCAAGTCGCAAGCTAACAGCACGGCGATGAGCTTCAAGTTCTTCGACCCTTGCAAGTTCCATGACTGCCGGGCCCACATTCTGGAGTCCTTCATAGGTCAAATGAGAGCTGGTGATGTGCTTGACGTAGGACGCGAGGTTGACGCCGGAATATTGTTTCGCGTAGCCATAAGTTGCTACGAAGAGGTCAGCTTGTTATACATTGGTTGTCAATATGGAAATGACTTACGAAGAGAGTGGTTGACGCCTGCAGAGTAGTCACCAACGCTTTCTGGAGTCCATTCACCGATGAAAACACTGCCTGCGTTCTCGACCATATCGACCAATTTTTCGGCGTCCTTGACTTGCAGAATCAAATGCTCTGGAGCATATTGATTGCTGAGACGCATAGCTTCCTCAATCGTCCCCACAGCTAGTGTGAGTGAGTGCTCGATAGCACCGCGCACAATGTCCACACGTGGCAGCGCATTTGCTTGTTTGTGGAGCTCGTCTTCAATAGCCGCTAGCTGCGTTTCATTCAGTCCGACCGCAATCAAGATGACCTGCGAGTCTACGCCGTGCTCAGCTTGGCTGAGAAGGTCTGATGCGACGAAGGCTGGGTTCGATGATGCATCCGCAATGACCAGAACCTCACTCGGCCCTGCCGGCATATCGATGCTCACTCCTGCATTGGTGTCGTTTGATACATGCATCTTAGCTGCAGTGACGAATTGGTTGCCAGGTCCTAGAATCTTGTCGACCTTGGAGACACTCTCTGTGCCATAAGCCATTGCCGCAACAGCTTGTGCGCCACCAGCAAGTACAATCATCTCGGCGCCAACCTTGTGGGCCGCATAGACGACCTCAGGTGTCACCTTGCCGTTGCTTCGAGGTGGAGTAGCAAGGACAATCTTTTTGCAGCCAGCAACCATCGCGGGCACACCGAGCATGAGAGCCGTGGATGGCAAGACGGCAGTACCACCAGGAACGTATAGTCCGACGCGTTCAATTGGCCGAGCGAAACGGGAACAGACAACGCCGGGCATGGTCTCAACCTGAAGTGGCTTGTCCTCCTTCTGCGCGGCATGGAACTTCCTAATGTTCTCAAAGGAGATGTCTATGGCCTTTGCTGTCTCGGGTGCTAATGCCATGAGCTCAGGTGGGAAGGGTGCCCGCAAGACAGGCGACGTTAGCGAGGTTGCCTTCTCAAACTTGTGTGTGTACTCGAGGAGGGCCGCGTCTCCACGCGATTTGACCGCATCGATGATGGGTTTGCAGATGCCAATGATCTTTTCTGTCGACTTTTGAGACGGCCTTTGGAGTGCTGCTGCGATGGTATCCGGGGTTTCTTGCGCCGTGATGTATCGCTTCATGGCAATTCGGCCATCCTTGGTGCCGGCTGGGTCGTCTTTACTCTTGGGTATTGAGGCAGCCTCTTTGAGAGTCTCGTTGCTAACAGCATTGGGTGAACCGTTTGTAGCATCAGCGGCAGCGGCAGCCTGCGCCGCGAATGCAGGTTTGGCGTCTCCTTTCCGCCGCTTGACTTTGATGCTCTTAGCGTCAAGATTGCGCTCTACATCTTCCAGCGAGACACCAGCAGCCACACACTTTGTCAAGGCAAAATAGAAGAGATCTGCGGCCTCGAAAGCGATGTGATCCTTGGTGGTGGCGTCGCATAGTTCGGTGGCTTCCTCGAGAATCTTTGCGCGCAGGAGCTGCGAGTCGTTGAAAAGTCTAGCGGTATATGAACCTTCAGGCGCGGACTCTTTTCGACTCTGCAGCGTCTTCTGCAACTTGGACAGACCGTGATATTCACCGAAGCATGTTGGTGTAGCCAGGTGGCAAAAGCCTCTGCCCTTCTGCCTCACAACAAACTGCAGGCAATCGCTATCGCAGTCCAACGACACGGAGACCAGCTCCTGCACGTCTCCGCTGCTCTCGCCCTTGTACCATAGTCCTCGCTTGCGGCTTTGGTAGACACCTCGTCCTGTGCGCAGGCTTTCCGCTACACTCTCTTCGCTGCTGTACACGAGTCCTAACGCCACTCCTCGCTCATCTGTAACGAGTGTAGTGAACAGGCCGTCGGGTCGATCACTGGTCGCGTTGGCCATGATAAGTTTTGCAACACTTATCAGGCTGGCCTCGTTCTTCGCATCCACGGTGAGGGACTCGGCGGGGATGACGGGGATGGCTGACAGCTTCGCTAGCTTCAAGGCATTCTCTACGGTGGGCGCTGCGAATGACACGAAGACATTGGGGCGGTCCGAGCCGTACTCCTTAAGCCATGCCTCGACAAGCTCGATGTCTTGCACTTGGTGCGCATATACGTCGACTTGGGTGCCTGCAATGGCATCGATGACTTCGTCTTTGCTGTTGCCCGTCCCCGGCAGGCACAGCACAATGCGGTCCTGGTCGATCTTGAGGGCCTTGAGCGCATCGAGCTGTGGGCGCGTCACAAAGACCTTGGCCGCGCCGGCGTCGAGCAGCGAGAGGATGTCGTCGGTCGAGCTCACATGGGCGACGCCGAGGTAGTTTGCGTAACGGCCGACCGATTGCTGGAGATGCGCGAGCGCTTGATCGATGGTGTCGTCGGTAACTTGGGCGTGGACACTGCCAATGAAGGACAATGTCTGCGCCTGGAGCCCTTGCCACGTCGGCGATGGGCTCCCAAGGTCAATTGACGCAAGCAATGAGGGCGCCATGTTTGCACTCAATAACACGCTTCTCGAAGTCAGCTTTGATGTCCAAACGGAGCGAGTCCAGCTGTTTGTTGCGGATGAGTCGTCGCGAGAAAAAGTCTAGACTAGCAGCTCTCACATCATTGCGGGGCCTTTGATAACTTCTGCCCCTCCATGACGCATCCACTCGTCTTACGCCCCGTACAACATCCAAGACAACACACAACACGCTTTCGCATTCGATACATTCGGCCGAGGGGCCCTTGATATTACAGAAGCGCTGGGATCTAGGCACGTACCGCTACTGCCGTCCGAAGTGCCACAACCCTGCAAGGAGAATACAACACGATTTACCCTCAAAGTGACAATCTTGATAGGTACCTCTGTTATGCCTCAGACATATCGGATGACAACTCAGTGTAACCATAATATAATGGGGTCTTCCCGGTAGTGTTGTAGGTTTTCAATGGCTGGTGCGATCTTCACTAAACCCCCTGCTTCGCACGTAGTCTGACTGCTGCCCTATTGGAGCAATCGGCGACCTACCCCACCTGGATGTACACCTGAGTCGTTATCCCTCGGATGCCCCTCTACCTAGTCTCCGCCTAACGCCGCAGCAATGCAGCATTGCAGCCTGTATACATCAAGTAGTTTATATATTGCCGAGTACATCCTAATTTGACGTCTTCTTCCATTGCCTCACTCCATCTTCAAGATTGGCAACCCCTGCTCTAGACATCATGACTTACTCACCACCAAGTTCGGCCAAACCATGGACGCTTAACATTCCTGACCAGGACTTGTCAGAATGGCGTCAGCTCCTTCAGCTCTCCAAGATCGGTCCCACCACATACGAGAACACACAAAAGGAGAACAATTTTGGTGTCACCAAAGAATGGCTGTCCAACGCAAAAGACTACTGGCTCAACACCTACGACTGGCGTGCCGAAGAGAAATACATCAACTCTTTCGATAACTTCCGAATGCAAGTCGATGAGATCGACCTACATTTTGTCGCCCTGTTTTCCGAAAAGAAAGATGCAATCCCCATTGTCTTCATGCACGGTTGGCCAGGCAGTTTCATTGAGTTCCTTCCCATGGTCGACATCATTAGGAAGCAGTATGAGAAGAAGAACCTTCCCTACCACATCATTGTTCCTTCACTCCCAGGCTACACCCTCAGTGCCGGCCTGCCTACAGACAAGAATTGGACCATGGAAGAAAGCGCCAAGATTATTCACAAGAGCCTTCGCAACCTCGGCTTCGAGCAGTATCTAGCCCAAGGCGGTGACGTAGGTCAGTGACTGATGCACGAGCTGCACATCTGAGACTTTGCTGACTTCCTACACCCTGGTCTGCAGGGAGCTTTGAGGCAAGGATTTTGGCACATGATTATGAAGAATGTGTTGGTATTCACTGTGAGTTGCAGTCCGCAATCATCGAATCCTCGAGATTTGTGTCTGATGACTTGGGTACAGTGAATATGTTCAGCACCCGCGAAAAGCCAGACGACGACAAACTCACAGACTTTGAGAAACAAGCCTTGCAAAAAGTGGTCAAATGGCGCGAATCTGGCGCTGCATATGGTGCCGAACACGGTAGTCGTCCCAGCACGATCGGCCACGTACTTTCCTCAAGTCCTCTAGCATTGCTCGCATGGTAAGCATTCATCTACAACATTCGTGTCCAACCTCTGCCTCGAAAGCAGAAAACAGACTGACACGTTCAAGGATCGGCGAGAAATTCATCGAATGGACAGACGAGACCCCCTCCTTGAATGCCATCCTAACCAACATCTCCCTCTACTGGTTCACCCAAGGCTTCCCCCGCTCCATCTATCCCTACCGCCAACTCAACACCGCCTCCGCCGTCTTCGCCACCGTCTCCAAGCCCTTGGGTGTATCTTGGTTCCCGCACGAGATCTTTCCTGCGATTGAACATGCGATACGTAAGAGTAATAACCTCGTGTTTTATAAGAAACATGAGCGCGGCGGACATTTTGCGGCGTTGGAGAAACCGGAGGAATTGTGGAAGGACGTAGAGGAATTTGTTGGAGTGGTTTGGGAGAAGAAGGTATGAGATAGATGTGATTGCGGATCGGAGATGTACGGGAGGGGTCCGGCTGACTTGGGTTAGGGTACCAGTTCGAGGCTGTAGGGTTGGAGAGGAGACAGTCTGGGTGATGAGCGTGCAGTCCACAGCACAACAAATGCTAGGAGTTTCGAGTTGTAAACCAAAAGGTCGGTAGTACCTTGTCAGCTTATAACAATAATATTGTGTCCCTGCAGTGCGCTGTTGGACTTCTGGGTGGTGTTGCAAATATAAGTTAACAGTCAGTGCGGTGCATCGCCAAAAACAAGCTCCTTCGTAGAATAGTTATCTGTCATGAGGGGCGTTGTCTGGAGGAGTCAATGCGGTGGATAGGCAGTTGCAGAAGTATATAAATTGAATATACAAAACCGACATCATATGCACAGCTCAACATGACACAATGAAACATATACAAAACAAAGGTGGTGGTATCCTGAACGCGCGACAACATATACAAAACAACAACAACGCCTCCTCTTCAATTCTCTCCCATATCCCTGAGCGGCACATACCCAGCCTCTTCCTTGTTCCTCTTCCTCGCTTCCCACGCATCCTTGACCCAGTCGATAACACTACCAAGCAGTCCCTTCTTTTGTATATTCTCCATCTGCAGATCCTTCTCGCTGATATCCGCACCTGGATCCAACACACTGACCTTCATCCAGCTAGGACGATGCCACAACTTAAGGAGAAGCGAGCTCGTCACGACAGATACAGATGAAGATGCCATCGCAGCGCCGGCAGCCATGGGGTGGAGTGAGAGACCCCACGGGAGAAAGAAGCCCATTGCGAATGGCAAGCCGACAAAGTTGTACATACATGCCCAGGCGAGATTGAGCTTGATTCGGAAGAAGATTGCTCTGCTCAAGACTAGTGAGGCAGGAATGGCAAGCAGATCGGTGTTGGACATGAGCACAATGGAAGCGGCTTCCATCGCAACGTCTGTACCTGTGGATAGTGCAATACCAACATCAGCAGAAGCCAGAGCGGGAGAGTCATTAATGCCATCGCCGACCATGCCGATGACTTGGCCACGAGATTGTAGATCAGCCACAATGGCTTTCTTGTCCGATGGAGTGGCAGATGCGTGGACATCAGCAGAGTCGATACCAACCGCTGCAGCGACGACGAGGGCAGAGGCTGAAGTGTCTCCAGTAACGATCGATGCGGTGATACCGAGACGACGCAGAGCGAGCACAGCAGCACGAGCGGACGGCTTGATCGTGTCTGACAAGCTCAATGTACCTGTGTAGGTCTTGCCAATAGCAGTGTGAATCGTGGTAATGCCAGCCGAGCGCGCTTGTCCCCTCGGGTTGGCGTTCGCAGCCGGAGTAAGAGGCTCGTCAATAAAGTCTGGTACATCAACTCCTTCAGTCGTAAGAAAAGCCGCGTTGCCAATAAGAACCCTATAGCGCGTGCGCTCGCGAGAGATAGCAGCTTCTACGTTGGCGCTGATTCCTTTACCAACTACAGCTTCGAAATCTCCTACTGCTCCATCGAGGACACCGTCCGGACCTAGACGAAGTTGTTCCTTCGCTGAACCGACTATGGCCTTCGCAATGGGGTGTTCAGAGCCCATCTCAGCGAGGCCAATGAGCGTCCACCAGAGGTTCTTCTTTTGCGGACTTGCCCACTCCCCTTGGATGTCGGCCTTGCTCACACTCATCTTGCCGACAGTGAGAGTACCAGTCTTGTCGAAAACGACATGGTTGACCTTGGTGGCGGTTTCCAATGCGGCACCACCCTTGACGAGAATACCATTCTCTGCACCAACACCAGTGCCAACCATGACTGCGGTAGGAGTAGCGAGACCGAGAGCGCATGGACATGCAAAAACAATGACAGCAATGCATAGCTTCAAGCAGACCATGAATTTACCACCACTGGCGTGATCCATGAAAACTTTTGGTGGGTACGGGAGCACATGGCTCAGGACCATCCAGGCCACAAAGGTGGCGAGGCCAAGCGTGACGATAATAGGGATGAAGTACCCGGCGACAGTGTCTGCAAGGCGTTGTATCGGAGCGCGGCTGGTCTGCGCTTCCTGCACGAGGCGAACGATTTGGCTAAGCTGAGTGTCACGGCCAGCCCGAGTAACAACAAATTCCAAACGACCTGCACCATTCACGGTACCAGCCACGAGAAGAGCGCCTTTCTTTTTGAGAATTGGCATAGCTTCACCAGTAACCATACTCTCATCGATGTAGGACTCCCCACGCGTCACGGTACCATCGGCAGGAATCTTGTCACCAGGACGAAGGATGACAACATCACCGAGTTCGATCAACTCGGTAGGAATGACGCGTTCTTCGGCAGCGTTTCCATCAACAGAGGCCCGATCGTTCTTCTCGTCTAGGTCCCAGCCTTCAGCAGCTTTGGCTGCGGCGATGGGATCCGCGTAGATCGTCGCCATTGATGGAGCCAGGGACATCAGCCGTGAGAGCGCTTTTGAAGTCTGCCCCTTTGCTGAATTCTCGAGGTAACGGCCCAAGCTGATAAAGGTGAAGAGCATAGTGCTGGTGTCGAAAAGGGTGGTGGGCTTGGTGTGTGGTGCACTGAACAATGAGACCAGCATCGAGGCAATACTGAAGAAGAAGGCAGCAGAGGTACCGAGAACAACCAATACATCCATAGTGGGCGCACCATGGCTGAGAGACTTGTATGCAGAGATATAGAATCTCTTTCCGATGCCGAACTGAACAGGGATGGTCAAGACTAGACATACGATGTCACCCAGATACAGACCGGGTATGATGCGAATTCCACCATAGTTGAGGAATGGGAGGAACATGGGGAAGATCATGCTCGTGAGGAAGACCGGGACCGCGAACGAGGCCGAAAAGATGACAGCACGTCTCCACTCTTGAATTTCCTTGGTCTTCGCGAGTGATTCGAGCTGTGCATTGTTGTCGTCAAGATCAGCCACCAACGCATTATAGCCTGCCGCCTCGATTGCTTCTACTGTTGCTCGAAGGCCAATGATCTGAGGATTGCGTTGTATGGTGGCTCTTGAGGTGCTGAAATTTACGGTCGCGGATGTGATGCCAGGGTGTTTATTGAGTATCGCTGCCAAGTCTTCCGCTGCGTTGGCATTGGGCATTCCAAATACTTTCAGATGAATCGGTCCATTGTTCGACGTAGCGTGCTGCACGCTGCCATCCACCGAAGAAAGCACCTTAGCGTCAAAGCCCCGGTCTTCAATGATTTCTACGATTTGGTCCGCTGAGAGCTTCGCAGGATCATGCACAAGTACAGCGCGATTTGCAAGCAAGCTGATGTTGAACTGATACACTCCCTCGACGTCTTTGAATCCACTCTCAACAGCGGAGGTACATGCTCCACATGTCATGCCCTCCACGGACACGGTGGTCGTCAACGTCTTTTGTTTCCTGCTGTTCTTGCTCTTCTTTGGCGCTGGTGTCGCCGCCACGGTGTCCAGGACCTCTGCATCAAAGCCCACGTCTTCTATTGTCTCGGCAAGTTTCTCCGGTGGCAGCATTGTAGTGTCATGCTCTATCACGGCGCGCTCTGAGAGCAGGGAAATGCTGAACGACTTGATGCCTGCCACATCTTTGAAGGCGCCCTCGACAGCTGAGGTACATGCGCCGCAGGTCATGCCTCCTACGGAGAGGGTCGTGGTCGCAACATTCGGGGCTGGTGTGTCGTCGTCGTCTTCTGAGTCGCTTAAGAAGTGGTCATCTGTGCTTTGCGACACGGGTAGGTCCGTCGATAGAACCTCTGCGTCAAAACCCCTGTCCTCGATGATCTCTTTGATCTGTTCCACCGATATTGTCTCTGGATCATGTTGCACGACTGCGCGTTCCATGACCAGACTTATAGATACATGTCCCACTCCCTCCACGCCCTGGAAACCGGACTCAATGGCTGAGGTGCATGCGCCGCATGTCATGCCCTCTATTTTGAGGGTTGTGGTGGCCATGTGCGCCGTTGCAGCGCTCGCCGGCGGAGCCATGGTGTGTGCAAGTTTTATGTCGAAGGCGATGCGCGGGTAAAGGGCCTGTCTTGCAGATGCTCGAATATGTCAGCACACACAGGTGCAACTCTTATCGAGACGGGGGGCGGTCGGCGAGTGGAGCGATACGAGGGCTACGGCGACATGCAGACTTTAGGCCAGACAGAGGTGCGGACGAGGCGAACGAGGGACAAGCAGTAGGATGCGCGAAATATGGAAGGCCAGCTTCCGGTAGTTGCCAGATGGCGAAGATTAATACTTCCGGAGTGTATGAACGGAGGATGCTGCAGCCACACTCTAGTCGGCACCGAAATGAAAGATGCCGGTCCTGCGGGCACCAAGTGGGACTAACAGCTGCCGTAAGCTGATGATACGCTGCTATTAATGACCACTGAACAACGCCACACAAGCACAAGCGGACGCCGGAGGGGACGCGGAAGAGTCGATGTTGGAGATGGTCGGCGCAAGAGGTAGAAAAGAAGGCGAGCAGCTTATTAGGTGTTGAATTGTGATGGAGTTGCTGGTGCGGGCGGCTCGGCATGAAACCTCGACAAAGTGTTTTGGCTGGGCAAGTCTGAAACAGGAAGCTACGATGGCACGCGCGGATGAGACAAGGACAGCCGCAGCAGTTTGGTGACGGTATCGTAGCGTGGCCTGGGTCTGGTAATCTGTCAGGCACTCGAGCCACAGTAAACACAGACAGGTACCTGGGCTTTGCTCGACACAGCCGCCCGTATTGCTCTGGGTGCTGACAAACTACATTTGAACACAGACGTGACACGAAGCAGCAGTGCGTGATGCCGGTGTCTTCACAACGTGCACATGCACATGGTTTGTGAGTATTGCGATATGGCAGATCAGTATTGCGTGCTAAACGTTTGTTTTCGTAACTCTCGCTACACGGATATGCCTCCGCGCAAGCTGAACGCGTGCCGTTCACCGCTTGCTCAGTGAAAGTGAAGGTGTAGCTGATGCTGCGGACAGCGATGGGCTGAATGAGGCGTAGGGGACGGTCAGCGGGTCCATCGGATCCTGGTCTTGTCAGTTGTGGCGCGGGGCTCCCGCTGGTGGGGCAGGCGCGACCACGCCGCCAAGCTCACATAGCTGCCTGCTCACCACTTTCACGACAGCACCACACGAAACATCACGTCAATTGAGAGCGCCGACGCTACTCACATACCATTACACAAACTTCTAACATACGTCCACGCCCGCCATGGAGCAGACCAAGGCGCTCAACGCCCTCGAGCCATTTCTCGCCCTGAGCAAGTCGGCCACCTCGCCGCGAGCAGCTTCGGACTTGATCTCGCAAGCCACCAGCGCACCCAACACATACGTCTTCGCCGAGCTGCTGCAGACGCCAAACATTCAGAACCTGCGGACTTCAGAAGAGTATGCGTCGAGCCTCGCATTGCTAGAGGTCTTCGCCTGGGGCACATGGGCAGACTACAAGGGTACGTCGAGCATAGCACCTGCAGAACAGCCTAGGGGTCGACAAGTCCGCAGATACGGCGATTCTGACAATTCCCAGCGCAGCCAAACCTCCCAAAGCTATCCGCACAACAGCATCAGAAGCTCCTGCTACTGTCCCTGCTGCCACTGTCAAGCTCTCACGCAACCCTGACCTACAAACACCTGCTCGCCGCGCTCGATCTGCCCACCGTACGAGCTCTCGAAGAGCTGATAACCACTGCCATCTACTCCGGCCTCATCACCGCCACGCTTGACCCTGCACACTCCCTCATCTCCGTCACATCGGTTGCCCCACTCCGCGACCTCGCGCCGGGTTCCCTGCCCGCAATGCAGTTGACACTACAAGCATGGTCACAGCGTTGCGACTCCGCTCTTGCGGACCTCGAGGCACAGGTTGAGAAAGTCAAGCAAGAAGCTGTCGACAGGGAAAAGGTGCGTCGGAAGAAGGAGCGCGCGCTCGAGGCCGTCATGCAGGCTAGCGACGAGAAAGCAACCGGAAAGCGGGGCTTGACCGGCCTCGGCGGGGACGATGCCATGGACATCGATGACGAGGGAGGAAGCAGCCGGACCACACGTGGCAGCAAGAGAGGTCCCTCCAACTTTGGTTTCAGCGGCATTGGTAGACGGTTGGGATAGGGTTCCGGCGAAGCCCTAACAATCAGGGCTCAAGATCACGAGGTTGAATCTTACAATGCTGCCATAGAAGGCATCATGCGCAGCGTCGGAAGAACATAAACCGGCGAATTGATACCCGACGAGGAGCATACAAATGCTCGCATAGAACAGCAGCGCCTGCAGTAATTTGGTCAAGTACATCACGCACACGCTGTGCTCCAGGCATCAGACGACAAAGCTGCCATTCACATGCTCAGGCAGAGGAGAGCAGCTGCAAGGCACGATTCCAGCCAAGACTGGCACACCAATACATCCGATAATCATATCTTCCGAACTAATGGCCATATGCTAGTGCTAAAATGAATCTTGATGCTCGCTGAAATCCAAGGCACAGCTGATCTATAGCAGTCCGAATCCATTACCCAAACCTCATCCCAGCGAAAGTTGGGTATCTCGCTCCAAACGCCATGTCTTCAGAAACGCCATGCATGTATGCGGAATTCACAGATGAACAAATAGAGAATCAAAGAACAGAGCAACCGCCTCTGCCTCTGCGGCTATCGCCTCCTAGGCCGGCGCAGCAGGCGGCTCGAAAGCTTGCGGTGGCTCTGCGCCCGTGGGGACCTGGCTCACCTGAGCGAAGTGGCCAGCGACAGTGCGCAGCACCTCGCGCGTCAGGTCGTTGTTCAACTCTCCTCGCTCTTGTGCTTCTTTGAGGTATTGTTCCCATTCCGGATCCATGGGTACATTTGCGCCCTGCTCGCGCAGCGCGGCAGCTTGCAGGAGGCGCGCATTGAGCGAAAATCCTACCGAGGCATCCAGCTCAGCTTCCTCGTCGCTCTCATCGTCCTCGTCGTCGTCGTCCTGCATTTGCGTGTCGACATCGGGCCGCTGTTGCCTTGTGTCGGGCGCAGTAGGCACCTGCTCGATCTCGACTTCGATATCGGTCTTGACGTTGATTCGCGACCGTGGGAATTTCCTTCGATCAACCCACGCGCCGATTTCGGAGCCCGTCGTGTCTACGACCTTGACGCCCTCGTCGCGCTCATACCGCTCGCGCGCCCAAAGCGTGCCTTCCCATCTGCAGAAGCCTTGTATTTCAGCTTCGGTGAGGCCTAGGCGGTCGAAAGCCTCGAACAGCCGGCGGTGGTGGGGAAAGCGGCCGAGGCGCTTGCGGTGTGGTGCGGAGGCGTAGTTGAGCCCGGGATATCGTGCTTCAATGGTGTCGAGCGAGCCGTAGAAGTTTGCCGTTTCGATGCGTACTTCGCCGACGAGGTTTTTGGAGAGATGCGCGGAGAAGGAGGGAGGGTCGGTGGGCGCGGGCTGCGGGAACAGCGTGTTGTAGACGAGCACCGAGATTGGGTTCTTGCGATGCATCGTTGGTGAATGTGGGTGAGGTGTGTGTGGTGTCTTGTAGTGTCTTGCAAAGTTTGAGCCGGGACAATCAGGAGCCAGGTGGGCGGGACTTTTGTGTGTCCGGTTTCCCCTTCTGCTCTGTGCTGCTGCTGACTGCCGTGCGTGACCGCTGTGCTGCCTCGAGGTGCACTTCGCCGCCTGTTGGGCGCGGACTAGTAAAGACACGCGTGAGGTGCCGCGGGCGCGCGAGATGGTCACACAAGCTCGTCAGACTTCAACGAAGCGTGCTTGCTGGTGATGAAAGCAGGAGCCGCGAGGGGAAAAGGGCTGCCTTGGCGGCCTGGATGCACGGGAGAGCTGCAACCTATGCTGGAAGACAGTGCAGATCGCTAGCAACCCTGGTCGTCGCGGGAAATTGCTCTGATGCTCGAGGCTCGCTGGGGGGGCGGCGGCGTTGTGACGAGAATGCGGGCCACGGATCGCACAAAGCTGCAGTCTTCCGCACTGGGGGGATCAGGAGGAAATAGAGCAGCAACAATGAAGGCCTCGAGAGGACGGGCAAAGAGGAGCCCAACGACACTTAATGCTCAAAGAAGGGCCAGCCCCAGCGCTCACCGCCAAAAAGTATGGCTGACTAGGCTTTAGTATGGTATGCATCGCGCTCCCCAAAATGCCACTGCCTCTACGCCGAGCAGGGACCGGACCCTGACAGCATTCGACACCCAGTCCTCCGCTCTCTTCCCAGCCTGCAGCGTTTCTGCGGTTCCCAAAATCCGCTGGCTGCGTTGTCAACCACGGATGCGCTGTGACGATGCGCAGAGTAAGGGCGTTGGACCCAATGGCGGCGACAGAGCCCGAGTCGCCCTCGGCCAGCGACATGGTATGGTGTGCTGCAATGCTCCAGCACCACGGGTCATGCACGGCATTCTCGCGGCCACGGGACACGACTGGCCCACGACATGCATGCCAAGCATGCTGTACCCATCAGCCAGAGCGCCTTTGCCGGCCGTGACTAATTCCTGTAACCTCGTTTTGGTCCGACGCGAATCTGAGTGTGGGATTGCAGCTTTTGCTATTCATCGATGAATCCATGGGCTTCGGGTGAAGCGCACGTGTAGCGCCTAAGATCGTCCCGCGCCGTCGATGGATATTCTCCGCCTGCAGATGACAGAACGGTTTGTCTACCTCTCGCCATAGCAAGTATTAATGCAGGCCGGTACATGCGACGGAAAGTGATCAGGGCCTTGATGACTTGTAACTGACAACCCGCGGTACGGCAAAGATGATGTCGTGTTCTCGAGTCCACACCGGCTCTCGTTTGATCACATGCTCGCCTTGACGCTCCCGTCTTGGAAGTGTCAGGACAAGGCACGTTGCACGGCCACGACCATCATTCGCAACGAGCCAGCGGACAGTAGTTTGATCATGTCCAAAGAGCAAGAGGTGAGGTCAGAGTGTGTTGCGCCATACGAGCTTACTCGCAAGATGGACCGGATTGTCGCACATTTATTGGCCCACGCCGAATATCACGAGTACTCTGCACTACCACTCGCAAACCAGCCATCGTCATCGTAAACGGGCTGATGGACGCCTGTCAAATATTCTGTCAAAGTGATAGTAGTAGCCCCGAGTGTACAAATATAGACTTGACTCCTTTATCCGGTATATAATGAGCTCAGGGTCGTCCTTGATCCTCACAAGGTATACCGTGTACAAACTTCAGCCACAGCCTCGCCTATCCTATCTAAACGTCAGGAGATTTTATCAGCAACATGAAATCGATCTTCGCCGCAGCCTTGACGCTTCTGGTCTCCTCGGCCAGTGCGAGCGTTGTCTTCACACTTTCAACCGAGCTGAATGGACAAGGAGTTCGCAAGTCGTGGGTGGTGGATCGATGGAAGTGCCACGACCTTTCCGAGGATGGGATAGACAACCAAGCAAGTTGGGCCTTTGTGGATGCGGGATTGGCGAATGGTTGCCAGCTCTATGAGTGAGAGTGAGATATTCGAAGGGATAATGCTTGTTACTAATTGTTCATAGTGAGGCGGGATGCAAGGGCGACTCTGTCTTCATCGAGAAGAACAACTCGAACATTCTCGGACCCGGGCCAGTCAATCTGACTGATGTAAATTTCGATAAACGGGCCTCCTCGTTCACTTGTCTTTAGCAGTATTCACATTTGGGAGTCATTGGTGAAACACAGGGAATCAAGATGCGTTAATCAGCAACAAACGGTAGACTATCGTGTATCAACTTTTCGGTTGTTTGCAGATTGGAGAACATGACAGGGTGATCACAGATGAAGCTCATTATACCACAATCGTTCGGTCCATTGTCGCCCTCAACACCATGAAGCACCTCGGTGCATCCTTGGGCTTGATGTGGCGGGTAATTCAATAGATGGTGCTGTCCATTATAGTACCACGTGCGCCGCTGGGTGGGTGGAGTGCAGTCATATGAAACACAATGTAAACTGGCGGTCGACTTTACAGTTGGAGTGGCTCGCGCGTCGTGGTTTCCCCGGCCTGCGCCACTCATACCTCTGTGCATGTGTTGCGCGGTGACCTCACCACAACACAACTACACAATGCCGCCTTGAGCCAGCACAGCTCGGCGTCTACCCTATCATGGATGCGCCTTCAGAACAGCTCACTCTCGAGATACGCGACGCCGTTGTCAAGGCGCTTGCGACGCGCCGTCCCATCTTGCACCACCTCAACGCCGACACGAGCTGGCTGCTGCAAATCCCCAGACCGGCCAATGCTGTCAAGTATGGCAGTCGCATATACTTCAACATCCTGATCGACCCCTGGTTCGTCGGCGGCCAGTCCGATGTCGCCAAGTGGTTTTCGCAGCAGTTCCACGCCATCGAGAGCGCGGTCAAAAGCGTTGCAGAGGTCGACGAGCTGGCGCGACAGGTCGAGATTCTCGCTGGCGGCGTGAGCGCCGGCCGAAGAGGGAGGACCAAGGTTGCAGAGCCCCCAGACGCCGAGACGTATGTCGACGCCGTCGCCATCAGCCACGAGTTCACCGACCACTGTCACAAGGAGACGTTGCTCGAGGTGCACCGCGATGTGCCCGTCTTCGCAACCCAAGAGGCCGCCGCTCTCATCTCTGGCTGGAAACACTTCAGGACCGTTGTCACAACACCCACCTTCAAGGACGACGCCGACTGGCACGACTACTCGCTCGCGCCGCTGCCGTCGTGGCTATGCATCTCGCGCCTTACAGCTTCCAAGGACGCGCTCTACTACCACTCCGCCCTCCTCATCACCTTCGCAACGCACCCGTTTCTGTCGAATGCCACACCCAAGAAGCGCTCTTCTCTCTCCATCAACGGCGACGGCGCTGAAGACTTCTCGGCTGCTGCACAATCAGAGGCAGCCGAGTGTGTAATATACACGCCCCATGGCATACCCCACACAGCACTTACACCTATTGCGACGGCAGATCCCCCACTACATACATTGGCCTTTCTACACGGCTTGCACGACGTCTCAATCTCGGCGGCACAACAACTAAACCTCGGTGCCAAGAACGGACTACTCGCGCAAAGAATACTCAAGGCGAAATACTGGGTTGCCACACACGACGAAGTCAAGAAAGGAGGAGGCTTCATCTCGTGGTGGCTGCGACGCAAGGCGTGGACACTGGAGGATGCATTGAAGGAAGCCAGAGCGGAGATGAATGGCCAAGACACTTCCATGCACGGCTACAGCGACGAGTTCGAGGATGTGAGATTTCAAGACATGACCAACGGCGAGAGCAGGGTTTTGGAGTGAGATTATTGGTGAATGTTGAGTCAGAACGCCGTGCGCCATATACCCATGCTTCTTTCTTGCCAACACGTTAATATCAGTATCGCCTAGAATTGAACATCTTCTCTTCATCATGCAACATACTTTCCATAAACCATATAGCCTCCTTCTCTCCACTCTCCACCCAAGAAGATCGGCTCGGGCTCGTCCTTGAAGCCCACTTTGTCAAATCCCAGCTTCTTGAGCACCGCCTGACTTCCCGGATTGCCCTCGTCAACGCACCCTTCAAGCCAAAACACCTTACCCGCCTCTCTCTCCTTCGCAACAGCTGTCGCGTATTCATCCAACAGCGCCTTATTTGCCTCCGTCGCATACCCCTTTCCCCACGCCCTTTTGAACATTGCATAGCCCAACACCCTCAAATCAACCTCCCCTTGGTCCTCCTCTGACCGTCCAGGCGGTGGTAAGGTAGGCCCAGCCAATTGTCGCCTCAAGCTGACGCTTCCCACGTGTACGCCCGGGTCTTGTTCCGTCCCAGCAGTCCCTTCCTGCTTTTCAAATACAGAGTAAAATAGATTGTCGTATTTTGTGCGGTGTTCAATCATCCAGTCTCGACTTTCTTCGAGCGTCTTGCACGGTCCGTGTAGAGACCAGATGGTTATGTCGGTGTCGCTCCAGTTTTCGTGAAACCATTGGACGTGTTGTGATCCGATGCTTGTATCGGTCAGCTGAATAAGGGTGAGGCGAGGACTTTGAATTATGGATTGCATTGTGATTGTTTAGCGATGGTGATGTCCTGATCAAAGACGCAGGGTTGGGATGTGTCGGCTTGGATGCCTGAAGTATGATGTACTGCTTACGGACCAATTTATAGTCGTGATTACGGCAGGTTAACGTTATGACTAGCGTTGAGTCAAGACGAGAAAAGCATTTTCAGAACGAGCTTCGCCAATGACCTCTGTACCAAAAATCAAATATTGTGACTCACAATTCAAAGCACAGTGCAGCCTTTCCTTGTTGGTGGCATACTCTCGGTTGCAGGGGCTTTTCTACTATTTCGAGATGAGGGATGTGTCAGATGCAATGTGATTCGTCACCATTTGTGTTGTCCCGCATCCGGACCTTCGCATTCGATGCGGCATGACCGTCAGGTCTCTCTGGCACGCCATTCCTTTTCTCACAAAAAGAGAAAATTCCAGCGGCTTATCCTGTCATCAGAGCTTGAGCCTCTGGTGGGATTGAGACGAACTACATAGCCCTTGGCCAGATGCATAATATTCGCCCTCTGATTCAAGCATGAGCTTGTCAGAGTAGCAGGCTGATATACAACAGCGGAACTGTCTACTGTGCTATGAATGGCATGGAAATGTTAACAATTCAAGCTACAGTCTCAGCCATTAAGTCCGCCGGCCACCGCGGCTGATCCACGCCATTTCCACGCGTCCCAACATTATACCTCAGTTCAACCTTGCCAGACGGATATCGCACAATGGGCTTGACGACCCTAATGTTCTTACCAATAGCACCTGAGTGTCGAAGCTCGAAGAAGTCGGGACGAAACAGAACGCTGCCAGCATTCGCTTGTAGCATCTGCAAGAACCTGGGTAAAGTGTAGGCCATATTGTGGTGGTGGCGAAAGACTTGACGCCCATTGCGCGTCCATACGTCCTGCCAGACCTGTTCAGGATACACACCAACGCTGTTTACGAGCCATTGGGAGTAGTAATTGAGCGCAACCTTACATAGTAAGCCTTCATGCAGTCTGTACGGGGGCGGTATCAACTCACATCCACTTTATACGAACCGCCTTGCGCGCCCCTGCGAAGTATAGCATTCAGAACAGCGATTACACCGGAGGTTCCGGTGCAAAAGTCGCTGTTTGGGAAGACGGGGGTCACAGGCTCATCGACGCCCATGGCTCGACCGAACTCCATGGAGACGCCACAACATGCATCCGATACCTGTTGCCAGCCACTGCGATGTGCCCACGGTCCGTGCCAGCCATAGCAATTCTCCCGAACAACAATGAGTCCTCGCTCGCGGTCCTTGGTCAACTGCAGTAGGTCGTCCATACCGAATCCATATTTGTTCAACACGTCTGGACGATAGCCCTGCACCACGACGTCTGCATCGCGCACCAATTCACGAAGTTTGGCTCTATCGTCCTCATTCCTGAAGTCGAGATGCGAGTTCCATTTACCCCAATTGAGATCCAAGTGCAGTGTAGACATGTCAGTGATCTTGTCCGACGTCACTCTCATCACCGAAGCACCCAACTCAGCAAGTCCGCGTGTCATTGCAGGTGCTGCAATAATGCGAGTCAAATCCAGTACCTTCAAGCCCGCAAGCGGTCTTTGGGCAGATGTTTGAGGACTACTAGGCCACCAGCATGCTGGTTGCGACTTGTTCTCAATGTCCTGGATCTCGTACAGGCCGACATGCGCGTTGGCCTTACCATGCTCACTCGCCTTGAACTCGTTTGTGGTCCAGCAAATGGTTCCTGCTTGCTTATAGACATCCGAAGCGAGCCGTTGCATATCATCTGAATCGACCTGCGCCATCTTCTCTTCGTACACGGCATAGGCTTCCTCTGGTGAAGCAACATCTTTGTAGTGCGGCACACCTACGCTGTCCTGCGTAGGCTCGGGGTTCAATGAGCCATGAATATGGAAATATCGGCCATCCTTACAACGGTAGATGTTGGTTGCTGCAATCCGGTATATACTACTGGCGTGATTGTGTAAGTCACAGTCCTTGAAGTACTTTTCGTATGCTGCTTTGCCCGTTGGCGTCCTCGTCGATGTAACGTCGATAGCCTCGCCTTCTGGGTCGATAGTATTGAGTAAAATGGACATGAAGAACAGCTGCGCATGGTCGCTAGTTGTTGCGGTGAGTAAGCTACATAAAAATACATTCGATTGGGAAACGTCACTCACGTATCGATAACAGCGTCTTGAGGCTCGATCCCGTACTTCTCCTTCAGCAGCACGTTCACAATCGCAGCCTCGAGGCCCTTTAGAGCTGAGATGCTTTCCGCGAATCGCCAGTTGATGGGGATACAGGGCTGGTCCGAACCCTGGAACCGTATCGCCTTCGCGGCTTCCTCGATCCCTTCCGGAAGCGTGGAGGCGGTTAGAGGGTTCTCCAATATACCTTTTTGAAGCACTTTCTGTGCCTCTGTTGGTATCGAGTATCCTTTGTGATCCCCAACTGGGCCATGTGGAAGACCATTGGTATCGTTGAAGGGCATGATTCACTTTCTGCTGATGTAGATTCTTGGAGAGCTCAAAGCCTCATCTGAAGTACTGCGTTGAGTAGCAAACTGCTTCATAACCACTACCCCGGCTATCGGTTACTTGAGCGAGCACAAACTGCATCACCTGCTCGACGGTCCCACATTTGTGCACCAGCCCTCGGTTGAGTCGCGATGGTCGACTTTCCGCCTTCGGCGAATCATGTTCCGGCAGGCCCCCGCGTTTGGAACAGGACGACGAACACTTGAATTTCGCCATACCTATATGATCAATGATCGTTTCGCTTTCTTTGCATGTGTTCAGAAGACTTTGTACGTCGTTTACACATTGGGAATACAATCCAAGGTGTCGGCTTGGCACAATCGTTCTGAATTTCTGTACCAGCGTTCGGCCTCGGCTCCTCGTCGAGTGTACTTGCTTTATATCGCGCGACCTCTTTCAATCATTCAATCAGGCTCTGCAGGATAGCTTCAAATAGATAAAGCTTTCTATTTGGTGAGGAAATTCAATGACGAATACCAATTACAGCACCCGATGGACGCAACAACGCGGCTCTCGACCTGTGCGAGTTGCCAATTGCTCCGGATACAAAGGTCTTCCCGTCCTATCTCATGACGCGGCATCAAACTGACTTCATGACTCAGCTGATCCAGGATATCACATGCGCTACCAGGCTGAGCTTGGAGACACCGATTTCATCACTGGGGATTATCTTGCGGAGGTAAACATCGCAGAAAATGCACAAGCGCATGCTGAAGGCAAGCATCCCGGGTGGGAACAAACGGCTTGGGATGGCATTGAGCAGACGATTGATCTGTTGAATGAGAAGAGAATCAAGGTCATCATCAACGGCGGTGCACACAATCCGAGAGGACTTGCGGAGAAAGTACAAGAGTTGGTAAGTATTCTTGCCGTCCACTTGCCGTCTATCGCACTTCTATTGTAGTAGCCCATTGCATTTGCAGTATCCATGGATCTCCTATTCTTCGTCCACTGCTCTGCTCTGTACAGTTTCTCGCCACAGTTCACCACAAAGTCAAACGAACATCACTGCAGCTCGTGTCCTGACTGACCATACGACCAGGTAGCAAACAAAAGTTACGACCTCAAAGTTGCATTTGTGCTCGGCGACAATTTATTCGAGGAGATGAAAAACATTCAGAAGAACGGATTGCCGCCGCACCTTGATTCAGAGAACAGCGACGTAACCATGGCTGAGCACACTCTGGATCTGGTCGAAAAGGGCGACAAACCCATAGTCAGCGCGAATGTTTATCTCGGTGCTCGAGAGATCTTCAAAGGTCTAGAGGAAGGTGCAGACATCATCATCGCAGGCAGAGTGGCAGATGCAAGCCCAGTAAGTGATTTTGCATGACATGGGTCTTGTGGCTGTGGCTCATACATGATGCAGGTCATTGGTGCAGCCTGGTACTGGCACTCGTGGCGAGATACCGACTATGATGAATTAGCTGGTGCACTCATCGCGGGCCATCTCATTGAGTGTAGCGGCTATGTGACCGGATCAAACTTTGCCGGGTTTTACGAGTATCCGTTGGAAGACTTGTACGACATCACCTTTGGTATTGCTGAGATTGAAAAGGACGGAACATGCGTCATTACGAAACACGATGCAAAGAACGGGTTCGTCAATGAAGACACCGTCAAATGTCAGTTCTTGTATGAACTTCAAGGAAATGTATACCTCAATAGCGATGTGAAGGCTATCCTCGACGAAGTGCAAGTCCGGCAAGAGTCGAAAAATCGGTAAGCATCTTCAAACAGAGTTCACAATTGCTCTTTGTGCTCATTGAGTTCAGTGTCTGCGTACGGGGCATCAAAGGTGCGCCACCGCCACCGACGACGAAACTAGCCATATTCTACCGTGCAGGTTATCAGTCTGAAATTGTTGTCAATGCAACAGGATACGGCACATCCGAGAAGTTTGAGCTGTGGGAACGCATGATACGATTTGGCCTCGAGAAACTTGGGTTACATGACAAATTCGATGTGCTCGAATTCCAGCGCCTTGGAATACCAGAAGAGAATCCCCGCAGCCAACTACGCAGCACTACATACTGCAGGATCTTCGCAGAAGCCAGTGATCCGCAAGTGAACCTTGGACTTGCTAGTCTACTGAGTGAGTTCGCAATGCAGCATTACTCAGGATTCCACAGTACCTCAGACCATCGCACTGCGATACCGAAACCTTATATCTCGTACTACCCTGCCATATACCCACAGTCGGCACTCAATACGTCGATCAATTTCTTGGAATCTGCATCTGCTTTCCCTGGTGTGAGGATCAACTGTATACCAACCGCACCACCACCGCGGTTTGAAGAATTAGGCAAAAGAACAAGTTATGAGACGCGCAACCCACCGGATCTATCAACGTTCGGCGCGACCACACTCACAAAACTTGGCGATGTGGTTCTTGCCCGCTCCGGTGACAAAGGTGGAAACGCCAATATTGGCTTCTTCGTCCCCACAGCCTTGCCTTCCGCTTACCCTCCCTCATCACCCCTATATGCAGAATGCTGGGACTGGCTGCGCACCTTTCTTACCGTACCCAAGCTCAAAGAAATTTTTGGGGATAGTTGGAGCGACAAGTTTCACATTGAGAGGGTGGAGTTTCCCCAGATAATGGCGGTGCATTATGTTGTGTATGGTGTGCTTGGTCGGGGTGTCAGTGGCAGTAGCAGATTAGACGCATTTGCAAAGGGAATGGGCGACTGGTTGAGAGATGTTGTCGTCGACGTTCCCATCAAGTTCATCGAAGGACGACAACCAAAAGCGCATGGTGGGAGATACGCTAGGACTGCTATGACGGGTGCTAATGAAGTGAGTGGGCACAAACTGTGATGAGGGAGGTACGCGTGGTACATAATTCATTTGAACTAAATGTACCTAGTTGCCGCAGCGTGCGCAATCTACGTGACCTTCTCGGGTCTGTGTAACCATTGTGACGGATGAAAGAAAACATCGAAATCCACACCTCCGAAAACACCTACAGCTGGGAATAAATCGCACTCACCCCGAAGCCCGCTGTTTCCACCTTGGCTCCTCACATCGAGCTCCTCGTTCCCATCCCATCCACCTTGCTTCTTCCCATTTCGTGTAAAAAAGACATCGATATCGAGTATCCTCCCTTGCTGCGTCTCCTCGTACGATGGCGGGTTTCGTGGCACGGAATAAGTAACACCAATTCCAACAGTATCACCTGATGCGAATGCGGTGGTGAAATCAACGCCTCCCCATGGATCGTTGACATACTTTCGACCATCGTCACCATGCACACCAAGACTGCCGCGCTCCCATCCCGGGAGTCGGAAGGTTGGGTATGGCGGTGCCACAAACCCAATGGCAATGCCCGCGTCTGCCTCACCAAGAGAAGAGCCTCCGCGTCCAACACCTGTGACTTTGAGCTCGAAGTATATAGTCTTCGAACGTTGCGTATTGAGTGGTGAGTCCCAGAATACGGAATACATAGGCAGATTTGTCATGATGCTGGAATCTTTACACTTTGCGTGCGTGCGGCAACGCCAATGACCTGCTTGAGGCTGGGGAAGCAAATCCCCAACATATGTGGGTGCCTTTAGGAGAGCAAGTTGCCCGTTTTGTATAGCTGCATGCGTCGCTGGTGTTAGGTTCTGTGGTGGCCAGAGAGAGTTTTTATTTGTCCAGGCAAGCGCTCGATCACCCTCCTCTGCGGTCGCATTTGCAGTGGGTGAAATATCGTACCCGATGCTTGGAGGAGGAGGAAGTAGTGCCGTATCAGGAATCACAGTCCAGTCGTGGTAGGGTGGTGGGTCCCAGCTTGGCGGTGGCTGTTGCGGAAGCTTATCAGGCGGTGGCCCAATTGGTGGTGTATAGCTGGACTGTCCTGGTGTTTCATTTGGCGGCGGCGGTCCATGAGGCGGTGTGTACTGCGAAGATTTGGCCAACCCGTATCCTGGTGGGGGACCTGTTGGGCTCTGGTACTTTTCAGTGGGTGCAACGCCGTGCGGTTCGTGGTGCAGGGCGGCGTAGTACGGATTTTTCGATTGTGCTTGACCATAATTTTCGCCGTGGACGGACGTCGATGAAGCGTGATCATCACCTTTCAGTTTGTCTTTGAACTTCTTAAACATGTTGCAAGCTTTAGAAGTGGGGTTGAGGAGGGTAGAATTTTGCGAGAGGTAATCCGTGATGGGGGTACGTTCAAAGAGTGGTCGAGGACAATAGCGAGTATTACCTTCGATGGTAACAGGTAGATCCCTGTGATATGGCTGTGTGAAGGGTGACGATGCGATGTGGCTGAGGTCGGCAGTACGTACGTCATGGACCCACCCTAGTCAGTTACCGTACCGTACTGACCTATTTCACCTCGCAAGTGTAGATAACGCCCTGGCGTTAGTGCGAGTCACAAGTCCTCCAGACGAAAGCTCTTTGGAGATGAAATTGACGCAACATACTTTGTCAGTCTTCAGTTCCAAGTTATGTTGCTGCTTGCTCGTGTCACCGTGGGGCACGTGCCAAAGGTAGCACGTGTGTCAGTAAGGTCAAGGCAATGCGCAAACGAGAGGCGGGAAACAGACATGACTGATACCAGGCCAACAGGCCAAGGAAAGTTAGGTTAATCCTGTCCTTTTGTGCCTATTTTGCTATCCTTGTTCGCGCAAACTTCGACATCGCTCACCACTATCTATTCCCACATCTGTGGCTTCACAGTCGCTATGGCCTCAAACGCTCCAAAAGATCTTGGGCAGCCTCTCGTTCTTGAAAACTTCATGCCGATCGAACAACCTGTCGATATCAACTCAGCTGCCTTATGTGTTGTTTGCTATGTCGTTCCTGAGCAAACTAAGCGATGCGGCAGGTGCAAGGATATCATGTACTGCTCAAATAATGGTCAGGTACGCAATGCAATCAATCAACATAGCATTCGAGTTGCTAACATACAAGAGACACCCAATTGGGCAGAGCACAAAATGATCTGCAAGTCTTTCCCCAAGTCTACCAGTCCTGATTTGCACCACCGACATGCTCTCTACTGCGCACCTGCCGAGTCTCGACCATCGTTTGTATGGCTGCAATACGGTGACGATGGAAAGCCTATTGACATTGTGAAATGTTTCGCGAACACTCCCTGAGACGACCTTAAAACTATAGGCTAATTAAGAAAGCCTTACGTAACTATACTATCTTAAGTATTTTAACTAATAATTACTATTAGTACTAATATTGTTAAGATTATCTTACTAGATAACTATACTATTATTGTAAGGCGTAGTTTTAGGTAATAGTACTTACTTTATACTACTAGTAGTAATAGAGAATAGCTTCTGCAAATATATTTAATAATACTTACTATTCCCTACGCAGGTATAGTGCGGGTTTTTTACCTATCTTACTAAATAGAGGCTAGTATATAGAGGGTATAGGTATACTAAGGAATCTTCCCTTAACACCACAACGTCTATCTCTATACCTATTACAATTATTACTTACTTTCTTTAAAAGTATAATAAAACTATTAAGTAGCTTATAATTATTTAGTATTCTTATAAAAACTATAGTTATTAGATTAT